>NC_069406.1:69553033-69610533 GCF_026875155.1 Cherax quadricarinatus
GAACACGAGAAGTGAAACAGACAGAGGTGATGAAGTAGGGACGTCTGAGCCCAGGACAGCAAAAGAATTAGACACAGGAGTGACTAGGGCCGGGCCCAACCGCAGAGGAGGCTGCAGAAGATGGGACCCAGAAGCGGGGGACGTTTTGAAACATGAGAATAAGAAACACTGGGTATTCTCGCTTGGAGGCAGAGATGAGAAACTGCCATGGCATAAGGGAGACCTTCTGCTTCTTTGAGGCAACGAATTTCCTGCTCATTTAAGTAGACCTGGCAACGGCGAGAGTACGAAGGGTGAGCCTATGACAATTAAGACAAGAGGGAGATCGACTACAAGACATACTAGAATGGTCACTGGCACCACAGACTGGGCATTCGGCTATAGATCTGCAATATTTTGCTAGGTGGCCAAATTGCCAGCAATTTCTACACTATTGCAGTGTAGGGATCACCTTTCGAACTTGTAACGATGTCCTGTTACATAAACAGAAGATGAGAGTTCACAGCTGTCAAAAGTTAAACACAGCCACATTGCAAGGGTATCGTCTCCGCCTGTGGGCAGGAAGAACATAAGTGTCTACCTTGAGAATTGGGAGATCTTGAGTTCCAGCTGTTCGAGAATGTCATTGCCACATGTCTGGAAATTCTTTTGGACTATGGTATGGGGCAGAATAACAGCACCACTACAAGAATTGAGGGAATGACGTTTTTCTATAGTGATTGGAATAGTATCGATATGTGAAAGAGAAAGATCATGAGATTGGGTACCATTCTGGACTGTGATGATGTGCGTACCACTCTTAAGAGCATGAAAGGAAATATCTCTACCTACATGGCATAGGAGCGCTTTGCTAATACTATGGTCAGAAAGATAGGCAGTAGAAGAAGTCGGTCTTAAAGTAAAGAATTTAGTCCATTGTGTGGTCCAAAACTTGAGTGTGGAGAGGGAGTGCATACTGTGTTGGTCTTTTCCGAGTAGAATGGAAGGTAATGAAGTAACATCATCAGGAAATTGTCGTTGGCGTTCAGAAGTGGGACCAGAGTTGGTCCGACGTGGGATGGGCTGGTGATTCGAAAATCACTGCACTGTAGAGAGAGAAGCCGGAAGCATAGTCAAAGGAAGCGGAGGTCAGACAAATCGAAGGAGTCAGTCGAAACTCCGGCAGCTGAAGCGGGTGACAAAACAGCCCATGCAAGAGGTACAGGGGCCTTAGGAGTGTCCGAATTATTATTATATTATAATAAAAAAGAAGCGCTAAGAGGAGTGTCCAAAGAGTGGCCAAAAGACGAGGCGAGGTCAGAACGGGGTGCGGTAACAATAATGGGCCTGGGGGTAGCGGGGTCATGGACTGGGGACTCCATGGTTAGGTTACTTCTTTCTTTTTGCTTTTAAGAAAAAATAAAATAAAAATAAAAAAATAATAAAAAAAAAGGGGGGGGACCGGGGAGGGATAGTTCCTAGGAGGAATGAAAAGGCCAGAAATCTCCCTCCATGCCCAAGAGGACCTCAGCACTGCAAGTAGCACAGATGCAGCATGGAACCTGTGCCATACCCTACCCTTAATGCCAGTAAACCAGCAATCTGGAATAGCAACCTCACATCTGCCGAGCTACCTCAGTAGACAAAAGAGAGGGCGGCCCAATATCCGCCACAAAGCATACCTCCTTTGGCCACCACCCACGGAATCCGAAAGGTGGCTTCCAGAGATACACCCATCGCCCGAAAGACACCCAAAGCCACCCTCCGGGTTACCGGAGAGGGATCAGGACATCCCCAGGCGATTCAGATTCCACGGCAAACTACCCCACACCAAGAACCTCAATGGAATGGGATTGACCCCAGCACCCTTTCCCCTACCTAGGAACTAGTGTGCCTGTGGGAAAAATCCCAAAGCCAAAAGAGGAAGGGCAAAAGGGAGGGGTGGGGAGGAGGAGGAGGAGGAAAGGAAAACGGGGAGGATGGTGAGGAAAGGAAAATGGGGAGGATGGTGAGGAAGGGATAGGGAAGAGGGACTGGGGGTTAATTAGGTTCGGTCTGAGGAAGGAGACCGACAGGTCTAATTCCTCAGACCAAGAGCCTCTTCACCATGCCAAAGAAGCCCCCCTTGAAGAGGTCTTATATATATTACTAAATGTAGAAGGAGAAACTTTCGCTTTTCCTTTTGGGCCACCCCGCCTCGGTGGGATACGGCTGGTGTTTACCTGGAGTTTACCTGGAGAGAGTTCCGGGGGTCAATGCCCCCGCGGCCCGGTCTGTGACCAGGCCTTCTGGTGGATCAGAGCCTGATCAACCAGGCTGTTGCTGCTGGCTGCACGCAAACCAACATACGAGCCACAGCCCAGCTGGTCAGGGAAACCCACTTAGGTGCTTGTCCAGTGCCAGCTTGAAGACTGCCAGGGGTCTGTTGGTAATCCCCTTATGCTGGGAGGTGTGTTGAAAGAAAGATCTATAAAAGTGCGCTGTTTGTTTAAAAAAAAATGTTTTTTTTTTTCAAATATTCGGAGAGCTATGCGAGTGAATGTAGATCTATTTTTGGACAGTTTAAGGGTTAACTGGCTTCTTGGGTTGATCGAATAACTTGCCGGTAGTGTAGAGGTAGGTGAGATATATGGCCAATGACTAGCATCATCTTTATTCGAAAAATGGGGTTCACAGCGAGCAGTGTGAGGTGTGCCAAAATCATCAGGGAGGGGAGCTAGTTGTCGAGAGTTTGTTGCTGGGGCATGGCTACACAATGTCTCTCTTGAGTCAGTGCCCTCTAGTGGGCATTGTGGAAAACTAGGCCCACAACAGATTTGCTCCAAGGAGGGACTAAGAGAAGTAGCAATAGGCTTACTGTCTAAAAATACAGCTTGAGCTCAGCTTACTTAGATAAGTTGTAAGCAGTAAATTTCAGCATAGATATGAGAGAATACATCTATGTCGCAAGTGTGCAAAACATAAAACAAATCCTGCAGCATGCAGTGCATGAAAAAGAAACTGAACGTATTTTTGGATTAAAACAGCAACTTTGTGGTGTATTTTCTTATAAGAACACAAAAAAGAAGGAACACTGCAGCTGGCCTACTGGCCCATGCAAGGCAGGTCAAGTCTCCTAACGGCTTAAGCCAATGCCCCAACCTAGTCAGGGCAGGCCATATTCATTTAAAGGGAAAGGGAACACGACAATGACCTAGTAGCACAAGCTAACAGGTCCAACTCACACCACCCACACCCACTCATGTATTTATCTAACCTATTTTTAAAACTACACAACGTTTTAGCCTCAATACTGCACTTGGGGTTTGTTCCACTCATCCACAACTCTATTACCAAACCAGTGCTTTCCTATATCCCTCCTGAATCTGAATTTTTCCCAATTTAAAAACCCATTGCTACGAGTCCTGTCAAGGCTAGATATTTCAGCACGTTATTTACATCCCCTTTATTTATTCCGTCTTCCATTTATACACCTTAATCATATCCCCCCTAATTCTAAAGCCTTTCTAGAGAGTGCAGATTCAGGGCCCTCAGTCTATCCTCATAGGGGAAAATTTCTGATACATGGGATCATCTTTGTCATCCTCCTCTGTACGTTTTCCAAGCATTTAATCCATTCTGTAATACTGTGGCCCCAACTGAGCAGCATAGTCTAAACGAGGCCTAACCAAAGATATATATAGTGGTTTTTTACTGTTGTATTCGTGTTTCTTATTCTCATTTGATAAAATCGAAGATATATTACAGAAATAGAGATGATTTTGATTGGTTGAGCACTTGAAAATGGCTTGAAACTGAGCTCAAAATAATCGGAAATGTTTAGATCTTTGCCATGTTCAAGAATAAACAAATGACATCAGCGTCTAATACACGGTCAGCAGCAGGTGTTTCTAGAAATTAATGTATAAATAATGTATATAATTGTAAAACAATAATATCAGCGATGATATTATTTATAAAATTTTTAACAATATTTCATAACAGTAAATCTCTATTTTTTTGGGGTGAATAGAAAGTTCACTGTGAATAAAACAAAATCAAAATGGAATTCATTTGTAAAGCCGAAAATGTAACTAATAAACAGAGGAATGTTAGTTTAGTGTCATGAATCCCGCATTGCTTATTCAAAGTCCCTATTTTTGAAAATGGAATATTTTGAACTTTTGTTAACTTCAACTAAATTATCAATTTTCTGATCACTTTATTAGTAGTTCAAACCGTTGACTGGGCGATTTCGTGGGCTCAGTCGATACAACAGAGGTAATACTGAGCGGCAATAGGGAAGAATTTGTCAACTAATAAAGTAACTTCGCCTAAAATTGGAGTCAAATCGGCAAAATCGCATATGCGTAAATATTGCTGAGGCAGCAAAATTGCGAGAGTAATAATATCATCAATTTTCCATCACATTTATCACTTTTTTTGCTTTATTACCTACAGGAAACCCTTCTCTAACGATTTCATAAGAATGATTTTTTTTTATAATTCTTGAGCCTATGGAACAAGTTGTAGATCTACGGCTTTGGACCCTCAAAAGGTTAAGGTTGAGGACTGGTATAGGTTTAAGGCACTGCTGGCAATACATAAAATAATTATACATAAATTATTATGGTTTATTAAAAAAGAACTTCTATTACCACTTACCATTTTATTTCTGTATTGATCCACCACAACACTTGCCTAACATCTAAACCTAACACAGCCAGGCTAATTTAAATGCAAAGACTAGTGTACTTTCCTGTAGTGAAGTCCATATTTTGTTTGCCAGTCACACTTAATTCTTTGAGATCCACATATATCCTGTCCCAGTTTCTTAAACAGGGGATAATTAACATGGGTTCCTATTACAACTTATCAGTGCTGAAACGCCCTATATCTGGGAAAATGCCGAATTCCTGGTGCAAACTATTCAACCAGCTCACACATATACAATTCAACAATGGCATCGTCCCCAGCATTACTCAAGCAGTTCAACTACCCACCCATCCCCCTCACTACATTATTAATAAACAAAGAAAAGCGCGAAACCGACGAGGTACTTACAGCGCAGTGGGCTGAAATATTGCTGGCCTAAAAACAGCTAGGTGGAGAGGGATCAGAGGATATGGAAAGAAAACGGTGGAAGGGATGCTAAGGGCAGAGTGCTAAGTCGTACAGTAAAGCAGTTTATGCGTTGAAAAAGAGTCGAAAAAGGTGATTGAAAGTCCAAAACGGCAGAGCTTGTCTGCAAGAAGGAAAGTATGAATTAAGTGGTGGTAGGCAGCAGACTGCCATTGGAGGTAAATCCCTATGAGCTCACTGGACACAGGAATTCCACAATCTACAAGAAAGTGAAGACGAAATAGGAACCCGACAAACCTCACAAAGAGGAATAGGGGTTTCAGTCCCAGAGAATACCCATGGGTAAGCAGTATTGACGCAATGCAGAAACGGTAGAGCGAAGTCTCCAAGTATGCAATGGAGGTAAGAAGATGGCCACAGAACTAAAAGTGATTTAAATAGAAGTGAAAGTTTCTTATGTGTATGCCATACCACCATTGCCAACTGCCACAAAGCTGGGCATGAGATGACTGAATAATTATCACTAATGGAATAAGCCTTTATAGGAAACCAGAAGCTTATACACTGCGACCGCACACCACATCCACATTGTTTATTGGCCCTGCAATCAATGTTCCGTACCCATCTTCAAGGACCATAACATTATGTATCAATCGCATCTGCCTAGAAAAATGCAGAATTGATAATGAGAACCTTCAAACTAGGGAGCCACCCCATGATGATACTCTTCAGGTCACTTGTTTTCTATCTAGGCTGAATATCTCGCATGCACACTAACAAGCACCTTGTATTGATACTAGGTAGCCTGTGGGGAGGCAGCAGCAGGATAATCCTGCACCACCTCTCGTGGCCCTTAACAACCACAACATTTTGGCGTGTGATCCAAGGCCCCAACAACATTGTGTGTTTGATTTTACCTCTCCTACTATATCCATTTATCAGTGATTCAGATTACATGGTGTTTTTAAATATATGTGGCCTGAGTTTATAAACTTTTCTCTTGACATATGCAAGACATCACATCCCCTTAGAAGCCGTTATTAGATTAGCTAGTCATTATATTTTGTTTGTGCAGAGAAGTACAATGGAGATTCTATGTTCAATAAAGCTAGAAGATAATTGCCTTTGTTGTCTATCACAACAATTTTAATGAACCTAGAACTCCTTGGCCTACCTGGTGGGATCCTGCGCTATACACATCACAACATGGAGCGTTTACTGAAACTGAGAGGCTATACTGTGACCCCACTTATCCACCCCGCCCGCCTCAGCACTGCAAGCCCGACGATGATGAGACTAAACTTCTGCGCGTGAAAACTTCTCTACTAACCCCGCGATAGTCTAATCTTGAGAACACAGCACTTACATGAACCTTACACTTCTGTCACAACTCTTGTGGCGCGCGCGCCTCACATCACAATGCACGTGATCAAACACACGAGCGCGAGAGCTGAACATCTAGACTATCTACACATAACACTTCTCTCTATGCCATGACTTAAACACTCCACCACTATCATAAGGCTCATATCTCCAATTAAACATCACACGTCACAGCATGTAGGTTTATCATAACTTCCTAAGGTCATGATATCGATCAGCGAGCGCGATAACCGACCTAATTGATGAAAATCATTTGTGGTTTTCTAGTCCTCAAGCAACGCGATCACTTCTACTAAGCTACTCTAAGTAACTGCTAACCTTACCTTACCAAGCCCTAAAAGATACTATACTCACATCTCTCTCTGTACGTTCACACTCTACATAACACAGAGATTGATCGCAGCGTGACACATAGACGCAATATTCATTCTACACATTTCCTTGTAGTCAGCAAAGTACTGTGCAGGTGACACTATATACTCTTATATCATGCAGTGATATAGCTATACACTCTCTAGACATAGAGCAACTGTGATTATAAAGTAGACGTTCACGCACACATAACAGGTTAATATGATCATGTCTCGTGGATAAGTATGACTCGCGTCGGCAGTTAAAGTGGACGAGTAGACGTCTAGTAGAAGTTGCTGAATGATATTAAATATTCAACGTTACATATAATATATCGATATAGTTGCTCTTTATGGGGTCTCTTCAGATAGCGTACGCGTAGTAGTACTAAGTACACATGATTACATATGCGTAGGCGAGTAGCTGATTAGCTAGACGGACTGATGGGGGATGTAGAAGCACACATAAGTTCAATGGGAAAGGTAGATACACGGATAGAAATCTGATATAGGGTGATTCTCTATCGCGTTAATATCATATGTAAGCATATAGCGATATTTGAGAGTGATAGTGAGTTAGTCACTATAAAGAGCAGTACAAAGAGTGTGAATTAAACAGTTAAGTTATGTGAACTAACATATCTATACCATCATAGCGAGATATCACAGTTGAAAGAGGTCTCTGGTGTGGTTGATGGAAATCGTGAGTTGTGAAGAAGTCTGAGACAACATCTCAGGATATTGTAGATATCGTGTGAAGTAGAGATAGTAACATGACGTGTGGGATGACATTTATCTGTGACATCTGTTGGCGCGTGTCGAAGTGTGGAGACTAGAATAGAGAGCAATGACGAGGCAACAACATTTATCATTGGATGCATCAGTCATTAGATAGAGCGAGTGATGTATTAAAATTTGGAGCGAGGAGGCAGTTATAAATTATACAGGGATCTCTAGTCCTGGGTGAGTAGATGGTATCCATAGATAGTAAGAACTGGGCGTGCATCACTTAGACTTTCACAACAATGCAATCGGCATCAATTGACATTGCTACTTTATATGGATTGAGAGCACGACTTGACACATATTCAATCACATAGTCTGTGGGATAATGTTTGAGGCGGGGGTGTTCTGGACACAATCTGATGGGTTATATATAGTTATGTGAATTGGGAGTGTTCTGAGGCTTCAGTAGTACACACAGTCAGTATGGGTTCATGTGTTAGATACGTAGTGGGTGACAGAGGGAGATTTGAGAAGACTCAGAGAGGATACTGCACACTCAGTAGGACGAGAGAATGTAGGAGTAGCAATATGTCGAGATAACTATATTTATATGACTATTATGCGTTAAGAAGATTTAACACAGAGACAGGGGTCATAGCATAGTAGGGTAGACGGCATGTACTCGAGATAGTCATGAGAACTATATATAGAGTTACGAGGGGATTTGAAGGTAAAGGTGGGAAATGAAGTTGACAAACAAGGATGATATAGAACATAATGAGGTAGGAAGGGTAATGGGAGTGACACATTGTATTAGTGTTTCAAGAGTATATGTGGGTTTTGTTAGAGCAAGTGATATGATATTTATTACATTCTGGGGTGGAACTAAATATAGTAGGAAGTAACTACCTGGGGGAGGACTATAGTGGATGGTGAAGTGTGTAGAGACTATATGTTTTCATTAGGAATTGTATAGAGTCTATGGAGATTCAATGTAATATTCACTGCAATGGTCACTCTCATAGCTGAGACGGATTGGTAGTGTGGGATATATAGAACAGTAACTTCATGACAAGTGAGAGAGTGTGAGTCTGAGTATGGAGCTGGGTTATTATTGGACTGGATTTGTGAGACGTGAGTAACTATTTGGAGTAGGAGTAAAGTATTGGGCGAATGATCGGACAGGTTGAGAGTTTTCATTTTATTATTTTTGTATACTACTGTTATATGAAAGTTAAGATGAAGTCTATGTGATATCATGATAGTGCACACGATGACTGAGATGGACATCATTCTGAGGATCGGAGATTGATTTGAGTGATCTTAATTGATGATGTTGTGTGATCATGTCTATATAATCATTATTAGTTGATGGATAACAGTGTAGTGTTGTCATATTGTATGCTGTAGAGGAGGGAGTGAGTGGGATGTCATAGTTGTTTGGTTCATTTAGAATGGGTGTAGAGTGATTTGGGTATAGATGTATTTATTCTACAGGTGACATATATTATTGTAGGGAGTGTGTGTACTAGACAGGAGTAATTGTGTTCTTGTCTGAGCGTCAAGAGATATAGGTAGAGTTATAATTATACTAGTGGATAAGGAGAGAGGAGCATTGATATAATAGAGGATCGTCTATAATAGGGTAAGCGAGTGAGACATGGTGGGAGAGAGTGGTATTAGAAGTAGAGTTCATGATATGAATTCAGAATCTCTCAGTGTAATACTACAGAAATGGATAGGATTTTTTGCTTAGTAAGATATCTCTCTATCTCGGGTGTGAGTGGTTCTTGGTGGGAGTTCTATATGTGAGATATGGTTGCGTATATATTGTAGGATTTGTATTAGATAGAAACTGTAACACAAGTTGTGCGTATGTCTCTTTATATTAATGATGTGGTGGGGAGTCTGAGACAATAAGTTGACATAATAGATCGACTGATTTATTCTGAGGTATGTGGAGAGTGAATATGTATCTTGATGATGTGAGACAACGTTGTATATTGCAACATAATGTGTTTGTTGTGTTGTGTCGGGTTCGATGTAGGATTGTATTGTAGAGGTTGGAGGGGATGTGTGGTAGCTGATAATATAGATGTTGGTTTGTAAAGGAGGGGAAGTTTAGGATTTGAGTTGTTGGGGTGAGGTGTGAGTGATATTTATTTTATGTCTTATTGTGTGAGGGTTATATTATAGAATATTTTTATGTTTGTGTGGGGGTATGGTGGGTGGGGGTTTTTGGTGATGTTGTTGTTTTGTGTTTTTATGAAATAGGGGGTGTGGGATTGGTGGGGTGATGTGAGGATTGGGGGGTATTGTGGTTTGATTTGGGAGGGGAGGGTTGAGTTTTTTGTGTTATTTTTGTGTGTTGGTGTGTTTGTGTTGTTGGGTGGGGTTTTTTTTTTTGGTTTAGTTATTTGTTTGTGGGGTGTGGTATGTGTTGTGTGGTTGTTGAGTTTATATAGTTTGTGTTTTTTGTTGTTGGGGTGGGGTGAGTGGGGTTGGAGGTTGGGGGGGTGGAGAGGATTTTGGGATTGGTTTGTGTTGTTGGGAGGGTGTGGGGGGGGGGGTGGTGTTGTGGGTGTGAGATGGGTGGTGTGTGGGTTGGGGAGTGGGGGGTGAGTGGGGGGGATTGGGGGTTTTTTGTTGGGGGGATGATGTGTGGGGTGTGATGGTGAGGTGTGGGGGGTGAGTTGTTGTGTTGTAGTTTATGGTGTGTTGGTGAGTGGGGGGGTTGTTTTGTTTTTGTGGTTTTATGTGTGATTTTTGGGTTAATTTTTATGTATAGATTGTTTAGTTGTAGTTGTTTTGGTTGTTAAAATGTGTGTTATGAGGGGTTAGTGTGACGTTACCATCATACAAGTATCACAATGGGAGTGTGACGTAACCTGGTGGTGTGCTAGTCGGTCACTGTGAGTTAGACATCGTGGTTGTGGTATGAAGGTATGAGCTTAGATATTGTCAATATGATTTTTTTTGTTTGGGTGTTGTTAAATTTATAAAAATGATTGTTTTATGTGATATTAGTGATTTTGAGGTAAGTAACATGTGATTGATGGGTGGAGGTATATGGTGTGTGATAAAAAAGACATGATATGTTTTCAGTTGATGGTAATCAAGTACTAAGTGTTTTGCGTATTAGGTTTGGTGTTCATGCTTTTTTTTTTATGCCCAAATGGGGAGGAGTTTCTTGGTTATAGTGATTTGAGGGATTTCTATAAAAAAGGATTTAGATGGTGATGTTAAACTTAGTTTCTGGTGATTTTGACCGTGATTGGTTAGTATTTCATTTGTGATTTTATTAACAGTAGTGTTTTTTGGGAGTATTCGGAGGTGTTGATGTGTTTTTTTTTGAATGTCAAATGATGGCAGAGCATTTTTTTGAAGAAGATCAGTGGTGTTCAGAGTTGGTTCAATAGTTAGTCAGTGTGTTTAATATGGTAATGTTCTCTTGTCATTGTATGAGTTATTTTTGTTTTGTTTTGTGCTAATATTGTAAAGTCTTGAGAATGAGGAGGAGTTTGGGGGATGAGATGTAATTTAATGAATGTGTTAAGTGTAATAAATTAAGCTGTCAACTCTTATGCTTCTGGAGTAATCAAAATGAATTTTGGAAGTGCTTCATTTTGTTTGGAAAATCAAAAGTTTTTATGTTAGTACTCAAATGCTTTATGAGAGTGGTCGAAGTAATCTTGGGTTGTTCTGTAAGTGAGAAATAAAGGTTGTGGATGAGAGATATTGAGAAAGGGGTCTCAACTGATGTTATGAAGAGTGTTCAAAGTAAAGTGAGTAGGTTAGGATGAAGTTAGGTCAGGTTATTTAGTTAGGTTAGGTTAGGTTAGGTTAGGATAAGTTAGGTTAGGTTATGATAAGTTAGGTTAGGTTAGATAGATTGGATAAGTTAGTTAGTTTGTTAATTAGGTTATGTTAGTTAGTTTAGGATAAGTTAGTTAGGGTTAGGTTAGGATAAGTAGTTAGTAGCTTATAATAAGTTAGGTAGGTTAGGTTAGGTTAGGTTAGATAGGTTACGTTAGGTTAGGACAGGTAGGAATAGTTAGGTTAGGTTAGGTTAGGTTCGAAGTAGGTAAGGATAGTAGGTTAAAGTTAGGTAGTATTCAGGTGTTTGATGAGTTAGGTAGGTTAGGATAGGTTAGTTAGGTTAGGATAGAGTGGTTTGATTAGTTAGTTGGGTTAGGGGTTTTGTGGGTGTGTAGGATAGAGTGATTGGATGGAGTTAGGTTAGGTTTGGTTAGGGAGGTTAGGTTAGGTTAGGAATTAGGTTAGGGTAGGTTAGTTAGGTTAGATAGACAGTGTTCGGTTGGTGGTGTGTGCGACCTGTTGTTACCCCATTTCATGGTGTCTGTCTTCCGTGAGTTGACGCAGGTGTTCATGATTATCTAATCTACATGGTGTGAACTGCATTACCCATGGTGTTTTGCGGGGAAGGTGACCCACAATGAGTCTCTCAGAGCGAGGAAAAGTGTTATCTATTCGAATCGAGTAAATATTCTACCATTGATGTGTTTACCACAAGAAAATAATGTTCGATTTAACGATAAGTTTTCAAACTAATTTGAAATATCCAAAAAGGGAGTCGTTCAAAGTAATTCTGGATACTCTAATGTATTTTTTGGAGTGTTCCAATATATTTTCGGTTAGGTTAGTAAGGTTTCGGCTAGTTAGGTTGGGTTAGGTTTAAGAAAGTTTATGCTAGTTAGGTAAGGGTTAGCAAGGTTAGATTAGGATAAGATAGGCTAAGTTAGGTTATCTAGGTAGTTTAGTTAGGTAAGGTCAGGTTAGGTTAGGTGTTAGTTAGTTAAGTTAGGACGGTTAGATAGGTTTCGGCTAGGTTTGTTAGGTTAGGTTTAAAAAGTTTAGGTTAGGTTAGGATAAGTTAGGTTAGGTTAGGGTAGGTTATAGGTTAGGTTAGGTTAAGTAGGTTTAGGCTAGGTTAGGTTAGGTTAGGTTAGGTTAGGTAAGTGTAGGTATAGGTTAGTTAGGTTATGTTAGGTTAGGTAGGTCGGTTAGGTTAGGTTAGGTTAGGTTAAGTTAGGTTGAGGTTAGGCTATGTTAGGTTAGGTTAGGTAAGGATAAGTTAGGTAAGGGTTAGGTTTAGGATTAGTTCGGTTAGTTAGGTTAGCTAGGATAAGTTAGGTAGGTTAGGATAGGTTCGGTAGTGTTAGGCAAGTTTAGGTTAGTTAGGTAGGTTAGGTGCGTGTGTGGTGGTGTGTGGAGTAGTGTGTTGGTGTGTGTGTGTTAGGTGTCCATAGAGTTTTTGTGAATATCTTGGTTAGCAGTGGTTTTTAGTGGATTTGGAGATGCATTTGTGAGGATTGAAAATGTGATTTTATTTTGTGTGTGTGTTCAAAGATGTGTGGGAGATGGGTGAGTGGATGTGAAAAAATGCAGGTGAGATGGAGAGGGGTATGGGAGGGTTGTAATTAGAAATATGGGGAATTTTACTGAATCTAAAGGTAATGTGTGAATATTTTTAAAAAGAAATTATAGAATTGAAAAGTAATGATATATTGGGAAAAAGAATGGAGGTGTGTTGAAAATCATGTCGCAATAGTGTGGGTAGTTGATGCGAGATAATATTAATTTATGTGAAACAAGAGATGGGTATGGAGAGGATTTTATTAGAATTTTAGTATAAAAAGAAGGGAAAAAAAGTGAAAAAATTTGTAATTGATGAGGTTGAGGGTAATGTAGTCGAATTAGAGATACCGAAAAAGATTGATATAAGTGGTTGTGGGGTAGGATATGTAGTTGTGTTCCCCTTATTAACTTAATGAACTAAAAGGGTTAAAACAGAAAAAATGGGAGGTGAGGTTTTGTGACTTTCTGATGTAGGTTCTGTGACCCCTTATAACTTTAAATTAACTAAAGGTGTAAAACGATAAAAAAAATGTGGGTTGTGGGTTTGTGGTGTTGTGGGTGCCTGGGTTTGTGGGTGTTGTGGGGATGTTTTTTTGTTTGTGACTTTCTGATGCACTGTGCCTCCTTATTAACTTTTTTGAACTGAAAAGGGTTTAAAAACGAGAAAAAAAAATTGTGGGTTGTGGGTGGGGTTGTGTGTGTGTTGCGATTTTCTGATGAAATTAGAAAAAACGGCAAAATTGTCAGGTGAAGTGGTTTGTGTGTGGTGTGTGCGTGGTGTGTTTTAGGTTCATAGAGTTTTTATTTTTGTGAAAATATTGGTTAACAGTGATGACATTAGGTTAAAACGAATAAAATTTGTCGGTAATTGATGAGGGTAGTGAATTCGAATTAGAAGTACCGAAAAAAGATGTATAAGTGGGTTGTGATGAAATTAGTTTTAAAACACTATATTCAAAGGTGTTTTGAAGGTTGTTCAAGGGAGTTTTTATGTGATTATTCAAAGATTATGAGAGTGTTTATGGGGGTGTTTCAAAGAAAAGTTTTTGAGTTAGTTTTTGTGACTTTTTTTTCTGATGTATTGGTGTCCCGTAATAACTTTAATGAACTTAAGGTATAATCGAGAAAAAGCCTAGTCTGGAGACTGAGGGATGAGTTGTAATTAATGAAATGAGTAAAGTGCAGATAAATTAAGATGTTAAATCTTATTTGGAGTACTCAATAGTGTTTGGAAATGTTCAAAGGGTTCAAAGTGTGTTTTTGAGTGTGTTCAAATGTTGTTTTTGAAGGGTTTCATGGGGTTTTTGAAGGTGTTTCAAGGGTGTTTATGTGAGATCAAAGTGTTTTTTGAGGTGTACAAAGATGATAATGAGAGTACTTATGAAGGTTTCAAATGAGTGAAAGAGTACTTATTAAGGTTGTTTCTGGAGTATTGCAGACGGTGATTTGGGGTGTTCGAATGATGTTTTTGGAGTATTCAGAGCGAATTTGGTGTTCGAATGATTTTTTGGAGATTTCAGTGTTGTTTGGAAATGTATAAAGGTATTTTTTTGTGAGTATTCAAAGTGATTTATGAGAGTGTTTTGAAGATTTCAAAGTAAAAGTGCGTATTTAACTTCGTAATATGTAAAATTGTGACTATTGAATTTATCGAAAGTGGTAATAAGTGTTGTGTGACTTTCCTGATGTACTGTGTCCCCCTTATTTAACTTTAATGAACTAAATAGGGTAAAACGAGAAAACTTGGGGGTTATGAGTGAAATTGTGAGTATTGCTTGGAGTGTGAGGGTTTGGGAGTGGTGTGCGTAGGATACTTTCCGTGGGAGTGACCAGAGATGAATATTTAAAAAAATGTCCTAGACTTGTTTTAAAGAAATTGTGGGTATTAACGAAAAAAATGTTGCTTTCTGAGTATTGTGTCCCCTTATTAACTTGAATGAACTCAAAGGATCGACAAGATTGAAAGCCTGTGTGCGCCGTGACGTCACTATTATGTCCCTTATTAAACTAAAAGTGATCGACAATATTCAACCTGTGTGCTGGGTCCTTTTTTAGTTCATTTAACTTAATGAAGGAATACTGACGTCCCACTGACGCGCCGAGTATACACCACTCATTAACCTTTAGTAACAATGCCCCCATAGGAGTAGTCCTATTTTGAATGCTTACCCCCCAGAAGGGGGATTCCAAAACTTGATCCAAGGATTGAGGAATTTCGAAAACCCCTTAGGGGGATCCAAAAAAATTGATCCGAGGAGATGTAGTCATGGTATTGTCGAGAAAATTTGGGGTGAAAGTGATGGGTACCCCAAAAACTTGATCCACGAGATGGAGAATTTGATTTCGCGAAATTTTTTGGATTGGTGTAGGGTGAAATGGAGGGGAACCTTAAAAATTTGATCTGAGGAGATGGAGACATTGATTTCGAGCTAAATTTGGGATGGGGGGGGTGAAAGTGGGAGGGGGAACTTCAAAAATTTATCCCGAGGGATGGAGAATTTCGAAAAAAACCCAGAGGGGGGGAATGCAAAAAACTTGGTAATATAGGAGAAATTTTTGATTGGGGGGGTGGGGTGGAAGGAGGGGTCAAGCCATATTAATGATTCCAAGGAGATGGAGAATTTTTCGATAAAAAACCAGAGGGGGGAATGCAAGAAAAACTTGGTAATATTGATAAATTTTTGGATTGGGGGTGGGGTGGAAGGAGGGGTACCCAAAAAAACTTGATCCAAGGAGATGGAGAATGTTAACGAAAACGCCCATAGGGGGGAATCCCAAAAAAAATTTGATTCCGAGGAGATGGAGACTTTCGAAACCCCCATAGTGGGTAATCCAAAAACTTGGTAATGTGCGATAAATTTTGGGATGGGGGTGAAAGGGGAGGGAACCTCAAAAATTTGATCTGAGGAGATGGAGACACAAAAAATGATATTAAAAAAAAATTTGAAAAAAAATCGAAAAAAAATTCGAGCTCGGGGGCGATCCCGGACACGCTGCCAGAAGGCAGCAGAAGCGCGGGCGGGGGTCGCGAAGGCGCGGGCGGCGCGCGGGCGGGGCGGGGGCGTCGCGGGCGTGCGCGCGGGCGGCGCCGCGTGCGCGACGGCGGGGGTCGCGAAAGGGGGGGGGGTCGTGGGCGGGGGTATTGTTGGGGGTCAAGGGTGAGGTAGTCTCGAGGGCGAGGTCATGTCAAATAACCGGAAGTAACACCTAGTGTGAAAAAGGGACACGTGCCCGGAAGGGTCATTATCATAGGGTCAAGGTCATTAACACATAGGTGTGAAAAGGCGGCATCCTTTGAAGGGGCCCCCAGCCGCTTTTTTGACTACTTATATATATATATATATATAAATATTGTGAGTGCAGGTAGAAATTGGTCTACTACTCGTTGGTATGCTCATTGGGACATTCTTTAATGTAACTGGTACCTAGCAAGTGTTGGTCATCATCATTGTCCACTTGCAAGGGTGATCCTCCTTACTGAGCTCCCAAGACAATGTAAGAATGGTAAGAAAGTGGTAAGAATGGAAAAAAGTGGTGAAAATGGTAAGAAAGTAGTAAAAATGGTAAGAAATTGGTAAGAATTGTAAGAAAGTGGTAAGAACGTTATAAGAATGGGCAACAGACATAGTATTAAGTCTCGGAAGGTTACTTGGCCAAGCATCTCTTCTTTTTGCTCAAGCTTTTCAAGGCTAAGCTGTTTTTGTCGTGGGTGTTTAGAGAGGCTAATTGAGGAGAGGAGAGGGGAGGTACATGTCAAGACCATGTTTACTGGTGTTTAATAAAGAGGAGAGGGGAGGAGGGGGAGGTTACATGGTCAAGAACCATGTTGACTGGTGTTAATAAAGAGGAGAGGGGAGGAGAGGGGGAGGTTACATGGTCAAGAACCATGTTGACTGGTTCCATGGTCCTCGTTTCCTTCCCCTTAGTTTCAATTATATTTGGTTGTCTCCTTATTCTGTTTCTTGTTTCCTTTTTTTATTCTAATTTTCCTGTCTCCTTGTATTGGTTGTCATTTCCTGTTTGTCCAGTGGCCGTGACACCAGCTAGACATACCACCAGCTACTTTACTTACAAACACAAGCTGGACGTAATACCAGTACCAGCTGGTCTACTTACAAACACCAGCTGCTCTTACAAACACCAGCTGGACGTAATACCAATTGCTCCATTTACAAACATCAGCTGGACGTAACACCAGCTGTTCCACTTACACACACAAGCTGGAGTTACTCTAGTCAACACTGGATGAGAGAGTTGCATGTGTGGTGACAGTTGTACCAGGATGTGGGTTAGGACCCCAGGAAGGAGCACCGTGTTCACTCTGACTCATCGCATGGCTTCAGTGAACACTGGTGAACACAGTACATGGCTTCCTCCAGACCCACGTACACTAGAGGAAGAACACGAATAGGAAGAGGAAGAGGGTGGAGGGGAATAAGAATAAGAGTCCAGGGGAATGACCGAAGACTTTTAAAAGTCCACACTGAGACTATCTGCTCAGCACTGTTGACGTCTATCTTGATTAAGGTGTTAGGTAAAAGGACACAAGTGTACCTAATGTGTCATTTATGTGCAACGTTTCGCTCTCCAGGAGCTTTGTCAAGCCGTTACAAAACAATACCACACACACACACACACACACACACACACACACACACACACACTCACACACACACACACAACAAACACACACACAACAACACACACATACACACACCACACACGACACACCACACACACACACACCACACACACACACAACACACACACACACACACACACACACACACACACACACACACACACAGTGCAAAGGCTAGAGGAACAGGCGCGTATAACAGGAATGACACTGCAATGGATCATGTAGGCAACAACGAGTCAAGAGTACGTGATTAGTTATTACAGTTGGCGCCTGTGACGAATCGTGTTCCCACAGGGTCAGTCATGGGACTAAAGCTAATCTTGGAATATGTGAATGACATGATGAAGTTAGACTCAGAAGTGGTCCCTGGTTTTGCAGATAATGTGAAGTTAATGAAGAGAAATAAATCAGATGCGAATCAGACAGGACTAAAAACAGACATGACATCTGGACAAACCTGGTCCAGCAACTCTCGCTCCTCCGGAATTAACCCCGCCAAATCAAAAGTCATGAAGATCGGTGAAGGGCAAAAGAAGAAATCGCAGACGGAGTATTGGCTAGGCGGACCAAAGAACAGCAAACCACCTCACTCAAGGAAAAGATCTTGGGGTAGTATAAATACCGAGCACGTACTCCAGGGAAAGGGGAGGGTAGCACACATCAACTCAGATTGAAACTGCTGCACCATATGGGCTTCCATTGCATGCTGAAGAACAGCGTCCGATACCTCAGTAAGGAATCGTTTCAAGACTCCTATCATTGGATCACGAACCTACTTTTGCCTTCCATTCCTCAGCCTGTATTTGTGTGGTGTTTGTGTGTGTGGTGTGTGTGTGTGTGTGTGTGTGGTGTGGTGTGTGTGTGTATGGTGTGTGTGTGTGTGTGTGGTGTGTGTGTGTGATGTGTGTGTGTATGTGTGTGTGTGTGTGTGGTGTGTTGTGTGTGTGTATGTGTGGTGTGTGTGTTTAGTATACCGGAATGTGTCCTAGGCACATGTCGATTAGACACTTGCCTGTTTGTGGTGTATTGTGTGTGTGTGTGTGGGAGTGTGTGTGTGTGTGTGTGTGTGAGTGTTGTGTGTGTGGTGTGTGTTGTGTGTATGTTAGTTAGGTATTTAGTTTGTACTCACCTAGTTGAGGTTGCTAGGGTCGAGTCCAAGCTCCTGGCCCGCCTCTCACTGGTCGCTAACTAGGGTCACTCTCCCTGACCATGAGCTTTATCGTACCTTTGATTAAAGCTATGATGGATCCAGCCTCCCACAACATCGCTTGCCAAACTATTCACTTCCTGACTACTACTCTTGGCTGAAGAAATACTTCCTAACATCCCTGTGTCCTCCATCATCCTAACATCATCTTGTCATTCAGCTTCAACTGTGTCCCCCTTGTTGTTGTGTCCCAGTCCTCTGGAACATCCTGTCTTTGTCCCACCTTGTCCAATTCCTCTCAGTATTTTGTTAAGTCGTTATCATTCCCCCTATCTCTCCTGTCCTCCGTGTCGACAGTTGATTTCCCTACACCTCTCCTCATAGGACATACCTCTTAACTCTGGGACCAGTCTTGTGCAAACCTTTGCACTTTCTCTAATTTCTTTACATGCTTGGCTAGTTGGGTTCCAAACAGGTGCCGCATACTCAATATGGCTAACGTACACGTGTACAGGGTCCTGGAACGATGCCTTATTAAGATGTCGGAATGCTGTTCTGGAGGTTTGCTAGCGCCCATATCGCAGCAGTTATTTGGTTGATAGTGCGCTTCAGGAGATGGGTGCCTGTGTTATTCTCACCCCAACAACTTTTTTCCTTGAGTGATGTTTTGTAGTCTCTGGCCCCCTAGACTGTACGTCCGTCGCGGCTTCTTTGCCCTTCCCTAAAAAAAAAAAAAAATTAATATAAAAAACCAATCCTCATGACTTTGCACTTGGGTGGAATTGAACTCCAGAGCCAGTTGCTGGTACCAGGTCTGCAGCCTATCCAGATAAAGGGGTGGAGAAGGTCTTCGATCGACTGAACTCTCTCATCAACTTCACGTCATCTGCAAACCAGGACACGCTCCGGAAAAGTTTTTTTATTTCCTTCCGTCATGTCGTTCACAAATACCAGAAACAGCAACTGGTCCTAGACTGACCCCTGTGGGACCCGCTGGTCACAGGTGTCCACTCTGACACCTCGCCACGTACCATTACTCGCTGGCATGTCTTCTGACAAGTATTCCCTGATCCAATTGCAGTGCCTTCCCCTGTCAAGGCTAGATATGTCAGCACGTATTTTTACATCCCCCCTTTATTTATTCGCTTCCATTTATACACCTTAATCATATCCCCCTAATTCTACGCCTTTCTAGAGAGTGCAGATTCAAGGGCCCTCAGTCTATCCTCATATGGAAGATTTTCTGATACAAGGGGATCTACTTTGTCATCCTCCTCTGTGAACGTTTTTCCGAGGCATTATATCCATTCTGGTAATACTGTGGCCACAACTGAGCGACATAGTCTAAACGAGGCCTAACCAAAGTTATATATAGTGGTTTTACTGATTGTATTCGTGTTTCTTATTCTCATTTGATAAAATCGAAGATATATTACAGAACTAGAGATGATTTAGATTGGTTGAGCACTTGAAAATGGCTTGAAACTGAGCTCAAAATAATCGGAAATGTTTAGATCTTTGCCATGTTCAAGAATAAACAAATGACATCAGCGTCTAATACACGGTCAGCAGCAGGTGTTTCTAGAAATTAATGTATAAATAATGTATATAATTGTAAAACAATAATATCAGCGATGATATTATTTATAAAATTTTTAACAATATTTCATAACAGTAAATCTCTATTTTTTTGGGGTGAATAGAAAGTTCACTGTGAATAAAACAAAATCAAAATGGAATTCATTTGTAAAGCCGAAAATGTAACTAATAAACAGAGGAATGTTAGTTTAGTGTCATGAATCCCGCATTGCTTATTCAAAGTCCCTATTTTTGAAAATGGAATATTTTGAACTTTTGTTAACTTCAACTAAATTATCAATTTTCTGATCACTTTATTAGTAGTTCAAACCGTTGACTGGGCGATTTCGTGGGCTCAGTCGATACAACAGAGGTAATACTGAGCGGCAATAGGGAAGAATTTGTCAACTAATAAAGTAACTTCGCCTAAAATTGGAGTCAAATCGGCAAAATCGCATATGCGTAAATATTGCTGAGGCAGCAAAATTGCGAGAGTAATAATATCATCAATTTTCCATCACATTTATCACTTTTTTTGCTTTATTACCTACAGGAAACCCTTCTCTAACGATTTCATAAGAATGATTTTTTTTTATAATTCTTGAGCCTATGGAACAAGTTGTAGATCTACGGCTTTGGACCCTCAAAAGGTTAAGGTTGAGGACTGGTATAGGTTTAAGGCACTGCTGGCAATACATAAAATAATTATACATAAATTATTATGGTTTATTAAAAAAGAACTTCTATTACCACTTACCATTTTATTTCTGTATTGATCCACCACAACACTTGCCTAACATCTAAACCTAACACAGCCAGGCTAATTTAAATGCAAAGACTAGTGTACTTTCCTGTAGTGAAGTCCATATTTTGTTTGCCAGTCACACTTAATTCTTTGAGATCCACATATATCCTGTCCCAGTTTCTTAAACAGGGGATAATTAACATGGGTTCCTATTACAACTTATCAGTGCTGAAACGCCCTATATCTGGGAAAATGCCGAATTCCTGGTGCAAACTATTCAACCAGCTCACACATATACAATTCAACAATGGCATCGTCCCCAGCATTACTCAAGCAGTTCAACTACCCACCCATCCCCCTCACTACATTATTAATAAACAAAGAAAAGCGCGAAACCGACGAGGTACTTACAGCGCAGTGGGCTGAAATATTGCTGGCCTAAAAACAGCTAGGTGGAGAGGGATCAGAGGATATGGAAAGAAAACGGTGGAAGGGATGCTAAGGGCAGAGTGCTAAGTCGTACAGTAAAGCAGTTTATGCGTTGAAAAAGAGTCGAAAAAGGTGATTGAAAGTCCAAAACGGCAGAGCTTGTCTGCAAGAAGGAAAGTATGAATTAAGTGGTGGTAGGCAGCAGACTGCCATTGGAGGTAAATCCCTATGAGCTCACTGGACACAGGAATTCCACAATCTACAAGAAAGTGAAGACGAAATAGGAACCCGACAAACCTCACAAAGAGGAATAGGGGTTTCAGTCCCAGAGAATACCCATGGGTAAGCAGTATTGACGCAATGCAGAAACGGTAGAGCGAAGTCTCCAAGTATGCAATGGAGGTAAGAAGATGGCCACAGAACTAAAAGTGATTTAAATAGAAGTGAAAGTTTCTTATGTGTATGCCATACCACCATTGCCAACTGCCACAAAGCTGGGCATGAGATGACTGAATAATTATCACTAATGGAATAAGCCTTTATAGGAAACCAGAAGCTTATACACTGCGACCGCACACCACATCCACATTGTTTATTGGCCCTGCAATCAATGTTCCGTACCCATCTTCAAGGACCATAACATTATGTATCAATCGCATCTGCCTAGAAAAATGCAGAATTGATAATGAGAACCTTCAAACTAGGGAGCCACCCCATGATGATACTCTTCAGGTCACTTGTTTTCTATCTAGGCTGAATATCTCGCATGCACACTAACAAGCACCTTGTATTGATACTAGGTAGCCTGTGGGGAGGCAGCAGCAGGATAATCCTGCACCACCTCTCGTGGCCCTTAACAACCACAACATTTTGGCGTGTGATCCAAGGCCCCAACAACATTGTGTGTTTGATTTTACCTCTCCTACTATATCCATTTATCAGTGATTCAGATTACATGGTGTTTTTAAATATATGTGGCCTGAGTTTATAAACTTTTCTCTTGACATATGCAAGACATCACATCCCCTTAGAAGCCGTTATTAGATTAGCTAGTCATTATATTTTGTTTGTGCAGAGAAGTACAATGGAGATTCTATGTTCAATAAAGCTAGAAGATAATTGCCTTTGTTGTCTATCACAACAATTTTAATGAACCTAGAACTCCTTGGCCTACCTGGTGGGATCCTGCGCTATACACATCACAACATGGAGCGTTTACTGAAACTGAGAGGCTATACTGTGACCCCACTTATCCACCCCGCCCGCCTCAGCACTGCAAGCCCGACGATGATGAGACTAAACTTCTGCGCGTGAAAACTTCTCTACTAACCCCGCGATAGTCTAATCTTGAGAACACAGCACTTACATGAACCTTACACTTCTGTCACAACTCTTGTGGCGCGCGCGCCTCACATCACAATGCACGTGATCAAACACACGAGCGCGAGAGCTGAACATCTAGACTATCTACACATAACACTTCTCTCTATGCCATGACTTAAACACTCCACCACTATCATAAGGCTCATATCTCCAATTAAACATCACACGTCACAGCATGTAGGTTTATCATAACTTCCTAAGGTCATGATATCGATCAGCGAGCGCGATAACCGACCTAATTGATGAAAATCATTTGTGGTTTTCTAGTCCTCAAGCAACGCGATCACTTCTACTAAGCTACTCTAAGTAACTGCTAACCTTACCTTACCAAGCCCTAAAAGATACTATACTCACATCTCTCTCTGTACGTTCACACTCTACATAACACAGAGATTGATCGCAGCGTGACACATAGACGCAATATTCATTCTACACATTTCCTTGTAGTCAGCAAAGTACTGTGCAGGTGACACTATATACTCTTATATCATGCAGTGATATAGCTATACACTCTCTAGACATAGAGCAACTGTGATTATAAAGTAGACGTTCACGCACACATAACAGGTTAATATGATCATGTCTCGTGGATAAGTATGACTCGCGTCGGCAGTTAAAGTGGACGAGTAGACGTCTAGTAGAAGTTGCTGAATGATATTAAATATTCAACGTTACATATAATATATCGATATAGTTGCTCTTTATGGGGTCTCTTCAGATAGCGTACGCGTAGTAGTACTAAGTACACATGATTACATATGCGTAGGCGAGTAGCTGATTAGCTAGACGGACTGATGGGGGATGTAGAAGCACACATAAGTTCAATGGGAAAGGTAGATACACGGATAGAAATCTGATATAGGGTGATTCTCTATCGCGTTAATATCATATGTAAGCATATAGCGATATTTGAGAGTGATAGTGAGTTAGTCACTATAAAGAGCAGTACAAAGAGTGTGAATTAAACAGTTAAGTTATGTGAACTAACATATCTATACCATCATAGCGAGATATCACAGTTGAAAGAGGTCTCTGGTGTGGTTGATGGAAATCGTGAGTTGTGAAGAAGTCTGAGACAACATCTCAGGATATTGTAGATATCGTGTGAAGTAGAGATAGTAACATGACGTGTGGGATGACATTTATCTGTGACATCTGTTGGCGCGTGTCGAAGTGTGGAGACTAGAATAGAGAGCAATGACGAGGCAACAACATTTATCATTGGATGCATCAGTCATTAGATAGAGCGAGTGATGTATTAAAATTTGGAGCGAGGAGGCAGTTATAAATTATACAGGGATCTCTAGTCCTGGGTGAGTAGATGGTATCCATAGATAGTAAGAACTGGGCGTGCATCACTTAGACTTTCACAACAATGCAATCGGCATCAATTGACATTGCTACTTTATATGGATTGAGAGCACGACTTGACACATATTCAATCACATAGTCTGTGGGATAATGTTTGAGGCGGGGGTGTTCTGGACACAATCTGATGGGTTATATATAGTTATGTGAATTGGGAGTGTTCTGAGGCTTCAGTAGTACACACAGTCAGTATGGGTTCATGTGTTAGATACGTAGTGGGTGACAGAGGGAGATTTGAGAAGACTCAGAGAGGATACTGCACACTCAGTAGGACGAGAGAATGTAGGAGTAGCAATATGTCGAGATAACTATATTTATATGACTATTATGCGTTAAGAAGATTTAACACAGAGACAGGGGTCATAGCATAGTAGGGTAGACGGCATGTACTCGAGATAGTCATGAGAACTATATATAGAGTTACGAGGGGATTTGAAGGTAAAGGTGGGAAATGAAGTTGACAAACAAGGATGATATAGAACATAATGAGGTAGGAAGGGTAATGGGAGTGACACATTGTATTAGTGTTTCAAGAGTATATGTGGGTTTTGTTAGAGCAAGTGATATGATATTTATTACATTCTGGGGTGGAACTAAATATAGTAGGAAGTAACTACCTGGGGGAGGACTATAGTGGATGGTGAAGTGTGTAGAGACTATATGTTTTCATTAGGAATTGTATAGAGTCTATGGAGATTCAATGTAATATTCACTGCAATGGTCACTCTCATAGCTGAGACGGATTGGTAGTGTGGGATATATAGAACAGTAACTTCATGACAAGTGAGAGAGTGTGAGTCTGAGTATGGAGCTGGGTTATTATTGGACTGGATTTGTGAGACGTGAGTAACTATTTGGAGTAGGAGTAAAGTATTGGGCGAATGATCGGACAGGTTGAGAGTTTTCATTTTATTATTTTTGTATACTACTGTTATATGAAAGTTAAGATGAAGTCTATGTGATATCATGATAGTGCACACGATGACTGAGATGGACATCATTCTGAGGATCGGAGATTGATTTGAGTGATCTTAATTGATGATGTTGTGTGATCATGTCTATATAATCATTATTAGTTGATGGATAACAGTGTAGTGTTGTCATATTGTATGCTGTAGAGGAGGGAGTGAGTGGGATGTCATAGTTGTTTGGTTCATTTAGAATGGGTGTAGAGTGATTTGGGTATAGATGTATTTATTCTACAGGTGACATATATTATTGTAGGGAGTGTGTGTACTAGACAGGAGTAATTGTGTTCTTGTCTGAGCGTCAAGAGATATAGGTAGAGTTATAATTATACTAGTGGATAAGGAGAGAGGAGCATTGATATAATAGAGGATCGTCTATAATAGGGTAAGCGAGTGAGACATGGTGGGAGAGAGTGGTATTAGAAGTAGAGTTCATGATATGAATTCAGAATCTCTCAGTGTAATACTACAGAAATGGATAGGATTTTTTGCTTAGTAAGATATCTCTCTATCTCGGGTGTGAGTGGTTCTTGGTGGGAGTTCTATATGTGAGATATGGTTGCGTATATATTGTAGGATTTGTATTAGATAGAAACTGTAACACAAGTTGTGCGTATGTCTCTTTATATTAATGATGTGGTGGGGAGTCTGAGACAATAAGTTGACATAATAGATCGACTGATTTATTCTGAGGTATGTGGAGAGTGAATATGTATCTTGATGATGTGAGACAACGTTGTATATTGCAACATAATGTGTTTGTTGTGTTGTGTCGGGTTCGATGTAGGATTGTATTGTAGAGGTTGGAGGGGATGTGTGGTAGCTGATAATATAGATGTTGGTTTGTAAAGGAGGGGAAGTTTAGGATTTGAGTTGTTGGGGTGAGGTGTGAGTGATATTTATTTTATGTCTTATTGTGTGAGGGTTATATTATAGAATATTTTTATGTTTGTGTGGGGGTATGGTGGGTGGGGGTTTTTGGTGATGTTGTTGTTTTGTGTTTTTATGAAATAGGGGGTGTGGGATTGGTGGGGTGATGTGAGGATTGGGGGGTATTGTGGTTTGATTTGGGAGGGGAGGGTTGAGTTTTTTGTGTTATTTTTGTGTGTTGGTGTGTTTGTGTTGTTGGGTGGGGTTTTTTTTTTTGGTTTAGTTATTTGTTTGTGGGGTGTGGTATGTGTTGTGTGGTTGTTGAGTTTATATAGTTTGTGTTTTTTGTTGTTGGGGTGGGGTGAGTGGGGTTGGAGGTTGGGGGGGTGGAGAGGATTTTGGGATTGGTTTGTGTTGTTGGGAGGGTGTGGGGGGGGGGGTGGTGTTGTGGGTGTGAGATGGGTGGTGTGTGGGTTGGGGAGTGGGGGGTGAGTGGGGGGGATTGGGGGTTTTTTGTTGGGGGGATGATGTGTGGGGTGTGATGGTGAGGTGTGGGGGGTGAGTTGTTGTGTTGTAGTTTATGGTGTGTTGGTGAGTGGGGGGGTTGTTTTGTTTTTGTGGTTTTATGTGTGATTTTTGGGTTAATTTTTATGTATAGATTGTTTAGTTGTAGTTGTTTTGGTTGTTAAAATGTGTGTTATGAGGGGTTAGTGTGACGTTACCATCATACAAGTATCACAATGGGAGTGTGACGTAACCTGGTGGTGTGCTAGTCGGTCACTGTGAGTTAGACATCGTGGTTGTGGTATGAAGGTATGAGCTTAGATATTGTCAATATGATTTTTTTTGTTTGGGTGTTGTTAAATTTATAAAAATGATTGTTTTATGTGATATTAGTGATTTTGAGGTAAGTAACATGTGATTGATGGGTGGAGGTATATGGTGTGTGATAAAAAAGACATGATATGTTTTCAGTTGATGGTAATCAAGTACTAAGTGTTTTGCGTATTAGGTTTGGTGTTCATGCTTTTTTTTTTATGCCCAAATGGGGAGGAGTTTCTTGGTTATAGTGATTTGAGGGATTTCTATAAAAAAGGATTTAGATGGTGATGTTAAACTTAGTTTCTGGTGATTTTGACCGTGATTGGTTAGTATTTCATTTGTGATTTTATTAACAGTAGTGTTTTTTGGGAGTATTCGGAGGTGTTGATGTGTTTTTTTTTGAATGTCAAATGATGGCAGAGCATTTTTTTGAAGAAGATCAGTGGTGTTCAGAGTTGGTTCAATAGTTAGTCAGTGTGTTTAATATGGTAATGTTCTCTTGTCATTGTATGAGTTATTTTTGTTTTGTTTTGTGCTAATATTGTAAAGTCTTGAGAATGAGGAGGAGTTTGGGGGATGAGATGTAATTTAATGAATGTGTTAAGTGTAATAAATTAAGCTGTCAACTCTTATGCTTCTGGAGTAATCAAAATGAATTTTGGAAGTGCTTCATTTTGTTTGGAAAATCAAAAGTTTTTATGTTAGTACTCAAATGCTTTATGAGAGTGGTCGAAGTAATCTTGGGTTGTTCTGTAAGTGAGAAATAAAGGTTGTGGATGAGAGATATTGAGAAAGGGGTCTCAACTGATGTTATGAAGAGTGTTCAAAGTAAAGTGAGTAGGTTAGGATGAAGTTAGGTCAGGTTATTTAGTTAGGTTAGGTTAGGTTAGGTTAGGATAAGTTAGGTTAGGTTATGATAAGTTAGGTTAGGTTAGATAGATTGGATAAGTTAGTTAGTTTGTTAATTAGGTTATGTTAGTTAGTTTAGGATAAGTTAGTTAGGGTTAGGTTAGGATAAGTAGTTAGTAGCTTATAATAAGTTAGGTAGGTTAGGTTAGGTTAGGTTAGATAGGTTACGTTAGGTTAGGACAGGTAGGAATAGTTAGGTTAGGTTAGGTTAGGTTCGAAGTAGGTAAGGATAGTAGGTTAAAGTTAGGTAGTATTCAGGTGTTTGATGAGTTAGGTAGGTTAGGATAGGTTAGTTAGGTTAGGATAGAGTGGTTTGATTAGTTAGTTGGGTTAGGGGTTTTGTGGGTGTGTAGGATAGAGTGATTGGATGGAGTTAGGTTAGGTTTGGTTAGGGAGGTTAGGTTAGGTTAGGAATTAGGTTAGGGTAGGTTAGTTAGGTTAGATAGACAGTGTTCGGTTGGTGGTGTGTGCGACCTGTTGTTACCCCATTTCATGGTGTCTGTCTTCCGTGAGTTGACGCAGGTGTTCATGATTATCTAATCTACATGGTGTGAACTGCATTACCCATGGTGTTTTGCGGGGAAGGTGACCCACAATGAGTCTCTCAGAGCGAGGAAAAGTGTTATCTATTCGAATCGAGTAAATATTCTACCATTGATGTGTTTACCACAAGAAAATAATGTTCGATTTAACGATAAGTTTTCAAACTAATTTGAAATATCCAAAAAGGGAGTCGTTCAAAGTAATTCTGGATACTCTAATGTATTTTTTGGAGTGTTCCAATATATTTTCGGTTAGGTTAGTAAGGTTTCGGCTAGTTAGGTTGGGTTAGGTTTAAGAAAGTTTATGCTAGTTAGGTAAGGGTTAGCAAGGTTAGATTAGGATAAGATAGGCTAAGTTAGGTTATCTAGGTAGTTTAGTTAGGTAAGGTCAGGTTAGGTTAGGTGTTAGTTAGTTAAGTTAGGACGGTTAGATAGGTTTCGGCTAGGTTTGTTAGGTTAGGTTTAAAAAGTTTAGGTTAGGTTAGGATAAGTTAGGTTAGGTTAGGGTAGGTTATAGGTTAGGTTAGGTTAAGTAGGTTTAGGCTAGGTTAGGTTAGGTTAGGTTAGGTTAGGTAAGTGTAGGTATAGGTTAGTTAGGTTATGTTAGGTTAGGTAGGTCGGTTAGGTTAGGTTAGGTTAGGTTAAGTTAGGTTGAGGTTAGGCTATGTTAGGTTAGGTTAGGTAAGGATAAGTGCTGTTTTCCTGACAATTTTTCCCCCTGATCCCTTGAAATGCCTTCCCTGTTATCCCTGCTTGGTCCTCCAGTTTTTGCACCAATCTCTTGTGTGGAACTGTGGTCAAACGCCTTCTTGCAGTCCAAGAAAATGCAATCCACCCACCCCTCTCTCTCTTGTCTTACTGCTGTGTGTGTATGTGTGTGTGTGTGTATGTGTGTGTGTGTGTGTGTGTGTGTGTGTGTTGGTGTATGGTGTGTGTGGTGTGTGTGTGTGTGTGTGTGTGTGTGTGTGTATGTGTGTGTGTGTGTGTGTGTGTGTGTGTGTGTGTGTGTGTGTGTGTATGTGTGGTGTGTGTGTTGTGTATGTGTGTGTGTGTGTGTGTGTGTGTGTATGTGTGTGTTGTGTGTGTGTGTGTGTGTGTGTGTGTGTGTGTGGTGTTTATGTGTGTGTGTGTGTGTGTGTGTGTATGTGTGTGTGTGTGTGTGTGTGTATGTGTGTGTGTGTGTGTGTGTGTGTGTGTGTGTGTGTGTGTGTGGTGTGTGTGTGTGTATGTGTGTGTGTGTGTGTGTGTGTGTGTGTATGTGTGTGTGTATGTGTGTGTGTGTGTGTGTGTGTGTGTGTGTGTGGTGTGTGTATGTGTGTGTGTGTGTGTGTGTGTGTGTGCTAACTAGAGATGTGGTTGTGGTCTTATAAAGGTATTTCATGCCTCACAATTTACAGTACTAGACATCCAATTTAGAATTTTATATGCTGAGCCCTGGTAAAAATATTAATATTATTCATGGAAATTAAATATATTCATATGAATGAGAGATCTGAAAAATTGGATGAGAGAGAGAGAGAGAGAATCTTTCATTTTAAACGTAATTATCTTTCAAGCTTTGTTTTGAAAGCTGAGATTCACAGCTTAGTGTTCCTTACAACTCATAACAAGGGATATTAGAACCAGTATTCCTCATTCTGGAACGAGGTGGAGGAGTACCTACCACCTTACCATTGCTTCACCGGGAGGAATATTACTCTGCCGGGCAAGATAAAGAGAGCGAATCTTCCCACTGTGGCAGACACAAGAGAAGAGTGAGAGAGAGAGAGAGAGAGAGAGAGAGAGAGAGAGAGAGAGAGAGAGAGAGAGAGAGAGATAAACAACGTCGATCGATAAAATCTATTTGGGAATTTCAGTGCAAGTGTGTGTGAGTGTGCGTGTGTGCGAGCCATCAGCAGGCGCCCGCCCGGCACCAGTCTTCTAATACCAGTGTAATATCTCCTCTCGGGGATGTATTTATGCCTCGCTTCCTTTGAGCAAAATAAAATATTACGTTATTACAAGAATTTTCAGCTATTCATGTTATGGGAGATAATATTTTTTTCCCTTCCTTTTGGTGATTTAGGGCGTGGTTCTTCCCGACTTGTGTGAGCGGATGTTTGTTTTCAATTATGATTAATATATTCTATCTCTCTCTTTCTCTCTCTCATTGGCACAAGTTTTACCGGGTTAGATTAAGGATTCCAACCTGTATTTACAAGGTCAGAGCTGTTACCTACCTTAGCTCACTTGAAATCTTTTTATTGTTATTAGAAACACGAATAAGGAATAGGATGAAGTTGGAGCCATCTGTGAGCCAGATTTTATTTAGTCACCAGACCATTTCATCGATGTTATTATGCTGTACGAACATGTTCCATACTCGAGCTATCCTAGGAATAATAATCTCAAATGAAGTAATGTTTCTCTCTGTCTCTGTCTGTGTCTCTTTTTTTACACAGGGTTTGACAAGGTTAAGGATTCCTAACTTTATTGACAAGCTAAGAGCTGTTACCTACATCAGCTCATTTGAAAGCATTTTTATTGTTATGAGGCATACAAGTAGGGAACAGGATGAAGTTTGAGCCATCTGTGGGCCAGCATTTTCATGTGATCAACTGACGTTATCTCGTTGACATCATTATGCTGTACGAATGTGTTCCATACTCGAGTCATCCTGGGTATATATGATCTCAGATGGAGTGATGTTCTGGAGAAGGGTACAGCCAGAGTGAAGGTGCTGCTTTCTGCCCGTCTTGTGGCATAAAAACTTGTTTCACGCTGTCCTCGAAGTGGATCCAAGTGTGGTACTTTGACAATATTGGCCTTGTACATAACAGTAAGGCCACCCACATCCCTCCTATGTTGAAGGCTCTGCTGAAATGACAGATCTATCCAGGATGGGTCCAGGCGGGAGATGAGACGTGTTGCTCTGTTCTCTACTCTGTCAAACAGTCGCAGATGAGATAGGGGGCAGGCAAACCAAGAAAGTGGAGCATATTCAATGTGCGAGCGTACTTGTGCCTCGTACAGAATCTTGCAACCCCTACTGTCAAGCAGATGCGAGATACGGCGAAGTGCTGTAAGCTTCCTGGCTGCCTTGTTTGAAAGATTTACAACATGGCTCTTCATGGTTAGTTTGGAGTCAAATTTCACCCCAAGGATATCAACTTCTTCTCCAGGTGCCAACACCCTCCCATTCATCCTTACTACTGCACCAGCATTACCATCATGGTGCCTAGAGACTATCATCATTTGCGTTTTCTCAGGTGCAAATGTTACTTGCCGTCTATTTCTCCACGCTGATATAGCTCTTAGCTGGTGATTAATGTAGCTTAGAGCAGCTGGCATTTCTTCTCTTGGATAAGTGAATGTCAGTGTACAGTCGTCTGCATTTGCATGTGATTCTGGGATGAGATGAAGAAGGTCGTTAAAGTAGACATTCCATAACAATGGTCCCAGCACGCTTCCTTGTGGAAAACTTGCCCCAATAGGATGTCTTGCTGATTCCGTTCCATTGAGAACCACACTTAAAGATCTACCATGAAGGTAATCACTGAGGAGACATAGCGTAGAGCCTGCAATTCCCAGTGCTTGAAGTTTTGCTAAGAGGCCCTGGTGCCACACCCGGTCGAAAGCCCCAGCAATGTCCAGTGCTACCACACAGCTGACTTTGGATCATCTCTCCTCTCTCTCTCTCTCTCTCTCTCTCTCTCTCTCTCTCTCTCTGTACCTATGCATATTGGCTAAAGGGATTTAAATATTATCGACTACACTAGGGTTATTAAGGCTGCATATAATCTTTACACCACCATACAAGAGCATTTTAATTCCCAAGATAGAGATTTAGGTAAAGTCTCAGCATATGTACGCTGAGAGAAGTACACTTCTCGGTGTACGTATCCTGTCAGCATGTTCATGTAGTCAGTAAATCAGTCTCTGGAGAGGTGCTGTGTCAGATACTTTCCTGCAGTTCTGGAACATGTAGTCAACTCATGTGCATCTCTCATCCTGCTGTTCACTTATAGCAGGTTGGCAAGGAAGGACTTACCTGCCTCAGATCCATGCAGGTTTCCTGTAGCTAAGTCCCTCCTGCCTAGCTGCTGATTATTACCTCTCCTGTGTTGCCCGCTCCCCCCCTTCCTAACCCATTCTCCCTTCCTGGGTGGTAATTAACCACCCGTGACGGTGACCTGGCGTGGCTCCTGACACCTGGGGTAATGAGGTACCACCATTATCAACACCACTGCCATCTACCTCCCTGTCATGAAGGTGAATTGTAAGAACTGAAGCACTCACATAACACTTGCACTGGTCCTCGCTAACCATGCTCTCAGTTTATGTCTGCCACGAGTGTTATGGTCCACTGTGTGGTCAACAGAATTTTAATATTCTAAGTTTCCAGTGCCAAGGTTTTACGTTCTCTGTGAACCCCCTCAAGTGGTGATTGGTGAAGTTCCTAGCGAATGTGTTAACGGTCATTTATGTGGGCTCACCTTATGTTTGGAGGCCTGTTAAGTGTCTGCCAGCCAAAGGTACGTTGGTAGTGGTAGCTTTGAGAGTTGAACGCTTTCCAGCATAGTTTTGAACGTTCAAGAGCGCTTTGGTACGTAGTTTTTGAGAGTTAAAGAGCGCTTTGTTATATAATTTTGAAAGTTAAGGACCACTTTAAGAGTTAAAGAGCATTTTAGTAAGTGGTTCTGAGAGTTTAGGAGCACTTTGATAGTGTTGAGAGGGAACACTTTGGTAACAGGTAGTTTAAAGAGCTGAAGAGCACCTTGATGAGTTAAATCAGTGTCACTATGGCTGGAAACACATTATTGGTGTGAACCTCACGATACAACTGTGTAGAACTTCGTCCTAACTTGATAAAGCTCTACACAGAGCTTGTCAGTAGTACTTGTAATATTCTACGTCACTTTGATATCTTGTCTAGATCGTTAAGAAGATAAATTCTTAAGTGGGAATGGTTTAAGTGTGAATAGGCCTACTGCAATTCTTCTTCTTCTCTATGTATGTTAATACTGTGTATTGCACGCTAGTGTTATGCTGTTTTCTGAATTGTATTTCTGGGACTTTGTTGGCAGTGCGACTGCGTTGTCAGCGCGACTTGTTTACCAATATACCAGGCTGTAGAAAATACTGTGGGCCAAGACCTGAATAAACTTACTTAGACAACTAATGAACGACTTTCCCTCCTAGTAATGGAAGAGAACCAGTCAGTATCTCCCTTCCGATTAGGGTAGAGGAGAATCATTGAGCGACTCTACCTCCCAGTAGGGTAGTGGAGAACCAATTTACGCCTCTCCCTCCCAGTATGGGCAGTGGAGAATCAATCAATACCTCTCCCTCTCGATATGGGCAGGAGAGAACCAATAAGTGCTTCTACCTCCCAACATGGTCAGTGGAGAACCAATTAACGCCTCTCCCTCCCAATACGGGCAGTGGAGGACCAATTAACGCCTCTCCCTCCCCATATGGGCAGTGGAGAACCAATCAACGCCTCTCCCTCCCGGTACGGGCAGGGATGAACCAATCAACATTCAGGTGGTGTTTGGTGTCGTGCTGGTTGGTGGGTGTCCTTGTGCACAGTGGGTCAGCCAGTCGTCTCCTGGGGCTGGGGTCAAGCAGTCAGCCTCTTACAACTAACACAGCCATATGTCAACAATTCCAGCTGTGGTTTTTAACGTGACCTCATATGGCTGAATAGTTTTGAGTTTCCTTTCAGCGCAGCGCGGGAGGTTGATTGTGCATTCAAATATCTGCGGGAAGTTTGCAATCTGCAGTGTTGGTGTTTGTGGCTATTGATCGCGCTGGTGGCTGGCTGCAACGGCACTCTGCAATGTACCGCCCCCTACTATCCTCACCTTGCCCACACCCTTTATCAATCCGCCGGCCCACACCCACCCTCCGTTCGGACCCATAACCTATACCGTTTCCGCGCCCACTCCCAGCCCACCCGTACCCAGCCACCTATTTCACCTTTAACACACCCTCTATCAACACCCATCCACCCGAACGCTCTCTTAACCCTCCCTCCCTCCCTCCCTGCCGCACACGCCCACCGGTTTCCGGTCTTCTCTCACTTTCCCCCGGGGTTGAACTCAAGCAACCATGCCCTAGACCATCCCTGCAGTGTGTGCAAGATTTAACGTATTTTTTCTTTATCTCTTCTAGTTGTTGTCCTCAGTCGTGTAATTACAACAACAAACACTGATCACAAAACTGTGTCTACCACCATGTGGTTCACGTATATGTAACTGCTGGCATGTGGTTCACGCATTTATAATTGTTGGTATGTGGTTCACATATAAACTGCTGGAAAGTGGTTCACATATATAAGAAAGAGTGCCAGCACTGATTCTTGTGGGACCCCACTGGTCATACCTGCCTATCATGTTACAGCATTCTTCGCTATTTTCCCTCAGGTCAACTCACAAAGATGAAGGGAGGGGGGAGTTCTTGAGGCTCATGTAGGGCTCTGGATCCACAAAATTAGAGCTACTACGTTTGCCTCCACCTATTTTCGAGGCTCTGCATGACCCTTGCGTCCTTGACGCTTCTTCACAAATAATAATAATAATAATAATAATAAGAAGAAGAATAATAATAATAATAATAATAACAGCCAACAAAATTTAACTATTTATCTAGATTAGAAACACGGCTGTTTTAACTTAATTTTGATACGCTTATCTAAACTTGTATAGTCTCTGTCACGTAAGTTTTTGTTTTTTAATCTTGTGATCAATATTTTGGGTATTTAAGGTGGGAGAAACACATGATGTAAGTTACTTAACAATCATAGGTATTGTATTATGCAGATTTATGAAGTGTGGTGTATGCAATGACAAAAACTTTATGTATATGCAAGACAAGTTACGGGGGGTTGAAATCTTTAGCTCAAGTACTTTCACACTTCTCAGCGCGTCATCAGGAGCTGTGCAGTGTCGCAAAGGCAATAACAGAAGTAGGGTGAGTTTTCAGAGTGGTAGTGTGGAGTCAGCCAGCCAGTCTCTGTATGAGACGAGCGGGATGCCAACCACACACCGGTCTCGCCTCCCCCCCCCCCAACCGGAATGGGGGCGGGTGGAGTAGGCCTCACAGTTTGCAGATAACATGAGGAAATACTAGAAGATAGTTAATAGCCAGCCATAAGCTTATAACCTACGTGGAACAGGTCATGTGACGCATAAAGTTACAATATTGGATCGTTACTTACCTTCATTTACAATCTTCTAACTAATGAAATAGAGGGAAAAAAAATCCCTCATTTGTCAACCGGTGTCACAGAACCTTCTAGAACAATCAGGAAATACTCGCAGTGTCGGTTAATATGCTTGTGTGAATTTTTCCTATTCAGGCTTCCTTCCTCATAATAACTAGGTTATTCTTAATTTTAATGCCATTCCTATCAATATTATCTGGTAATATCATCAACATAACTAGGCAGTTCTTAATTTTAATGCCATTCCTATCATTATCAGCTATCATCCGCTAATACCATTATTATTATCACTATAATATTACCACCAACCTGATTTATTAAACCACTAAACTAGTTGCCATCACCATGTTGCAACCACCTATATATACCTTGTACCACTGTACCTACGGCAGACCTAACATTAAATATCGACGTTTGCGACAGACTTAACGACGGGTGTACCATCATGTCAGCTAATATGCCTGTGTGAATTTATCTTATTCAGGCTTCCGTTCTCATAATAACTAGGCTATTCTTAATTTTAATGCCATTCCTATGGTTGGGGGGGAGGGGGCCGGTGTGTGGTTGGCATCCCGCTCGTCTCTCTCCTACAGAGACTGGCTGGCTGGCTCCACACTACCACTCTCTGAAAATTTATCCTACATCTCCTGTTGTCGCCTTTGCAGCATTGCACAGCTCCTGATGACGCACTGAGAAGTGTGAAAGTACTTGAGCTAAAGATTTCCACCCCACCCCCGTGGAAATATATATATATATATATATATATATATATATATATATATATATATATATATATATATGTATATATGTATGTCGTGCCGAATATGTAAAACTGGTCAATTAGCAAGAACTCATTTAAAATTAAGTCCTTTCTAAAAATTTTTCTTATACGTTTAAAGATATATTTTTTTCATTAATGTTGATGTAAAAATTTTTAATTTTGCTCCAAAAGAATCTTAGAAAACTTACCTAACCTTATTATAACAAGAACAATTTATTTTAGCCTAACCCAACTAAATATATTTTAGATTTGTTTACAATAATTTAATACTAAACAAACACAATGAAATATATTTTTTTCGTTAGGTTCAGAATGATTTTGGAGAAATTATTGCATACACAAATTTTCACTTGTCCTATATGGCAAGATGAGCGTTGCTATTTAAGCCAAAATCGTAAGTTCTGCCTATTCGGCACGACATATATATATTATTATATATATATATATATATATATATATATATATATATATATATATATATATATATATATATATATATATATATATATATATAATAAAATAGAGGGAGGTACCACCTCAGGAACTGGACTGGGGATCCTCATGCTCAGAGAAAAGAATAAACTTACTTCAGGGGAAACTGGAGATTCTCCCCAGAGCGTTTGAACATTTCCTTCTCCTACAACCCCCTATATTCTATATTCTAAGTAGACTTTATTCTAAGACAAAATACATTAACAAAATTAAAATATGAAGTGGAACAACATAAATAACATCTCAGATTGTATATATGTCGTGCCGAATATGTAAAATTGATAAATTAGTAAGAATTCATTTGAAATTAAGTCCTTTCTAAAATTTTCTGTTATGTGTTTAAAGATATATTTTTTCTTTTATGTTAATGTAAAAATTGATAGTTTTGTACCAAAATAACCTTAGAAAACTTAGCTAACCTTATTATAACAAGCGCAGTATAATTTAACCTAATCCAGCCAAATATATTTTAGATAAGTTTAGAATAATTTAATAGTACACAAACACAGTGAAATATATTTTTTTCGTTAAGTTCAGAACGCTTTTTGCGAAATTATTGCATATACAAATTTATATATTATATATAGTATTATATATATATATATATATATATATATATATATATATATATATATATATATATATTATATATATATATATATAACAAATTACGAAAGAAACATAAATATCCGTACAGTTAAATAAACAAATTTACATCACAGTTTTCCAGTTTATTTTCGTTGTGTTGATTGTGATCGACGGTGAGCAGCGTGCAGCAGCGTGCAGCAGCGTGCAGCAGCGTGCAGCAGCGTGCAGCAGCGTGCAGCAGCGTGCAGCAGCAGTAATACATCATCAAACTGGTGGTGACGTTTCCCTGGTAAGTCTGGTACATGATGGTGGTGTCTTGGTGAGATCGTTCACCCTGGACGTCTACCTCACACTAACTGCAACTAATTACTTACAAATGCATGTTTTTAAACTTGAACTGAAACCTTTGTTGGCCTTTGTAATAATGAAAGGAAGAAACAAAAGAAGTAGCAGAAGAAACAGAAATAGAAGCAAGAAGAGCAAAAACAAAACAAAAAAAAAGGTGGATGGGTGTCTGGTGTGGTACAGTATTATAATCCTTTGATATAACAGATGTCCTTCTCTGGTATTACCCCGTATTTTCTGTGTACATATGTATGTGTGTTACACCAGAACTCCTGTTGAATGCACATATGTGTGAGATTACTGCTATACCTGTCGTGTACACATGTGCTTGTGTGAGATCACCACTACACCTGGCGTGTGCACATGTGCGTGTATGAGATCACGAACACACCCGTCGTACGCACATTTGCGTGTATGAGATCACCATTACATGTGTGAGGCACATGACCACTTCACCTGACTTGTGTACAAGTATGTGTGAGATCACTACTCCTGTCGTTTGTAGGTGTTAGAACACTACTACACCTGTCGTGGTCGTGTGTACAGGTATATTTCAGATCACCACTACACCTGTCGTAGTCGTGTGTACAGGTATATTTCAGATCACCACTACACCTGTCGTGTGTGCGTGTGTATTTGAGATCACCAGTATACCTGTCATGTGTACATTGTCTGCGATCACTACTATGCGTTATATTCATGGTGATATATATGTTTATATATATATATATATATATATATATATATATTATATATATATAATATATATATATATATATATATATTATATATAAAATTATATTGTATATTATATTATTTGTATTTATATTCATAATATTATTATATTTAGGAAAGTGAATTGTATATATATTGATATATAATTAATGTTATATATATAAATTTATATATATAATATTATATTATATAAATATTTTTATATATATATATATATACACACGTTTATATTGTGTTGTTTTGTAGTGTTGTATTCTGCTCCATTTTATATTGCCTTACAGCATTATTATTTTCGAGGGGAAACGCTAAAGTTGTAAGGGTCATGCAGCGTCTGGGGAAAGGAAGGCTCTCAGGTTTGATCCAAGGAAAGAGAGGGTTGTTGCATCACTGCAGATCAGGAAACTTTCATATCAAGAGGTCTTGTCTTCCTTTATGGACTCTCACCTGCAACAAGAGGGCTCAACCGCTGATTTCTTGCCCAGGAATTGTTGTATTGTAGTCTCTGCAGGTATTGTGCCAACGGAATTGTTTTTGTGAAGAGAATGTCCTCACCAACTCCCTCCCACGCCCGCTCCACTCTCACGCACGCCCATATCGACCCATCCACGCCCTGCCTCCCTCCCTCCATATTTGCTTCGATAATGAGAGGTCTCCCTCTCCCCCCCTCTCACCATAGCAACTCTCACCCTCTCTCCCTCAAACACAGGCAACACCACTAAGTCAATTCCTAATCTTCCTTCTGGTGCAACCCCCACACAGGTAGTAGGTTGGTAGACAACAACCATCTAGGGAGGTACTATCCTCCTGTCATGTGAGCGTGAAATAAAGCTGTACAATATTGTACCTAACAGACAATATTATATATGGTAGACAACATTGTACCTGGTAAACAACATTGTAATTAGTGATGGTAAGTTTTCGAAGGTCTGTAACTGTTACTGCTGGTGCTGCTGCTGTCTGTTGGTGGTGGTTGCGGCGCTGCTGTTGCTACTGTTAGTGCTTCTGTTGGTGTTGCTGCTGCTGGTTCTGTTGCTGCCTCAGCTGCTGCTGTTGCTGCCCTGGGCTGACAGCCACACAAGAATCTATTGCAGCTTCTTCATTGTCATAGCGATAGCACTCTCAGTATGTCTGCTTTAAGTGTGATCACCAGAGTCCCCATTTCTCTCTCTCTCTCTCTCTCTCTCTCTCTCTCTCTCTCTCTCTCTCTCTCTCTCTCTCTCTCCTCTCTCTCTCTTCTCTCTCTCTCTCTCTCTCTCACTCACTCACTCTCCCTCCCCTCCCGAGGCACCACCTCCTCCCCTTCTCACTCGACCTCACTGAACCCAAGAGTTGAAGTTGGTCCGATTCTTTACCTTGGTTACTCACCTTCGTTAACCCTCCCCTCGTTCCTTTTTCCATTGTTCCTCCTCCTCCTACTTCTCCCTCCACGTTTTGTTCCCCTCAGTCTTCCTCCTAGTCCCCTCCATCATTCTTCCTCCTCGTCCCCTCCATTCTTCCTCCTCGTCCCCTCCATCATTCTTCCTCCTCGTCCCCTCCATCATTCTTCCTCCTCGTCCCCTCCATCATTCTTCCTCCTCGTCCCCTCCATCAGTCTTCCTCCACGTCCCCTCCATCATTCTTCCTCCTCGTCCCCTCCATCAGTCTTCCTCCACGTCCCCTCCATCAGTCTTCCTCCTCGTCCCCTCCATCAGTCTTCCTCCACGTCCCCTCCATCAGTTTTCCTCCTCGTCCCCCTCCATAATTCCCCTCCTCGCAACGTGACGTAACTAAAGTCAGATCATTTATCACTGTGACACTGTGTTCCCTTCTCTCCTCTTCCTCCTTTCTCTTCTTTTTCTCTTTTCCTTCACTGCTCCTCTTTGACTCTCTCCAGTCCCTCTTTTTACACCATTCCTTTCCTTTTCTCTTCTCTCTTCCCTTCCTGCGTTCCTCCCCGTGCTTATTATCTCATGGCTCTGTCTCCACTTTTCTCTCCCACAGCTCCAGTTAATACATATTTTTAAACTGCTTTAAATTTGTCATTCTTTGTGCTGTAATTTCATATAGATACATACATACACCATATATATATATATATATATATATAATATATATATATATATATATATATATATATATATATATATATATATATATATATATATATATATAATATAATATTATATATATATATATATATATATATATATATATATATATATTATATATATATATATATAATATATATATATATATATAATTATATATAATGTCGTGCCGAATAGGTAAAACTGGTCAGTTAGTAAAAACTCGTTTAAAATTAAGTCCTTTCTAAATTTTTTTCTTGTACGTTTAAAGATATATTTTTTTATTTATGTTAATGTAAAGATTAATAATTTTATACCAAAAGAACCTTATAAAACTTACCTAACTTTATTATAACAAGCGCAATTTAATTTAGCTTAATCCAACTAAATATGTTGTAGATAAGTTTACAATACTTTAATAATAAACAAACACTTTGAAATACATTTTTTTCTTAAGGTTCAGAATGATTTTTGAGAAATTAATTAATGTATACATAAATATTCGCTTGCCTTATTCGGTAAGAAGAGCGTTGCTATTTAAACCCAAAATCGCAAGTTTTATTTTTCCTAGCGTCTACATAGTGTTGGAGTACACAACAAATAGGAACGTAATTATGGATTGGTTATCGACACCGTCAAACGTAATCCCTGCCATCCATTTATTTTGACACAGTATGAATCAGTAAATATGGATGGGGCTTTATCAGGATGACCTACCTGAACCCACGTAGAGAGAGAGAGAGAGAGAGAGAGAGAGAGAGAGAGAGAGAGAGGAGAGAGAGACAGACAGACAGACAGACAGACAGACAGATTTAATTTAGCAACTCAATTGGGCACAGGTACAGTGTATTGCAGCACTATTCTGTACGATAGTAGCCTAGTGGTATCCACCATGAGAAAGATACGCCTGACTGTGTCTTCATAACACAGGATCAGTTTAGTATATAACGAAGAAATGTCATTCTGAGGTGGGAAACTTCAGCAGGACGATGAGGATATCGTCAAGAATTCCACTGTGGGTTCAGTAACCACAGAATTTTGAAGGTGTCCTTCCAGCGGTGCTGGAGTTACTATTACGTGAGCCGAACCATCTCTCATCAATCCCACTATCTTGTACGTTGACCTACGGTATTGTTGGAAGTGGGTGTAGGTGAAGGTGGGGAAGAGGGATCGAAGGAGGTAGGGATGATCGGGGAAGGGGAGGAGGAGGAGGCGATGCAGCAGCAGCAGGAGTGCGAGTCAGTGGTCTTGACGGCCTGGGTGAGTGAGGGTGTGTGTCGAAGTGCGCGTTGTACACCTGCAGAGGTGTGGCTCTCGGTACAGGTGTTACGGCTGTGTAGTCGCTTCTAAAGCCGCAAACACAGTCTCGTATACTTATCTTCACTAGTGCCAGCAGCTTTACTAGTGACTGTGCTTACTAGCACCTGCTGAAAGCAACTGAGACACATCTGTGGCTGCAGTGAGCTTCAAAAATTTAGGAAGGGTATATCTGGCCAGGTGATAGAGGTGATTATTGTGAGTGGTAACTAGCACAAACATTGCACTGAAACGCCGCTACCACGAGGCCTTGAGAGTGTTATTACAAAGGATTTACGTCATTACCTTCTTAAAGATCTTTTTTTTGGGGGGTTGTATTGATCACCTGGCCGCCTCTCAGATGAGAAAGTGTTGTTGATGTTTGTGTTAACCTACTGCAGTGTGTCTCAGATTAAAGTTATATAGCGGCCGCTTTACTACGTATATGAGTTGATGGTATGAGCGGGAGATCATTGGAGTATTCGGCATGTGATAGAGCTGATTATTGTGTTAGTGGTGACTACACTAGCCACGCATTCACTGCAACAGTCCTACCACGAAGTTAGAAAGTTAACAAAGAAATTTAGTCATGTACTTTTAAAGAGCATATGGGATTGATCCACTGAGCCAGCCTCTCAATATAGAAATGTGTTGTTGATGTTTTTGTATAATATACTGCTATTGTCTCATATTAAAGTATATATAGCGTTTATATATATGAGTTATATGTATAGAGATCATATATGCATATATATTAATAGTTACAATACATTGCATATGTTTTAGTGTAATCTACACCTGGCCACGCGTACCAGGGATTCCATACAATGAGTTGAAGGTTAATAACGAACTCGTGTTAAGCAAAATTTTTTGTTGCTTCATATGTCACAGTATTAAAGTATGCTAAGGAAAGATCCCTAGAAGATCCAGTGTGTATGAAAATTTCACGATCTATAGGGAATGTAAGAAAATCCACGATGCTTATAGGGTCTATAATATAATACGATTATATTGCTATAAATATATATATATTCTAAGAAATAATTATAGTTTATTAATAAATCACGAGTCTACTAGTTTCCTAAGAAATATGAGTCTATATTCTAAGAAATCATATTACTAGTTGTAAAAATCATAGAGTCTATAGTTTAAGAATTCATGAGTCTACTAGGTTGTCCAGAAATCCATGGCACTAGGTTTTCGCCTAAAAAATATGAGTTATAGGTATTGACCTAGACAGCCCATACTACTGGGTTGTAGTCATGAGCCTGGTGTAAGAATCTCGGTTCTACTGGGTTTCCTTAGAACCCGAGTATACTAGGGTGCTCAAGAAATACCCATGATTCTATGGTGTGCTAAGGAATCCACGAGTCTACTAGGGTTTCCCTAGAAATCCATGAGTTACTAGGGTTGCCTAAGAAATCCATGAGTCTACTAGGGTTGCCTAAGAAATCCATGAGTCTACTAGGGTTGCCTAAGAAATCCATGAGTCTACTAGGGTTGCCTAAGAAATCCATGAGTCTACTAGGGTTGCCTAAGAAATCCATGAGTCTACTAGGGTTGCCTAAGAAATCCATGAGTCTACTAGGGTTGCCTAAGAAATCCACGAGTCTACTAGGGTTGCCTAAGAAATCCACGAGTCTACTAGGGTTGCCTAAGAAATCCACGAGTCTACTAGGGTTGCCTAAGAAATCCACGCGTCTACTAGTCTACTCGTCTACTAGGGTTGCCGCTGTATAGCCCTTGTGGCTTAGCGCTTCTTTTTGATTATAATAATAATAATAATAATACTAGGGTTGCCTAAGAAATCCACGTGTCTACTTGGGTTGGCTACAAAATCCAGAGAATTTAGGAAAAACCGTCTGTCATGTGTTTGTAGCGCGAGGCGACGTTAGATTAGGACACCTTACATGGGTGTAGACCATTACTGTAGACATCGGTGTGGATCATTAGTGTAGACCGTGAGTGTAGACCATATATGTGGACCATTAGTGTAACCATGGGTGTAGGCCATTATTGTAGACCATTGGTGTAGACCATTGGCGTAGACCGTGGGTGTAGACCATTGGTGTAGACCATGGGTGTGGACCATTAGTATAGACCATGGGTGTTTACCATTAGTGGAGACCATGGGTGTGGACCATTAGTGTAGACCATGGGTGAGGATCATTAGTGTAGACCATTGGTGTTTACCATTAGTGTAGACCATGGGTGTGGACCATTAGTGTAGACCATGAGTGTGGACCACTAGTGTAGACCGTAGGTGTGAACCATTAATGTAGACCATGGGTATGGACCATTAGTGAAGACCATGGGTGTGGACCATTAGTGCAGACCATGGTGTGGACCATTAGTGTAGACAATGGGTGTGGACCATTAGTGTAGACCATGGGTGTGGACTATTAGTGAACACCATGGTTGTGGACCATTAGTGAACACCATGGTTGTGGACCATTAGTGAAGACCATGGTTGTGGACCATTAGTGTAGACCATGGGTGTGAACCATTAGTGTAGACCATGGATGTGAACCATTAGTGTAGACCATGGTTGTTTACCAGGAGTATAGACCATGGATGTGGACCATTAGTGTAGACCATGGGTGTGGACCATTAGTATAGACCATGGGTATGGATCATCGGCATCATACACAAGTGCACACCATGAATGTGACCCATGTGCGTGGACCCTAGGTATGGACCATCAGTAGAGATTTCTGGAAGTGTTACTGAACATAGTTACAAGCCGAGGCAGCGTGACCCGTTGTGGATCCCATGCCTGTTTTCAACTGGGCAAGACTAAAAGTAATCAACTTGTACTCGCACCACTGCTGCTACAGTGCCCTGGGTGATCAGCTGATTGTCCTGGGTGGTTTGTGATGCCAGGGTGCCAGTTGGCATAGCTGACCCCTTGTATTGTGTACTGGTGAAAGCAGTGTTTGCTAGGTACTTGTGCTTTAAGTTCTTAAATGATTGTTCTGTTTTAAGGCAATTTCAGTAGGGAATCTGTTCTCATATTCAGTAACTTTGAAAAAAAATGTAACCACATTTAGGTTGTACCTCTTACCTCAAAGTTACAAGTTTTTCTTGTTGTAGTGCAGGAGAGAGAACTTTAGGCATATCTTAAATATTATCATTATCATTACTTTCATCATGATTATCATCGGTATAACCACCATTATTATCCTCACTATTATCACCATTATCATCAGTATCACCAGAGTTATCACCAAGAGGAGTACGAGCAACAGTTAATAATTGGTGATTATAGTTTACCATTGTAAATGATACAACATAAGTACTTAGTTTTTCAAGTGGTCAGACCTTTTCATGGATTGTAGACAGTCGTTTAAGTGGTCAAACTTTATCTTGGATAGTATGGATAGTCTTTTAAGGGGTCATACGTCCTCTACACAGTTGTCATACGTCCCCTCTGTTCGTAATGGTATGAACAGTATAATTATTGAAGCAGTCTGTACCGTCTATCACTGTATTGTTGTATCACTGTTTCGTTATATCAGTGTATTAGTATCAGCAGTGTACCGTTACTAACGAACTGTAATGCGGTTATTACCTCTGATAACTACTACTGTTAAGTAATGTTGGAAATTATAGTTGAAAATGACTGTTTGCCGTTGAACAACGCCACCGAAATTGTCTGTTTGCAGCTACCGTTAGTAACTGCTGTCGTTGCTTATTTACAGTTGATAATTGATAATTATTAAAAATAATGATTACTATAAGTTTTTTATACGTTTGTGTAATATAACTTAATCTAACTTAAAAAAATCCATAGTATTCGTAAATTAACAAAGTTCATAAATTGACGCTGATCGTGGCATAATTAACCTTGTATAGCGAATTTAGGTTGAATCAACCTGTTATATTTTCCTACATTCATATTCTGGCTTTCTGGTGGTTACCAACCACACGAGGGTCATTAAACAGAAAATGCATTTCTGAGTAAGCCAAACTCACCTGTTTGGCTTATATGGCACGCATATATATATATATTATATATATATATATATATATATATATATATATATATATATATATATATTATATATATATATGTCGTGCCGAATAGGCAGAACTTGCAATCTTGGCTTAAATAGCAACGCTCGTCTTGCCATATAGGACAAGTGAAAATTTGTGTATGCAGTAATTTCGCCAAAGTCATTCTGAACCTATCGAAAAAAATATATTTCACTGTGTTTGTTTAGTATTAAATTATTGTAAACAAATCTAAAATATATTTAGTTGGGTTAGGCTAAAATAAATTGTTCTTGTTATAATAAGGTTAGTTAAGTTTTCTAAGTTCCTTTTGGTGCAAAATTATAAATTTTTACATCAACATTAATGAAAAAAATATATCTTTAAACGTATAAGAGAAAATTTTAGAAATGACTTAATTTTAAATGAGTTCTTGCTAATTGACCAGTTTTACATATTCGGCACGACATATGTATATATATATATATATATATATATATATATATATATATATATATTATATATATGTATATATATATATATCTATATATATATATATATATATATATATATATATATATATATATATATATATATATATATATATATATATACAGTGGAACCTCAAATATCGAACTTTCTTCGGTCCAGAAGGCTGTTCGAGTGCCTTTACCGAATGAATTTATTCCCATCAGGAATAATGTAAATTAGGTTAGTCCATTTCAGACCCTCAAAAATACACTTATAAAAGCACTTACAAAAATACACTTACATAATTGGTTGTGTTGGGAGCAGTTCGATTTTTGAGGTTCCACTGTATATGTTATTGTACCCACGAACGAGTGGTATTGATCAATAAGAACAGTGCGACTAGCCAAGGAGTCGACCCCATGCTGCTTTGGCCCGCTTCATGGTGAGCGAAGACACATGACTAGAGTGTGTATGGTAGTGAGCTAGTGGAATGCCATAGTTGCCCAATGGTCTGTCATAGTGGCCCGTTCGTCTGTCATAGTGGCCCATTCGTCTGCCATAGTGGCCCATTCGTCTGTCATAGTGGCCCATTCGTCTGTCGTTGGCCCAGAGGTCTATCGTAGTGATCTAGTGGTCTGCCATAGTGCCGCAATGATCTATCATAGTGGCTCATTCGTCTGTCATAGTGGCCCAGTGGTGTATTGTAGTGAGCCAGTGGTCTGCCATAGGGGACCAATGGTCTGTCATAGTGGCCCATTCGTCTGTCATAATGGCCCAGTGGTGTATCGTAGTGAGCCAGTGGTCTGCCATAGTGCCCCAGTGGTCTGCCATAGTGGCCCAATGGTCTGTCATAGTGGCCCATTCGTCTGCCATAATGGCCCAGTGGTGTATCGTAGTGAGCCAGTGGTCTGCCATAGTGCTCCAGTGGTCTGCCATAGTAGCCCAATGGTCTGTCATAGTGGCCCATTCGTCTGTCATGTGGCGCCAGTGGTGTTCTATGAGCCATGGTCTGCCATAGTGCCCCAGTGGTCTGCCATAGTGGCCCAATGGTCTGTCATAGTGGCCCATTCGTCTGTCGTAGTGGCCCAATGGTCTTTCATTGTGGCCCATTCGTCTGTCGTAGTGGCCCAATGGCCTGTCATAGTGGCCCATTCGTCTGTCGTAGTTGGGCCCAATGGTCTGTCTGGCCCATTGGTCTGTCCATAGTGGCCCGTGTGTATCTGGTGAGGCCAGGGTCTATCATAGTAACCCATTGGTTCATCACAGCAGCTTACTAATCTTTCATCGTGGTCAACTGATAGGGGGAGGAGGAGGGGCCAAGGACCCTTGCTCTCATCTGGGCCCCTGGCTGCCAGGAGCCTTGCTCTCATCTGGGCCTCTGGCTGCCAGGACCCTTGCTCTCATCTGGGCCCCCTGGCTGCCAGGAGCCTTGCTCTCATCTGGGTCCCTGGCTGCCAGGAGCCTTGCTCTCATCTGGGCCCCTGGCTGCCAGGAGCCTTGCTCTCATCTGGGCCCCCTGGCTGCCAGGAGCCTTGCTTTCATCTGGGCCCCTGGCTGCCAGGAGCCTTGCTCTCATCTGGGCCCCTGGCTGCCAGGAGCCTTGCTCTCATCTGGGCCTCTGGCTGCCAGGACCCTTGCTCTCATCTGGGCCCCCTGGCTGCCAGGAGCCTTGCTCTCATCTGGGTCCCTGGCTGCCAGGAGCCTTGCTCTCATCTGGGCCCCTGGCTGCCAGGAGCCTTGCTCTCATCTGGGCCCCCTGGCTGCCAGGAGCCTTGCTTTCATCTGGGCCCCTGGCTGCCAGGAGCCTTGCTCTCATCTGGGCCCCTGGCTGCCAGGAGCCTTGCTCTCATCTGGGCCCCTGGCTGCCAGGAGCCTTGCTCTCATCTGGGCCCCTGGCTGCCAGGAGCCTTGCTCTCATCTGGCCCCCTGGCTGCCAGGAGCCTTGCTCTCATCTGGGCCCCCTGGCTGCCAGGAGCCTTGCTCTCATCTGGGCCCCTGGCTGCCAGGAGCCTTGCTCTCATCTGGGCCCCTGGCTGCCAGGAGCCTTGCTCTCATCTGGGCCCCCTGGCTGCCAGGAGCCTTGCTCTCATCTGGGCCCCTGGCTGCCAGGAGCCTTGCTCTCATCTGGGCCCCTGGCTGCCAGGAGCCTTGCTCTCATCTGGGCCCCTGGCTGCCAGGAGCCTTGCTCTCATCTGGGCCCCTGGCTGCCAGGAGCCTTGCTCTCATCTGGGCCTCTGGCTGCCAGGAGCCTTGCTCTCATCTGGGCCCCCTGGCTGCCAGGAGCCTTGCTCTCATCTGGGTCCCTGGCTGCCAGGAGCCTTGCTCTTATCTGGGCCCCTGGCTGCCAGGAGCCTTGCTCTCATCTGGGCCCCTGGCTGCCAGGAGCCTTGCTCTCATCTGGGCCCCTGGCTGCCAGGAGCCTTGCTCTCATCTGGGCCCCTGGCTGCCAGGAGCCTTGCTCTCATCTGGGCCCCTGGCTGCCAGGAGAGTTACCAGCACACTCCAGCCAGAGTTTCTTAGCCTTTTTTCATTATTAATATCTTTCTGTTTTCCAGACTTAAAGTTCATAGAAAATATATATTTTTTCTAATTGTTTAAGTAAAAAATAACTTACGTTTTCCTCAAGTTTACTGACAATACAAAAAAAAAAAAAACTAACTGGAATCAAACCGGTTGTTTAATATGACATAAAAATATCATATGAACAAATATATGGGCCAAGGTAATGTTATTTTTGAAGTCCAATTTAGTTAATGAAATTTGCTTCTCTAATGTGAAACCTTAGATAAACACACACGGATAAACACACGGATTTCATCTTCAGCTGAAAGGAGACGATTTCTGTCTTTATTCTTGATTCTTGTTAAATAAGAGAAAGGTTTGCTGCACATATATGAGGTTGTACACTGGAGCGATATATTTATTACTTTCATATGAGAGGCAGGATGCTCGTCTTTCACAGAAATCCAAAACTTGTCCAGGGATAGGTCAGTAAATCTCGTCTTAAGTTGACGATCAGACTGCACCTCACAAAGTTCTTCCTGTCATCAGTATTGTCTGGATGTTTCCTCTTCAGATATCTCCACATTGGACAGTCAGAGATTTCTGTAAGATACATAAAAAATAATCTTGAATATATAACAACATCCCACCAAAATGATGGTTAAAATTTACTAAATAACGTGGGCGAATGAGGGAGTGTGGGTGGACGCCAGGACACACAGTGTAGGTGGACGCCAGGACACACAGTGTAGGTGGACGCCAGGACACACAGTGTAGGTGGACGCCAGGACAGTGTAGGTGGACGCCAGGACACACAGTGTAGGTGACGCGGACAGTTGTTTAGGTAGACGCCTAAAAATCAGTGATAGAGTGGACGCCAGGACATGTGTAGTTGGACGCCAGGTCACACAGTGTAGATGAAATTGCCAGGACAGATGTAGAGTGACGCCAGGAACACAGTGTAGGTTGGACGCAGGACGTGTAAGGGACGCCAGGACCGTGTAGTGGACGCTGGATACACAGATGTGGTTGGAGCAGGAAGCACGTTAGGTGGACGTAGAAGCACAGGTAGGTGGACGCAGGAAGCACAGTGTAGGTGTGACGTCAGGAAGTCCAGTTAGGTGAGTTAGGAGCACAGTGTAGGTGGACGCCAGGATGCACAGTGTGGTGGACGTCAGGAAGCCAGTGTAGTGGACGCAGAAGACTTGCAGGAGATGAGGTCATTACATACTCGTGTACTCAAGTTGACGATCATTGACTGACCTCACAAAGTTTTCCGTCACAGTATCAGCTTTGGAGTTCCTGTTCAATACGTTCACACATGTGGACATAGAGATTACTTAAATATATCCAAAAATGATTCTTGACTTTAAATAATATAAACAGGTTGAAGACTTTATATAATAACTAAGAATGTGTCCAAGAATAGTCGTTAGTCCCATAGTAAACATTACGACATATAACAATTAAAAGACAAAATAGTGACTCGAAAATGATTCACGTATGAATTAGTGACGCATTATCACTATTTCTGGGAAACCCTAGCACATTGTCGGAACCCTAGGGTCTCCAGGGGTAGCCTCGGAAGTTAGTGACGCAGGCCAGATGTTCACTCAGCATAGGCTCACACCAGACAATTCAGTGTTCACTTTGATGGTTTCCTTCAGTACTTTCGGTCAGACTAGGTGTTCCTGGTGAAGCAAGGTGTGCGTTGGTCAGGAGCCGTGTGGTGGACGCAGGTACACCACTACTGGATGGAGGGTGCCACTCGTCCTCCAGTGGTGGCTGCATGACCTAATGCACGACAGCATCTCTTTCCAGCATAAATGGAGGATGTTTCCCTTTAACGTCAAATTTACTGACAGTCTATGAAATCAAGTAAACGTGATAGTTTTTAAAGTTCTGAATTGTCAGTTATGTTAGTCACTGTCAGAGTGACAAGTCGATGGTATGTAAAGCAGAGATGATACGGAATGTGATGATGGTGTGAAGTCTGATTTGATGACGTATTCGTTGATGGTGTGAAGCTGTGATGATGACGGGTGTGATGGTGTGAGCCTGTTGATACGCGGTGTCAGATGTGGTATGCAAGCTGATGATCGATGACGGAATGTGATGATGGTGTGAAGGTGTGATGATGACGCTTGTGATTTGGTGTAGACAGTTCTGTGATGATAGACGTGTTGCGTTGTCAGGCTGATGGGTAGTGATAGCCCTCGGAGAGTGACTCTCCACGGGTGTGACTAGATGGCGATGACGTTATGAAGCAAGTGGCTGTTTTCCTTCCATCACTCCACTAGAAGTGGATGTGCCTTCCTCCATCAGTTCATAACAAGTGACTGCCTTCCTCCATGTCCAACTAACAAGTTGGTGCCTTCTCACTCACTGAGATGGTGTGAAGCTGTTGCTCCATGACGTCACTAGATGTGGCTGCCTTCCCATCAGTCACTAACAAGTGGATGATGCTTCTATCATCCATAGCAAGTGGTGCCTTCCTCCAATCAGTGCATATACATAGTGGAGCTGCCTTCCTTCATCATGTCACTAGCAAGTGGCTGCCTTCCTGCATCATCGATAACAAGTGGCGGGCCCCTCATTCCTTCATCACTCCACTAGCAAGGGCTGCTTTCTTTCATCACTCCACTAGCAAGTTGCTGCCTTCCTCCATCACTCCACTAGCAAGTGGCTGCTTTCCTCCATCACTCCACTAACAAGTTACTGAATTCCTCCATCACTCCACTAGCAAGTGGCTGCCTTCCTCCATTCCACTAACAAGTGGCTGCCTTCCTCCACTCCACTAGCAAGTGGCTGCTTTCCTCCATCACTCCACTAGCAAGCGGCTGCTTTTTTTCATCACTCCACTAGCAAGTGGCTGCCTTCCTCCATCACTCCACTAGCAAGTGGCTGCTTTCTTCCATCACTCCACTAACAAGTTGCTGAATTCCTCCATCACTCCACTAGCAGGTGGCTGACTTATTCCACCACTCCACTAGCAAGTGCTGCCTTCCTCCATCACTCCACTAGGAAGTTGCTGCCTTCCTCCATCACTCCACTAGCAAGTGGCTGCCTTCCTCCATAACTCTTCTAACAAGTTGCTGCCCTCCTCCATCACTCCACTAGCAAGTGGCTGCCTTCTTCCATCACTCCACTAACAAGTGGCTGCTTTCCTCCATCACTCCACTAGCAAGTGGCTGCCTTCATCCATAACTCCACTAGCAAGTTGCTGCCTTCCTCCATCACTCCACTAGCAAGTGGCTGCCATCCTCCATCACTCTACTAGCAAGTGGCTGCTTTCCTCCATTACTCCACTAGCAAGTTGCTGCCTTCCTCCATCACTCCACTAGCAAGTGGCTGACTTATTCCACCACTCCACTAGCAAGTGGCTGCTTTCCTCCATCACTCCACTAGCAAGTGGCTGCCTTCCTCCATCACTCCACTAGGAAGTTGCTGCCTTCCTCCATCACTCCACTAGCAAGTGGCTGCCTTCCTCCATCACTCCACTAGGAAGTTGCTGCCTTCCTCCATCACTCCACTAGCAAGTGGCTGCCTTCCTCCATAACTCTTCTAACAAGTTGCTGCCTTCCTCCATCACTCCACTAGCAAGTGGCTGCCTTCATCCATAACTCCACTAGCAAGTTGCTGCCTTCCTCCATCACTCCACTAGCAAGTGGCTGCCATCCTCCATCACTCTACTAGCAAGTGGCTGCTTTTCTCCATCACTCCACTAGCAAGTAGCTGCCATCCTCCATCACTCCACTAGCAACTAGCTGCTTTCCTCCATCACTCCACTAGCAAGTGGCTGCTTTCCCCCATCACTCCACTAGCAAGTGGCTGCCTTCCTCCATCACTCCACTAGCAAGTGACTGTCTTCCTCCATCACTCCACTAGCAAGTGGCTGTCTTCCTCCATCCCTCCACTAGCAAGTGGCTGCCTTCCTCATCACTCAACTAGCAAGTGGCTGCCTTCCTCCATCACTCCACTAGCAAGTGACTGTCTTCCTCCATCACTCCACTAGCAAGTGGCTGCCTTCCTCATCACACAACTAGCAAGTGGCTGCCTTCCTCATCACACAACTAGCAAGTGGCTGCCTTCCTCATCACACAACTAGCAAGTGGCTGCCTTCCTCCATCACTCGTCATAATATGGCAGTCAGTGTGTATTAACTGAACACTTGCCATCCCAGTTTGGCTGCCATGAGCAGACACAAGTGCCTCCATATCCTCTTAATATGGGATGGAAATTGGGACAGGAGGAGATATCCTCTCTGAGTACGTAATGAGGGAGGGAATGTGTAGTGAGGGAAGGACGGTGGTAGTGAAGGAGGGAGTAGTGAAGGAGGTGGTAGTGAAGGAGGGAGTAGTGAAGGAGGTGGTAGTGAAGGAGGTGGTAGTGAAGGGAGAGGGTGGTAGTGAAGGAGGGAGTAGTGAAGGAGGTGGTAGTGAAGGAGGGAAGTAGTGAAGGAGGTGGTAGTGAAGGAGGTGAGTAGTGAAGGAGGTGGTAGTGAAGGAGGGAGTAGTGGAGTGTAGGAAGGGTGGTAGTGAAGGAGGGAGTAGTGAAGGAGGTGGTAGTGAAGGAGGTGGTAGTGAAGGATGGAGTAGTGAAGGAGGGAGTAGTGAAGGAGGGAGTAGTGAATGAGGGAGTAGTGAAGGAGGTGGTAGTGAAGGAGGGAGTAGTGAAGGAGGGAGTAGTGAAGGAGGTGGTAGTGAAGGAGGTGGCAGTGAAGGAGAGAGTAGTGAAGGAGGTGGTAGTGAGGGATGGAGGAGTGTGTTCCATGAATCCGGAGGACATCCGCACTGCGACACAGCAGGTCCTGCTAGTACTCCTTCACTCCTGGAAGGAGCAGAGTTAGAGAGAGAGAGAGAGATAGGAGGGGAGAGAGAAAATGTGTTACTCAAAGCGTGAGGATGAAGAGTGATACACTGTAGTGGAAGGCAGACCTGTTACATCACTGTAGTGGAAGGCAGTCCTGCTACATCACTGTAGTGGAAGGCAGACCTGTTACATCACTGTAGTGGAAGACAGACCTGTTACATCACTGTAGTGGAAGGCAGACCTGTTACATCACTGTAGTGGAAGGCAGACCTGCTACATCACTGTAGTGGAAGGCAGTCCTGCTACATCACTGTAGTGGAAGGCAGACCTGCTACATCACTGTAGTGGAAGGCAGACCTGTTACATCACTGTAGTGGAAGGCAGTCCTGCTACATCACTGTAGTGGAAGGCAGACCTGTTACATCACTGTAGTGGAAGGCAGACCTGTTACATCACTGTAGTGGAAGGCAGTCCTGCTACATCATTGTAGTGGAAGGCAACTGTTACATCACTGTAGTGGAAGGCAGACCTGCTACATCACTGTAGTGGAAGGCAGACTGCTTACATCACTGTAGTGGAAGGCAGACCTGTTACATCACTGTAGTGGAAGGCAGACCTGTTACATCACTGTAGTGGAAGGCAGACCTGTTACATCACTGTAGTGGAAGGCAGACCTGTTACATCACTGTAGTGGAAGCAGTACCTGCTACATCACTGTAGTGGAAGGCAGACCTGTTACATCACTGTAGTGGAAGGCAGTACCTGTTACATCACTGTAGTGGAAGGCAGTCCTGTTACATCACTGTAGTGGAAGGCAGACCTGTTACATCACTGTAGTGGAAGGCAGTCCTGTTACATCACTGTAGTGGAAGGCAGACCTGTTACATCACTGTAGTGGAAGGCAGACCTGTTACATCACTGTAGTGGAAGACAGACCTGCTACATCACTGTAGTGGAAGGCAGACCTGTTACATCACTGTAGTGGAAGGCAGTCCTGCTACATCACTGTAGTGGAAGGCAGACCTGTTACATCACTGTAGTGGAAGGTACCTGCTACATCACTGTAGTGGAAGGCAGACCTGTTACATCACTGTAGTGGAAGGCAGACCTGCTACATCACTGTAGTGGAAGGCAGACCTGTTACATCACTGTAGTGGAAGGCAGACCTGTTACATCACTGTGGTGGAAGGCAGACCTGTTACATCACTGTAGTGGAAGGCAGTCCTGCTACATCACTGTAGTGGAAGGCAGTCCTGCTACATCATTGTAGTGGAAGGCAGACCTGTTACATCACTGTAGTGGAAGGCAGCCGTATACATCACTGTAGTGGAAGGCAGACCTGCTACATCACTGTAGTGGAAGGCAGTCCTGCTACATCACTGTAGTGGAAGGCAGTCCTGTTACATCACTGTAGTGGAAGGCAGACCTGCTACATCACTGTAGTGGAAGGCAGACCTGTTACATCACTGTAGTGGAAGGCAGACCTGTTACATCACTGTAGTGGAAGGCAGACCTGCTACATCACTGTAGTGGAAGGCAGTCCTACTACATCACTGTAGTGGAAGGCAGTCCTGCTACATCACTGTAGTGGAAGGCAGTCCTGCTACATCACTGCAGTGGAAGGCAGACCTGTTACATCACTGTAGTGGAAGGCAGTCCTGCTACATCACTGTAGTGGAAGGCAGTCCTGCTACATCACTGTAGTGGAAGGCAGACCTGTTACATCACTGTAGTGGAAGGCAGACCTGCTATATCACTGTAGTGGAAGGCAGACCTGTTACATCACTGTAGTGGAAGGCAGACCTGCTACATCACTGTAGTGGAAGGCAGACCTGCTACATCACTGTAGTGGAAGGCAGACCTGTTACATAACTGTAGTGGAAGGCAGACCTGCTACATCACTGTAGTGGAAGGCAGTCCTGCTACATCACTGTAGTGGAAGGCAGTCCTTCTACATCACTGTAGTGGAAGGCAGTCCTGCTACATCACTGTAGTGGAAGGCAGACCTGCTACATCACTGTAGTGGAAGGCAGTCCTGCTACATCATTGTAGTGGAAGGCAGTCCTGCTACATCACTGTAGTGGAAGGTAGTCCTGTTGCATCACTGTAGTGGAAGGCAGTCCTGCTACATCACTGTAGTGGAAGGCAGTCCTGCTACATCACTGTTGTGGAAGGCAGACCTGTTACATCACTGTAGTGGAAGGCAGTCCTTTTACATCACTGTAGTGGAAGGCAGACCTGCTACATCACTGTAGTGGAAGGCAGACCTGTTACATCACTGTAGTGGAAGGCAGTCCTGCTACATCACTGTAGTGGAAGGCAGTCTGTACATCACTGTAGTGGAAGGCAGCCTGTTACATCACTGTAGTGGAAGGCAGTCCTGCTACATATGTAGTGGAAGGCAGTCCTGCTACATTATTGTAGTGGAAGGCAGTCCTGCTACATCACTGTAGTGGAAGGCAGTCCTGCTACATTACTGTAGTGGAAGGCAGTCCTGCTACATCACTGTAGTGGAAGGCAGTCCTGCTTACATCACTGTAGTGGAAGGGCAGCTGTACATCACTGTAGTGGAAGGCAGACCTGTTACATCACTGTAGTGGAAGGCAGTCCTGATACATATTGTTGTGGAGGCAGTCCTGCTAATCATTGTAGTGGAAGGCAGCCTGACTACATATGTGTGAAGGCAGTTACTACACATTGTAGTGGAAGGCAGACCTGTTACATCACTGTACGTGGAAGGCAGACCTGTTACATCACTGTAGTGGAAGGCTGCCACTGCCACATCATTGTAGTGGAAGTGCAGTCCTGCTACTTCTTTCGTTGGAAGCAGCCGTGCCTACATCACAGTATACTGGACAGACAATTATAATCATTGTTGTGGGAGGCAACCTTGCTAGTGTCAGTGTACGTAGAAGGCAGCCTTACTCATTATTGTTCTGAAGGCAGTATACTACACCATAGTACTGGAAGGCACCATGATAATCGTATTGGTATGGCAGCCTAATGGTACATCACTTTTACCGGAAGGCCAGCCCTGGCTATCACCACTTCATCAACGTATTATGTGTGACCTTCACTGGTGCTGCCCTCCTTCCTCCATCCGTTTCCTCTTCCGTTCCTCGCCTCCGTTCTGTCCACTCATAAAGATCGAACAGTGACAAATATGAAGTGATATCATGGATGGAGTGGTAGCAGCCTGTGACGTGTGTCGTGTCACCTTGGTGTGTTCGAACCGATGGCATGGCACCTGGTCGCAGTTCTAGTGTGTCATAGGTATTGGGTGTGCGGGGCATCCTGGTTGTGCGTCGTTAGCGCCGCGAAGTGTGTCATGGCACGCGGTGTGTGGCTTCTTAGTGTGTCTAGCGCTAGTGTGTCTTGTACGTAAGTGGTGGTGTAGTCGCAGTGTGAGATGATGGTAGACAAAGGATACTAAGTTACAGTTAACGTGAACCAGTTCAACGTATTGTATGATAGTATTACCATTACTGTGTTTAATCGTATGTATTCACTTTTTTGTTACCATATTTAAACTAACCAGTAGATAGCACTCTAGAACGCAGATAAAAACACAAAGATGAGCAAATACTGGTAGTGCGGTGTGCAGGATGCTTGTTGGCTTGTTAGCAGCGTCCTTAGCTAACACACTGAAAGGTTGGGGATTGATCTCCGGCTATTCGTATCTGACTAAACTGGGGCAGGTTTACTTACACTGCTGCCCTTGTTCACTTAGCAGAACGTAGGTAACCTGGGGGTTAGTCGACAGGTGTGGTATCACCTGGTTTTTGGGTCACAAAATTACTAAGTTGCCAAAATGCATCTCGACCAAAAACACAGGGCTTTCTATACATGATATGTAGTGACTTCAACTATGGTACTGTATCCTTGCATACATAATGCTGCTTGTATAAATAGATGTATTATTATTCTTTTA
>NC_069406.1:69615533-69638033 GCF_026875155.1 Cherax quadricarinatus
CTTTCAAGGCAGGTGAAATTGCTGACCTAGAAATGTACAGAGAACCTTTCACGGCGCGCATAACGGAGATAAAACACCTAATTACTGAGCGCGCTTGGGGTTTCCCTAAACCTGTATTCCCTGGAAGCAGGCGAGAGAGATACATGATTATGTACACTGGAAAATTCCTAGAGGGACTAGTACCGAACTTGCACACGAAAATCACTCACTACAAAAGAAAAAGACTTGGCAGACGATGCACCATCCCCCAATGAAAGCAGGGGTGCCACTAGCACGTTAAGAGACCATACAATAAGTGTCAGGGGCCCGAGACTGTTCAACTGCCTCCCAGCATACATAAGGGAGATTACCAACAGACCCCTGGCAGTCTTCAAGCTGGCACTGGACAAGCACCTAAAGTCAGTACCTGACCAGCCGGGCTGTGGCTCGTATGTTGGATTGCGTGCAGCCAGCAGTAACAGCCTGGTTGATCAGGCTCTGATCCACCAGGAGGCCTGGTCACAGACCGGGCCGCGGGGGCGTTGACCCCCGGAACTCTCTCCAGGTAAACTCCAGGTAAACTCCAGGTACATATCGAAGACTTTCTTACAGTCAAAGAAAAGGCAATTAGTCCAGCCATCTCCTTTTTTGTATTTTTTATGAGGTTGTCATGTATTTCACTCAGGTTTGTGAGACGTGATCTTCCAGTCCTGAAGTCTTGTTGTGTGTGTGTGTGTGTGTGCGCTCACCTATTTGTACTCACCTATTTGTGGTTGCAGGGGTCGAGTCATAGCTCCTGGCCCCGCCTCTTCACTGATTGCTACTAGGTCCTCTCTCTCCCTGCTCCATGAGCTTTATCATACCTCGCCTTAAAACTATGTATGGTTCCCGCCTCCACTACTTCACTTTCTAGGCTATTCCACGGCCTGACTACTCTATGACTGAAGAAATACTTCCTAACATCCCTTTGATTCATCTGAGTCTTCAACTTCCAATTGTGACCTCTTGTGTCTGTGTCCCATCTCTGGAACATCCGTCTTTGTCCACTCGTCTATTCCGCGCGTATTTTATATGTCCGTTATCATGTCTCCCCTGACTTCCTGGCCTCCAGTGTCGTCAGGCGATTTCCTCAACCTTTCTTCGTAGAACAATCCCGTAGCTCGGGACTAGTCTGTTGCCCAAACCTTTGCACTTTCTCCTAATTTCTTGACGTGCTTGACTAGGTGTGGATTCCAAATGGTGCTGCATACTCCAGTATGGGCCTGACGTAAATGGTATACAGAGTCTTGAACGACTCCTACTGAGGTATCGGAACGCTATCCGTAGGTTTGCCAGGCGCCAGTATGCTGCAGCAGTTATCTGATTGATGTGCGCCTCAGGAGATATGCATCGGTGTTTATACTCACCCCCAGATCTTTTTCCTTGAGTGAGGTTTGCAGACTTTGGCCATCTAAACTATAATGTGTCTGCGGTCTTCTTTGCCTTCCCAATCTTCATGACTTTGCATTTGGCGGGTTAAACTCAAGGAGCCAGTTGCTGGACCAGGCTTGTAGCCTGTCCAGGTGTGTGTGTGTGTGTGTGTGTGTGTTTGTGATGTAAATAGTGAGGGGGAGTAATATTTGAGTAATTGAGATGTGATTATTATGAGAAAGTGTGGGCATGGCAGGGTTGATAGGTGGGTAGATGGACAGGTGGGTAGGTAGACAGGTGGACAGGGTAGACAGGTGGGTAGGTAGACAGGAGGGCAGGGTTGACAGGTCGGTAGGTAGACAGGAGGGCAGGGTTGACAGGTGGGTAGGTAGACAGGTGGGTTGGTGGGCAGGGTTTATAGATTGGTAGGGTGACAGGAGGGCAGGGTTGACAGGTGGGCAGGGTTGACAGGTGGGCAGCACAAATGAATACACAACTACAAAGGTTTGCATCTGGAGGCTGTGTTGACGGGGCCGTTACATCCAGGTACAAGTGGGTTTTGAGGTCACATACCCTCACCCACCTTCACCCCTTACCCACCTTCACCCTCACCCACCCATACTCCCTCATCATCCCCGTCACCCACCACTGCACCCCTTCATCTGCGCCCTCACCCATCCCTGCATCCTCTCACGCACACCCGCACCCCTTCTCACTTTCCCCGCTTTCTCCCAATCCTGACCAGATATGTGAGAGTGCGTGAGGTCGCAAGAATGTGTGTGTGAGTGACTGTAAGATTGCTTTAGTGTGTGTGTGTGACTGTAAGATTACTTTAGTGTGTGTGTGTGTGACTGTAAGATTACTTTAGTGTGTGTGAGTGACTGTAAGATTACTTTAGTGTGTGTGTGTGACTGTAAGATTACTTTAGTGTGTGTGAGTGACTGTAAGATTGCTTTAGTGTGTGTGTGTGACTGTATGATTACTTTAAGTGTGTGTGTGTGACTGTAAGATTACTTTAGTGTTGTGCGTTGTGACTGGTAGATTACTTAGTGTGTGTGTGTGACTGTAAGATGTACTTTAGTGTGTGTGTGTGACTTGTAAGATTAATTTAGTGTGTGTGTGTGACTGTAAGATTACTTTAGTGTGTGGTGTGTTGACTGTAAGATTACTTTGTGTGTGTGTGTGACTGTAGGATTACTTAGTGTGTGTGTGTGGACTGTAAGATTACTTTAGTGTGGTGTGAGTGACTGTCTAAGATTACTTTAGCGTGTGTGTGTGACTGTAAGATTACTTTAGTGTTTGTGTGTGACTGTAAGATTACTTTTAGTGTGTGCTGAGTGACTGTAAGATACTTAGTGTGTGTGTGTGACTGTAAGATTACTTTTGTGTGTGTGTGTGGACTGTAAGATTATTTAGTGTGTGTGAGTGACTGTAGTTTACTTTAGTGTGTGTGCGTGACTGTAAGATTACTTTAGTGTGTGTGTGTGACTGTAAGATTACTTTTAGTGTGTGTGAGTGTGACTGTAAGATTGCTTTAGTGTGTGTGTGTGGCTGTAAGATTACTTTAGTGTGTGTGAGTGACTGTAAGATTAGCTTAGTGTGTGTGTGTGACTGTAAGATTACTTTAGTGTGTGTGTGTGGCTGTAGATATCTTTAGTGTGTGTGAGTGACTGTAAGATTACTTTAGTGTGTGTGTGTGACTGTAGATTACTTTAGTGTGTGTGTGTGGCTGTAAGATTACTTTAGTGTGTGTGAGTGACTGTAAGATTGCTTTAGTGTGGTGTGTGTGGCTGTAAGATTTACTTTAGTGTGTGTGAGTGACTGTAAGATTGCTTTAGTGTGTGTGAGTGACTGTAAGATTGCCTTTAGTGTGTTGTGAGTGACTGTAAGATTACTTTAGTGTGTGTGTGTGACTGTAAGTTGCTTTAGTGTGTGTGAGTGACTGTAAGATTGCTTTAGTGTGTGTGAGTGACTGTAGATTGCTTTAGTGTGTGTGTTGACTGTAAGATTGGTTTAGTGTGTGTGAGTGACTGTAAGATTGCTTTAGTGTGTGTGTGTGGCTGTAAGATTACTTTAGTGTGTGTGAGTGACTGTAAGATTGCTTTAGTGTGTGTGAGTGACTGTAAGATTGCTTTAGTGTGTGTGAGTGACTGTAAGATTACTTAGTGTGTGTGTGTGACTGTAAGATTGCTTTAGTGTGTGTGAGTGACTGTAAGATTACTTTAGTGTGTTGTGAGTGACTGTAAGATTGCTTTAGTGTGTGTGAGTGGTGACTGTAGATTACTTTAGTGTGTGTGTGTGACTGTAAGATTGCTTTAGTGTGTGTGAGTGACTGTAAGATTGCTTTAGTGTGTGTGAGTGACTGTAAGATTACTTTAGTGTGTGTGTGTGACTGTAAGATTGCTTTAGTGTGTGTGTGAGAGACTGTAAGATTACTTTAGTGTGGTGTGAGTGACTGTAAGATTGCTTTAGTGTGTGTGAGTGACTGTAAGATTGCTTTAGTGTGTGTGAGTGACTGTAAGATTGCTTTAGTGTGTGTGAGTGACTGTAAGATTGCTTTAGTGTGTGTGAGTGACTGTAAGATTACTTTAGTGTGTGTGAGTGACTGTAAGATTGCTTTAGTGTGTGTGAGTGACTGTAAGATTGCTTTAGTGTGTGCAGAGTAGTGGAGCGAGGAAGACAGATATACATGATAATATACGCCTGAAAGATCTTGGAAGATCAGGTCACAAATCTCTGCCATAACTGACCGTAGTGCGAGATATGGGAGGAAGTGTAAAATTTAGTGAAAATTAGGGGCACCGTAGGAACAATAACAGAGCAGTGTGTCAACATGCCTGGGTCAAGAATCTTCAACCTGCTTCCAGAAGATTTCGGAAATATTTCTAGAACAAATATAGAAGTCTTCAAGAGGAAAGTGGATCATTATCTCCGCCAATTGCAAGATCAACCAGGCTGTGATGGCTGGCTGTGTGAACCAGCGGGGCGCTAACGGCAACAGCCGGGTTGAACAGCCACCCAACAAGGCGGTATGGTTTCAGGGCGGGATACAACAGTGGAGAAAACCCTCGAAACCTGTTACATGTTTGTCACAGTACGAGAGAGTGATTGTACTCGCAAGATTGTACTCGCAAGATTGCGGGTATAGCATCCGAGTGCTTGAGAGTCTTCAAGAGTGCGTGAGGGGTATGTAAGAAAGCGTGAGCTTGTATGAGGGCGTATAAGAGTGTGTCAGGTTGTATGAGGGCGTATAAGAGTGTGTCAGGTTGTATGAGGGCGTATAAGAGTGTGTCAGGTTGTATGAGGGCGTATAAGAGTGTGTCAGGTTGTATGAGGGCGTATAAGAGTGTTCAGGTTGTATGAGGGCGTATAAGAGTGTGTCAGGTTGTATGAGGGCGTATAAGAGTGTGTCAGGTTGTATGAGGGCGTATAAGAGTGTGTCAGGTTGTATGAGGGCGTATAAGAGTGTGTCAGGTTGTATGAGGGCGTATAAGAGTGTGTCAAGTTGTATGAGGGAGTATAAGAGTGTGTCAGGTTGTATGAGGGAGTTATAAGAGTGTGTCAGGTTGTATGCAGGGCGTTATAAGAGTGTGTCAGGTTGTATGAGGGCGTTAAGAGTGTGTCAGGTTGTAATGAGGGCGTATAAGAGTGTGTCAAGTTGTATGAGGGAGTATAAGAGTGTGTCAGGTTGTATGAGGGAGTATAAGAGTGTGTCAGGTTGTATGAGGGCGTATAAGAGTGTGTCAGGTTGTATGAGGGAGTATAAGAGTGTGTCAGGTTGTATGAGGGAGTATAAGAGTGTGTCAGGTTGTATGAGGGAGTATAAGAGTGTGTCAGGTTGTATGAGGGAGTATAAGAGTGTGTCAGGTTGTATGAGGAGTATAAGAGTGTGTCAGGTTGTATGAGGGAGTATAAGAGTGTGTCAGGTTGTATGAGGGAGTATAAGAGTGTGTCAGGTTGTATGAGGGAGTATAAGAGTGTGTCAGGCTGTATGAGGGAGTATAAGAGTGTGTCAGGTTGTATGAGGGAGTATAAGAGTGTGTCAGGTTGTATGAGGGAGTATAAGAGTGTGTCAGGTTGTATGAGGGAGTATAAGAGTGTGTCAGGTTGTATGAGGGCGTATAAGAGTGTGTCAGGTTGTATGAGGGCGTATAAGAGTGTGTCAGGTTGTATGAGGGCGTTATAAGAGTGTGTCAGGTTGTATGAGGGGGTATAAGAGTGTGTCAGGTTGTATGAGGGGAGTATAAGAGTGTGTCAGGTTGTATGAGGGATATAAGAGTGTGTCAGGTTGTATGAGGGAGTATAAGAGTGTGTCAGGTTGTATGAGGGCGTATAAGAGTGTGTCAGGTTGTATGAGGGCGTATAAGAGTGTGTCAGGTTGTATGAGGGCGTATATAGAGTGTGTCAGGTTGTATGAGGGCGTATAAGAGTGTGTCAGGTTGTATGAGGGAGTATAAGAGTGTGTCAGGTTGTATGAGGGAATATAGAGTGTGTCAGGTTGTATGAGGGAGTATAAGAGTCGTGTAGTCAGGTTGTATGAGGGCGTATAAGCAGTGTGTCAGGTTGTTGAGGCGCGTATAAGAGTGTGTAGGTTGTATGAGGGGGTTATAAGAGTGTGTCAGGTTGTATGAGGAGTTAAGAGTGTGTCAGGTTGTATGAGGGCGTATAAGAGTGTGGTCAGGTTGTATGAGGGAGTATAAGAGTGTCAGGTTGTATGAGGGATATAAGAGTGTGTCAGGTTGTATGAGGGAGTATAAGAGTGTGTAGGTTGTATGAGGGAGTATAAGAGTGGTCAGGTTGTATGAGGGGGTATAAGAGTGTGTAGGTGTATGAGGGCGTATAAGAGTGTGTCGAGTTGTATGAGGGGGTATAAGAGTGTGTCAGGTTGTCATGAGGGAGTATAGAGTGTGTCAGGTTGTATGAGGAGGTAATAAGAGTGTGTCAGGTTGTATGAGGGCGTATAAGAGTGTGTCAGGTTGTATGAGGGGCTATAAGAGTGTGTCAGGTTGTATGAGGGAGTATAAGAGTGTGTCAGGTTGTATGAGGGAGTATAAGAGTGTGTCAGATTGTATGAGGGCGTATAAGATGTGTCAGGTTGTATGAGGGCGTATAAGAGTGTGTCAGGTTGTATGGGGGGTATAAGAGTGTGTCAGGTTGTATGAGGGAGTATAGAGTGTGTCAGGTTGTATGAGGGAGTATAAGAGTGTGTCAGGTTGTATGAGGGCGTATAAGAGTGTGTCAGGTGTATGAGGGCGTATAAGAGTGTGTCAGGTTGTATGAGGGCGTATAAGAGTGTGTCAGGTTGTATGAGGCGGTATAAGAGTGTGTCAGGTTGTATGAGGGCGTATAAGAGTGTGTCAGGTTGTATGAGGGAGTATAAGAGTGTGTCAGGTGTATGAGGGCGTAAAGAGTGTGTCAGGTTGTATGAGGGCGTTAAAGAGTGTGGTCAGGTTGTATGAGGGCGTATAAGAGTGTGTCAGGTTGTATGAGGGCGTATAAGAAAAGTGTGTCAGGTTGTATGAGGGCGTATAAGAGTGTGTCAGGTTGTATGAGGGCGTATAAGAGTGTGTCAGTTGTATGGGGGTATAAAAGTGTGTTTAGGTGTATGAGGGCGTATAAGAGTTTGTGCAGGGTTTTATGAGGGCGTATAAGAGGTGTCAGGTGTATGAGGGCGTATAAGAGTGTGTAGGTTGTATGAGGGCGTTTTAAGAGTGTGTCAGGTTTATGAGGCTTAAGAGTGTGTGGTTGTATGAGGGGTATAAGAGTGTGTCAGGTTTATGAGGGAGTTATAAGGGTGGTAGGTTGTATGAGGCGATAAGAGTGTGTCAGGTTGTATGAGGGGGTATAAGGTGTTTTCAGGTTTAGAGGGAGTTAAGGTGTGTGGTTGTATGAGGGGGTATAAGAGTGTGTCAGGTTGGTATTTTGGGGGGTATAGAGGGGGGTCAGGTTGTATGAGGGGTATAAGATGTTGGTCAGGTTGTATGGGGAGTATAAGAGTTGTCAGGTTGTATGAGGGAGTTAGGTGTGTCAGGTTGTAGAGGGTGTATAAGAGTGTCAGGTTGTTTTGAGGGAGTATAAGAGTGTGTAGGTGTATGAAGGAGTTAGAGTGTGTCAGGTTGTATGAGGAGTATAAGAGTGTGTGGTTTATGAGGGAAATATAGAGGTGTCAGGTTGTAATGAGGAGAATAAGAGAGTGTCAGGTTGTAAAGAGGGAGTTAAGAGTGTGTCAGGTGTGATGAGGGAGATAGAGTGTTCAGGTAGTATGAGGGAGTATAAAAGTGTCAGGTTGTATGAGGGCGTATAAAAGTGTGTCAGGTTGTATGAGGGCGTATAAGAGTGTGTCAGGTTGTATGAGGGCGTATAAGAGTGTGTCAGTTTGTATGAGGGCGTATAAGAGTGTGTCAGGTTGTATGAGGGCGTATAAGAGTGTGTCAGGTTGTATGAGGGCGTATAAGAGTGTGTCAGGTTGTATGAGGGAATGTGTAAGAGAGTGTGAAGAATATTGTTTCTATGATGATGGTCACTAGGGACGGGGGACCTGTATTATACCTGACCCTCAACTGTTTTGGTGTCACAATCTATCCTTAGGTGCAACCTACATGCTCCTTAGGTGCAACTTAGGTGTTAATTAGATTAGGTGCTATTTACGTGCTACTTAGGTGTCTGTATCTGGGTATTACCTGCTCCCCCCACACAAATGCATCCACACAGGCGGGGCCAGGACCTATCAATCGACCCCTGCAGCCACAATTAGGTGAGTACACACACACACACACACACACACACAAACACACACACACACACACACACACACAACACACACACACACACACACACACACACACACACACACACACACATGCACACACACATACACACACACACACACACACACACACACACACACACACACACACACACACACACACACACACACACACACACACACACACACACACACACACACACTGCTTCTCTTCCGTCCTCATGAAAAACTTCCAGCCTTGATCTTAGCCTTTAATTAAGTCTTGATCTCAGCCATCAGTCTTGATCTCAGCCATCAGTCTTGATCTCAGCCATCAGCCTTGATCTTTCCTTGCAACTTGACGTAACACTGCACGTCTGAATCTCAACTTGAAGGGGCGCTGCCCATCCAGGCTTGTCGGGGAGGGGGGTCCACGACACAGCTAGAGTTCTAGACCTTAGAGCTCTTGTAAGGATCTGCTCTATATCCTAGAATCCAGAGCATAGGGCAGACCCTAGCAGGCACTTCATTGATCAGTCACAAGGAGTGTACCTTTGTGATGCTGATGAGCTCTTGATCCAGGGGGATGAAACTAACCTTTCCTTCCTTGGATCAAACTTAATTACCTCCCATTCCCTCATTCCTTGTGACTTTAGCGCTCCATCAAAATAACAATAATAACCATAATAGTGTCTGGATTAGGATGGGTAGCTTAGGTGTGCACGTGGGTGGGTGGGCGAGGTGTGCACGTGGGTGGGTGGGCGAGGAGTGCACGTGGGTGGGTGGGCGAGGTGTGCACGTGGGTGGGTGGGCGAGGTGTGCACGTGGGTGGGTGGGCGAGGTGTGCACGTGGGTGGGTGGGCGAGGTGTGCACGTGGGTGGGTGGGCGAGGTGTGCACGTGGGTGGGTGGGCGAGGTGTGCACGTGGGTGGGTGGGCGAGGTGTGCACGTGGGTGGGTGGGCGAGGTGTGCACGTGGGTGGGTGGGCGAGGTGTGCACGTGGGTGGGTGGGCGAGGTGTGCACGTGGGTGGGTGGGCGAGGTGTGCACGTGGGTGGGTGGGCGAGGTGTGCACGTGGGTGGGTGGGCGAGGTGTGCACGTGGGTGGGTGGGCGAGGAGTGCACTGGGTGGGTGGGCGGTGTGCACGTGGGTGGGTGGACGAGGTGTGCCCCATGAGTGGGTGGGCGAGGTGTGCTCGTGGGTGGATGGGACGAGGTGTGCAACGTGGGTGGGTGGGTGGGCGAGGTGTGCCGTGGGTGGGTGGGCGAGGTGTGCACGTGGGTGGGTGGGCGGGTGTGCCGTGGTGGGTGGGTGGGCGAGGGAGTGCACATGGGTGGGTGGGCGGTGTGCAGTGGGTGGGTGGGCGAGGTGTGCACATGGAGTGGGTGGGGGAGGTGTGTCGTGGGTGGATGGACGAGGTGTGCCGTGGGGGGTGGGTGGGCGAGGTGTGCACGTGGGTGGGTGGGCGAGGTTGTGCAGTGGGTGGGTGGGCAAGGTGTGCAACATGGGTGGGTGGGCGAGGTGTGCACATGGGTGGGTGGCGAGGTGTGCTCGTGGGTGGATGGACGAGGGGTGCACGGGGGGGGGTGGGTGAGTGGGGCGAGGTGTGCAGGGGTGGGCGGGCGAGGTGTGCACGTGGGTGGGTGGGCGAGGTGTGCACGTGGGTGGGCGGGCGAGGTGTGCCGTGGGTGGGGGGGCGAGGTGTGCACGTGGGTGGGTGGACGAGGTGTGCACGTGGGTTGGGTGGGCGAGGTGTGTACGTGGGTGGGTGGGCGAGGTGTGCAAGGTACTTTTGGGGGAAAATGGGGCGGGTGTGTAGGAACGTGAGTGGGTGGGGGAGGTGTGCAGGTACATGGGTGGGTGGGAAATGTGTACAATGAGTGCATGAATGGGCGAGGTGTGCAGGTACATGGGTGGGTGGGAGAGGTGTACACATGGGGGGGGCGAGGTTTTGCAGGTGCATGGTTTGGGTGGAGAGGTGTACACATGGGTGGGCGAGGTGTGCAGGTACATGGGTGGGTGGGCGAGGTGTGCAGGTACATGGGTGAGTGGGCGAGGTGTGCAGGTGCATGGGTGGGTGGGCGAGATGTGCAGGTACATGGGTGGGTGGGCGAGGTGTGTAGGTACATTTTCAGGTATCCCAGGACCTAGTTAATTAATTCCGACAGGTGTGTGGAGGAGAGCACAGGTGTGCGGAGGAGAGCACAGGTGTATGAAGGACAGCACAGGTGTGTGAAGGACATTACAGGTGTGTGGAGAAAAGTACAGGTGTGTGGAGGACAGTACAGGTGTGTGGAGGGCACAGGTGTGTGAAGGACAGCACAGGTGTGTGAAGGACAGTACAGGTGTGTGGAGAAAAGTACAGGTGTGTGTGGAGGACAGTACAGGTGTGTGGAGGAGGGCACAGGTGTGTGAAGGACAGCACAGGTGTGTGGAGGACAGTACAGGTGTGTGGAGAAAAGTACAGGTGTGTGGAGGACAGTACAGGTGTGTGGAGGAGGGCACAGGTGTGTGGAGGACAGCACAGGTGTGTGGAGGAGAGCACAGGTGTATGGAGGACAACACAGGTATGTGGAGGAGAGCACAGGTGTGTGGAAGGCAGCACAGGTGTGTGAAGGACAGTACAGGTGTGTGGAGAAAGTACAGGTGTGTGGAGGACAGCACAGGTGTGTGGAGGACAACACAGGTGTATGGAGGAGGGCACAGGTGTGTGAAGGACAGCAAAAGGTGTGTGAGGACAGTAAGGTTGTGTGGAAAAAAACTACAGGTGTGTGTGGAGGACAGTACAGGTGTGTGGAGGACAGTACAGGTGTGTGGAGGAGGGCACAGGTGTGTGAAGGACAGCACAGGTGTGTGAAGGACAGTACAGGTGTGTGGAGAAAAGTACAGGTGTGTGGAGGACAGTACAGGTGTGTGGAGGAGGGCACAGGTGTGTGGAGGACAGCACAGGTGTGTGGAGGAGAGCACAGGTGTATGGAGGACAGCACAGGTGTATGGGGAGAGCACAGGTGTGTGGAAGGCAGCACAGGTGTGTGAAGGACAGTACAGGTGTGTGGAGGACAGCACAGGTGTGTGGAGGACAACACAGGTGTGTGGAGGACAGCACAGGTGTGTCGAAGATAGCCCAGGTGTGTGGAGGACAACACAGTTGTGTGGAGGACAGCACTGGCGTGTGGAGGACAGCACAGGTGTGTCGAAGATAGCACAGGTGTGTGGAGGACAGCACAGGTGTGTGGAGGACAGCACTGGTATGTGGAGGACAACACAGGTGTGTCGAAGATAGCACAGGTGTGTGGAGGACAGCACAAGTGTGTGGAGGACAGCACAGGTGTGTCGAAGATAGCACAGGTGTGTGGAGGACAGCACAGGTGTGTGGACAGCACTGGCGTGTGGAGGACACCACAGGTGTGTCGAAGATAGCACAGGTGTGTGGAGGACAGCACAGGTGTATATGATAGCACAGATCTGTGGAAGACATCACACGTGTGTGGACAGCACAGGTGTGTGGAAGACAGCACATGTGTGTGGAGGATAGCACAGGTGTGGGTGACAACACGGGTGTGTGGAGGACAGCACAGGTGTGTGTGGGACAGCACAGGTGTATGGGACAGCACAAGTGTGTGGGACAGCACAGGTGTATGGGACAGCACAGGTATGTAGGACAGCACAGGTGTGTTTGACAGCACAGGTGTGTGGGACAGCACAAGTGTGTTTGACAGCACAGGTGTGTGGGATAGCACAGGCGTGTTTGACAGCACAGGTGTGTGGGACAGCACAGGTGTATGGGACAGCACAGGTGTATGGGACAGCACAAGTGTGTTTGACAGCACAGGTGTGTGGGACAGCACAGGTGTGTGGGACAGCACAGGTGTGGGTGACAGCACAGGTGTGTGGGACAGCACAGGTGTGGGTGACGCAAAAAGGTGTGGGGGAAAAGCACGGTGTTTTTGGACAGCACAGGTGTTGGGACAGCACAGGTTGTGGGGACAGCACAGGTGTGGGGGAAACCCCGCACAGGTTTTGGGTTGGGCAGCAAAAGGGGTGTTGGAAGGCCCCAGGTTTTTGTGGGACAGCCTATGGGATGCAGTGTCAGGGCTTATGGTACACCGTCCCAGAAGGTAAAAACATTCATTTATAGGGAAAATTATGGGGTTTAAAGTCATGACTTTAGAAATTGGGGGAAGAACGTTTTAATAAAGCCTTTTTTGTGTCCCCGTGTCTTTGTCACCGGGCTCCCCCTCCACTTCCCCCCCTCAAACCCCTGGGCCCCCCATGTTTTTTCTGGCTCCTGCACCCTTTGAAAGATGTTACACTTTTAATTTTTAAAAAATAATAATAAAAAATTTAATAATAAAAATAATAATAAATTTTTTTTTATTTACTACAAAATTCATGTACAATGGGTTTTAAAATCCCAGGGGACAACATGAACATATACTACAAAAAAAGCCCAATTTTTTTTGCCCCCGCATTTTCGAGCAAAATTTGGTCATGTCCCCGGATTTCGACCCACACCCGTCGAAATAACGCCCCGGTATCAATTTTACTGATTGGGGAAAAAATAGACAACAGGGGGAAAGAAACACGGGCCCAAAAGTTTTTACTTGGGTGGGAAAACAAACCCCGGCCCTCACCCCTGGGAAGCGAAGGGTTTAAACCCCCAAGGGCCCCCAGGGGCCCATTCACATAAAATTAAAATCCAGCACTGCTGTAATGAAAAACCCTTTGGAAACTGCCGTTTGCTATGAACCGTATGGAAAAACTTGACGATATCTGCCCCACCCAGCTGAAGTTTCCCCCGCCCAAAATTGGGCATCTTTCATTATCTCTTTTAAATAAATGTCCCCCTGATGGAAAGTGGGCTGGGCGAAAATGGCTACGTCTTTTTCCCAAAAAATGTTACTGTGATAGAAAAGGGGACCAGAAAAACCAGGTGTTTCACAGAATTATATTGCACTTTGTGTGATCGTCAGGTGGGTGTTCCCACAATGTAACTATCATACATAATAGTGTAACATTATTGGTGTTCCCATGACTTATTCATCATAGAGAACACAGTATCAAGGCACTGCTGGTGTATCCAAGTGTGTCAAATGTGTGTCAATAATGAACTCTGCCCTCACACTGTTATTAATGATGTTACAACATTCTTACCTCCTCTCGCTCCTTATAACCAAACTCTTACACATTCATAATCACTCCTTCCCCTCTTCACACCCTCTGTTTATCTCTTTCGCATAATCATAAACCTTGAACTTGGCTGGGAGCGGATGTCTGTTAACCACAGCTCTCTATCTCTATTTCTCTCTTTCTCTCTCTTTCTCTCTTTCTCTTTCTCTGTCTTTCTCTGTCTTTCTCTGTCTCTGTCTTTCTCTGTCTCTGTCTGTCTGTCTCTCTCTCTCTCTCTCTCTCTCTCTCTCTCTCTCTCTCTCTCTCTCTCTCTCTCTCTCTCTCTCTCTCTCTCTCTCTTATATGTAGGGCGGATGATGATAATTTTCACCAGTGGCGATGAATATGGAGTGTCAGGAGTCTGGACTTAAGGTAAAGGACATGGATATGCTGTCGATGGCTTCTTTGAAGTCCAGTGAATTCAGAGATTTTGTCTAAGTGACGAGAAAAATTTGAATAATTCTTCAAGAAAGTGGCACCGAAGTCTTCCCTTAATTTAAAAACAACCTCCAAATCAGGTTGCAAATTATCTGATCATTTTAATGGTTCACTAAACACGGAGGTATCATGTGGTCGCTATTTCATAGTTGTCAGGAGTGGAGGTCACATTAGGTTAGAACTCTTTGTTTTGATGTTAAACCATCTCTGGAGGTCACACTTGTTGGTTGAAGGAAACTTTAAATATAATTGTACCTGTATGTAACCGTTTATACATGTTTGTATACACACGCACACATATGCAACAGGCCTAGTGTCTAATTGACATGTGCCTAGGACAGAATGTTAACTAACACACACACACACACACACACACACAATCCTGGTAAGGGCTCGCCCATTATTTGTGTTGGTGTGGGTGGACGTGGGAAGGTGTGGGCGTCCAGTGGTGGGTGAGGGCATGGGGGTGTGTGGGAAGACATGGGCATGCAGCCTAGTGACTGGTATGTGTGGGAAAGTGTAAGCATGTGTCTCTGGGTGTGGGTATGGACATGAATAGGGTGTGTGTGAGAAGTGTGGGCGTGGGAATGTGTAGGCGAGTGATAGTAAGTATGGAGGTGTGGGCTTGCCAGAGTGGATGTGGGAGCACATACGTGGGAATGGGTATGGAGGTGTGGGCGTGCACGTCATGTACTTGCCAAACTGCGCTTTTGGGGGTCGAGCTTCATCTAAGCTCACATGGGCAATTTAGTAATAATAAAAATAATATTTATTTATCCCACCGAAACGGAGTGATCCGAAAAAGAAGAAGCATTTTCATCATCATTCACTCCATCACTGTCTTGCTGTCACTACAGTTAAAAAACTGCAACATATCAACACCCATCCTTCAGAGTGCAGGCATTGTACTGTCCACCTCCAGGACTCAAGTCCAGCTAACCAGTTTACCAGAATCCCTTCACGTTACATTTCTCACATTCCAACAGCACGTCAAGTCATATTACCATTTGTCTCTTTCCAGTGTTCACTTTTAATTTCCTTTTCTACATACCCATCCAACCTCTGCAACTTCTCTTCAGAATCTCCTAAAAGCACAGTGTCATCAGCAAAAAGCATCTGTGACAACTCCCACTTATGTTACATTCTTTATCTCTTAATCCCACACCTCCTGCCAACACCCAAGCATTCACTTTCTTACAACTCCATCTATAAATATATTGAACAACCATGGTGACATCATGCATTCCGGTCTAAGGCTCACTTTTACTGGGAAATAATCTCCCTCTCTTCTACATACTCTATCCTGAGCCTCACTATCCTCGTAAAAACTCTTAACTGCTTTCAGTAACCTACCTCTTATTCCATACATTTTGTGACATCTGCCACATTGCTTCCCTATCAACCCTATCATATGCTTTTTCCAACTCCATAAATGTAACGAAAACCTCTTTCCCTTATATAAATGTTGTGTGTTCACCTCTGTGTTTCACTGTAAACATTTGATGCACACTCCCCGTACCCTTCCTAAAGCCACCTTGTTTACCCGAGATCCTGCTCTCCATCTTTCAATAATAACTCTACCATATACTTTACCAGGCTTATTCCCCTATAATTTTTACAGTCTTTACCCCCTCCCCCCTTTGCTTTAATACAAAGAAACCATGCATGCTTTCAGTCAGTCCCTAGGTACCTGCCCCCTCTTCGATACATTTATTAAATAAAAGCAACAACCATTCCAAAACTATATCCCCACCTGCTTTTAACATAATAATAATAATAATAATAATAATAATAATAATAATAATAATAATAATAATAATAATAATAATAATAATAATAATTATTATTATTATTATTGTTGTGTTAGTTTCTTAGGTAACATTACAATAGAAGTCATCATCAATGGAAAGATGTCTCGCTCCAGTTATTGAGCGGAAAGCTTGTGGTAACAGTGTTGGAGTGTTGAGCTCAAAGAGTAAGTAATGCGTGTTTAGTGCGTTTATTGGTGCTGGTGGTGAGTTGACTAGTGCAGGTGTACCTGTGGCGGGTTCACTACCACAGGTGTGTGCTGTGTTCACTGGTACAAGTGTGTCTGCTGGGTTCAACATTGCAGGTGTAATTGTGTTGGGTTCACTAGCACAGGTGTGTTTATACTGGGTTCACTAGTACAGGTGTTTCTGTACTGGGTTCACTAGCACAGGTGTGTCTGTAGTGGGTTCACTAGTATAGGTGTCTGTAGTGGGTTTACTAGTATAGGTGTGTCTGTGCTGGGTTCACTAGTACACGTGTGTCTGTGCTGGGTTCACTAGTACACGTGTGTCTGCTGGGTTTTCTAGCACATGTGTATCTGCTAGGTTCAGCAGTACGGGTATCTTTGGTGGGTTCACTAGCACAGGTTTGTCTGTGCTAGGTTCACTAGTACAGGTGTGTTTGTGTTGGGCTCACTAGTACAGGTGTGTCTACTGGTTCACTAGTATAGGTGTGTCTGTGCTGGGTTCACTAGTACAAGTGTGTATGTGCTGGGTTCACTAGTTAGTTACCATGTTAGTACACGTGTGTCTGTGCTGGGTTCACTAGTACAAGTGGGTGGTGGGTTCACTAGTGCAGGTGTGTCTGTAGTGGGTTTACTAGTACAGGTGTGTCTGTAGTGGAGTTATTAGTACAGGTGTGTCTGTAGTGGGTTTACTAGTATAGGTATGCCTGTGCTGGGTTCACTAGTACAGGTGTGTCTGTGCTGGGTTCACTAGTACAGGTGTGTCTGAAGTGGAGTTACTAGTACAGGTGTGTCTGTAGTGGGTTTACTAGTATAAGTGTGTCTGTGCTGGGTTCACTAATACAGGTGTGTTAGTACTGGGTTCACTAGTACAAGTGTGTCTGTAGTGGGTTTACTAGTATAGGTGTGTCTGTGCTGGTTTCACTAGTACAGGTGAGTGTGGTGGGCTCAGTAGTACAGTTGTGTCTGTGCTGGATTCACTAGTACAGGTGTGTCTGTGCTGGGTTCACTAGTACAGGTGTGTCTGTGGTGGAATCATTAGGACAATTGTGTCTGTGCTGGATTCACTAGTACAGGTGTGTCTGTGGTGGGCTCACTAGTACAGGTGTCTGTGCTGGGTTCACTAGTACAGGTGTGTCTGTGGTAGGTTCACTATTACAGGTGTGTGTTTGGAAGGTTCACTAGTACAGGCGTGTGTGTGTGGAAGGTTTACCAGTACAAGTGTATGTGTTGAAGGTTCACTAGTACAGGTGTGTGTGTGTGGAAGGTTCACTAGTACTGGTGTGTGTGTGGAAGGTTCACCACTACAGGTGTGTGTGTGGAAGGTTCACTAGTACAGGTGTGTGTAGAAGGCTCATTAGTACAGGTTGTATGTGTGTGGAAGGTTCACTAGTACAGGTGCGTGTGTGTGGAAAATTCACTAGTACAAGTGTGTGTGTGTGTGTGTATGTGTGTGTGTGTGTGTGTGTGTGTGTGGAAGGTTTACTAGTACAGTTATGTGTGTGGAAGGTTCACTAGTACAGGTGTGTGTGTATAAGGTTCACTAGTACAGGTGTGTGTGTGGAAGGTTCACTAGTACAGGTGTGTGTGTATAAGGTTCACTAGTACAGGTGTGTGTGTGGAAGGTTCACTAGTACAGGTGTGTGTGTATAAGGTTCACTAGTACAGGTGTGTGTGTGGAAGGTTCATAGTACAGGTGTGTGTGTATAAGGTTCACTAGTACAGGTGTGTGTGTGGAAGGTTCACTAGTACAGGTGTGTGGAAGGTTCACTAGTACAGGTGTGTGTGTGGAAGGTTCACTAGTACAGGTGTGTGTGTATAAGGTTCACTAGTACAGGTGTGTGTGTGGAAGGTTCACTAGTACAGGTGTGTGTGTGGAAGGTTCACTAGTACAGGTGTAGGTGAAACTCTCTGATAAGTGTTCAGTAAGGGGAAATAGAAGAGGTAAAGAGAGAGGCTAAAGATTTGTAGCCAAAACATAACATGGAACAACGGATTCACTCGGGATAAATTTAGGTTTAAAAAGGTTATAGAAAAGTCCTAGATTTCTAGATTAGTGGGAGAAAGTGGCAAGTCATGTTAGTAGCAACTTTAAGAATGTTAGAACGTGTATAAGATTTATATATCAAATTCATCCTGATTTATCTTAGTGTTAAAAACAAACGTTTAGGAAATTTCTGAGGCAAGAATGATCCTTTATGTGGCATGGTATGTTGTTACTGCCCTCCCACACCTGCCCCCCACGCCTACCTTTCCCACACCTGCCCCCACACCTGCCCCCCACACCTGCACGGCCATCACCATCACAGCTCTACCACCACAAACAGCAGAACCAGTATCTATATCGCCATCCCCCTTTCCTTAATCATCACCAACCACCACCACCACTGCCTCCACCACTACCTCCACCTCCACCACAACACGAACACAAGTATAACGGACAAGGGCTACCTGACTCAGGTAACAACTGCCCTTCAAGCGGTCACGATACTTACACCCACACAGCAAAACACGCGCACCAGTAACATCCGTATTGCTTGCGTGCTCCTGACTCTCTGCCTGCTCCTTTCTGCGTTCTGTTTTTCCTGTCTGTGCCCTAGTTTTCCTGTCTGCGCCCTGGTATCCCTGTATGTGTTTGAGTCGGCATATAACACAGGTGTCAGCACATAAAACGAGTGTCAGCATATAATAGTGAGGCGGTGACAGTCTTGCAGTGTCAGCTCCTGTGTTTAGCTCACACCGCCTTGTTATAACGTGTGTAACGTAGTGCACACGTAGGTGGGTGCATGCTACGCATACTTCGCATGTGCACTCCACATGTACACACCACCGGTATACATACCACTGGTGTACACGCCACTGTTGTACATATCACGGGTGTACACAACGCTGGTTTGCACAGCACAGGTGTACATAGGTGGAGGGGTTCCTGCTTACACTAGGGCCAGGAAGCACTAGAGGTTAGGTGACCCTACCTTACCTCTTCTCTTAACACACCCTATGTAGTCGTGAGCACTAAACACCTGCCCTATGTAGTCGTGAGCACTGTAAACACCTACCCTATGTATTCTTGAGCACTGTAAACGCTTATCCTGTGTAGTCTTGAGTACTGTAAACACCTGCCCTCTGTAGTCTTGATCACTATGAACACCTACTCTATGTGGTCCTGAGCACTGTAAACATCTGTATAGTCTTGAGTACTGTAAACACCTACCCTGTGTAGTCCTGAACACTGTAAACACCTACCTGTGTAATCTTGAGCACTGTAAACACCTACCTTATGTAGTCCTGAAAACTGTCAACACCTTACCATATACCTCGTCTTCCGCTGCAGAGAGGGAGAGATGCTTGGTGCTATATACGTGGAAGGTACTTGAGGGCCTGGTCCCAAATGTACACACTGCCAAACAACACACTAGAGTGAGAGATGTGGAAGGAAGTGTAAAATAAACCAGTGAGAAGCAAGGACACCGTGGGCACAATAAGAGAACGCTGTGTTAACGTGCATGGTCTCATTGTTTTAACATATTAACGTGCATGGTCTCATTGTTTTAACATATTAACAAGAGACATCAAGCAATGCTAGTTGAGGGACTCACTCGCTACCCGTAAAACCGTTTCCTACCATATTTCCAATATTGACTTGGTCCACCTTAATCAGTGGCAGTTTTAAATGGTTATGCTTAACTGTTGCGGCCCTTTCTTTGAAAGAAGTGCCGCGTCTTCCACAGCATAAACTGGCCACCTATTTAACCCTTTGTCTTAATTTGCTGACATCTGGTAGCGCATCACTATAATATTTGAGTGTTGATCCCGGGGGGTGGAAACGGTGGGTATGTTCCTTACAGGCTGCCCTGTTTACTTAGCAGTAAAGGTGACCTGGTGTATAGTGGGTGTTTGGGTGGCATCCTGGATGGGAGGGGGGGGGTAGTATACCATAGACAGGGCTGGCATCCTGGATGGGAGGGGGGGGGGGTAGTATACCATAGACAGGGCTGGCATCCTGGATGGGAGGTAGGGGGGGGGTAGTATACCATAGACAGGGCTGGACTTTGAACTGAGCTGATGCAGGATTACAGATCTTAACATGTAAAATTGATGTGTGTAAAAACAAAAAGGAATTATGGAGATGGATTTTAGAATATGAAAAATTGACTTCGAATAATTTTATTTGTTCTGTGATTAATATTTATGAGAGTGAGAGTGAGTCACGACAGCAACAACTTGATAATGATAGTGTATATATATATATGATAATATTAGAAAAAAAATGTTTAACGTGCTGAGTAAGAAAACTGCTGTAGTGTTTGGTAAATAAAACAAGAGTCAACCTTCCTTACCATTACTCTCTGTCTTATGTTTAGTAATTATTCTTGTACCTTACCTGCTACCTCTGCCTCTCTTTCTGCTCTTTGTGTTACTGTACTGTGTTAAATACTTTCTTACAGTCTACAGGAGGGATATACAGTCTACCCAACCTTCTCCTTACTGCTTGACTTCCGTCTGTCATAAACTACGGGAGATTCATGGAACAATAAATGTCATCTCTGACCCATGCTGAGTGTCTCTTATGTATCCATTCTTTCAAGGTACTCACCAGCTTGTTATATTTACTAGCATTTGAGCTAGTATGTTAGTGAGACTGTTGTGAAGTTTAGGTTTTCCTGTATTCTTTCTGTCTTGTATAGTGGGTTGCGTGTGTAGTTTTATAGCTGTTGCTAGTTACTGTGTTTCCAGGGCTTGTATATCTTTGCTAAAGAGTCACACAGTTCCTCTGCTCCTTCACTTAAGGGACGCGTGAGTTTCCCTGTCACTTAATATGTTCATTTTTTACCTATAATCTACCTTGTCCATAGTTACTATCGTATTTACTTTGCTTTCGTAAGGTGAAGTCTAGAATCTTTCCTTAATTCATGGTATAATTTAACAAATCTTTGAGGACAATTGTGTTGCAGAGGTGTGAACACAGCTCACACCTCCTAGACTTCACCTTATGAAAGCAGACAAAGTAAATACTGTAGTAATTATGGACAAGGTAGATTATAGGGGAAAAATGAACATGTTATTAGAAGACAGGTGAACTTACGCGCTCCATAATATCTAAGGTACTAGTCTCTGCTCTTGTCATATATACAGTATTTATGAACCTTCTCACATCCTTCTCTGTTGATATTTACTCTAGTCTTTGTTATTCATATCTTCCTCCTGCTCCCGGTATCTCCCTCAATTTTTCGTTAAATACATCCTTTGAAACTTCCGTTCAGTTCCTCGCATACCTCTCTCGAATCTTTTCTTCACCTCTCTTGAACGTGTGTGTGTGTGTGTGTGTGTGTGTGTGTGTGTGTGTGTGTGTGTGTGTGCGTGTGCGTGTGTGTGTGTGTGTGCGCTCGTGCTCGCATCTGTAAGAGTTGAGTGTGAGTCAACTACAAAGAGTAGGTAAATATTTGGCAAGTATTACACTATAAGTTTGTGAGAGGCGAGGCGTGAAGGAAGAATTTATGCTGGTGCTTGTGTATTACGTAGTGATGCTACTGCTGAATACTGCTTCATGTATTATAAACACTGGTGCAGTACATGTAACTGTACTCGTTTCTGTAAATATACTTGTACCTGTATTGGTTATTATAATGTGACTTATATTGACATCAGTGCCAGTATTATTCTTGGACGTCTGTAAATCTCTAGATTCATTAATAGTGACTGCGCTGTATCTGCGCCTGGATCTTCTCTTCTCTCTCTTACTGCGCCTCTCAGATTGTACCTGCGTCTGTATTTGTATCTGTATCTCCGCCTCTCTGATTGTACCTGTATCCCCGCCTTTCTTATTGTCCCTGTATCTCCGCCTGTCTGATTGTACCTGTATCTTCGCCTCTGCAGTTGTAACTGTATCTCCGCCTCTGTACCTGCCTCTGATTATGCCTGTATCTCTGCCTCTCTGATTATCCCTGCATCTTTATTTGTACCTGTATCTCCGCCTCTGATTGTACCTTCTATATCTGCGCCTCTCTGCTTATACCTTCTGTATCTGCGCCTCTCTGCTTGTACCTTCTGTATCTGCGCCTCTCTGTTTGTGCCTTCTGTATCTGCGCCTCTCTGCTTTTGCTTTCTGTATCTGCACCTCTCTGCTTGTACCTTCTGTAACTGCGCCTCTCTGCTTGTACCTTCTGTAACTGTGCCTCTCTGCTTGTACCTTCTGTAACTGTGCCTCTCTGCTTGTACCTTCTGTAACTGTGCCTCTCTGCTTGTACCTTCTGTAACTGCGCCTCTCTGCTTGTACCTTCTCCTGTATCTGCGCCTCTCTGCTTGTACCTTCGCCTATGTCTGCCTGTTCTCTTAATGATGACGGGAGCACCTGCAGTTAACTCTACCTTCCTCCGTGGCTCACTAACACGAAAACAGTACACCTACTGGTTTATGCTAGTCAGCACTTACCTGTTTCCACTAATCAGTCGTGTCTTCAATGTTGATGATTTGTTAGTTGTTTAAGTTAGATAAAGACCTAATTAAACCAAAACTTCAAGAGAGAGTGACATAAACATTAAAGAAGCAGTGACATAAACGGGATGATGGTGGGGAGAAATGTTGCATGGTGGGAATGATGGTGGGGAGAAATGTTGCATGGTGGGAATGATGGTGGGGAGAAATGTTGCATGGTGGGAATGATGGTGGGGAGATTCTGCTTGGAGTGTGAGGGGAAAAATGAATTAAGAGCTTGACTTGTTTAATGAGTTAAGGAAGCAGGTTAAGATGGTGGTGGTGGTGATGG
>NC_069406.1:69643033-69645533 GCF_026875155.1 Cherax quadricarinatus
ACAACCATCTTGTTAGAACCAGGCTGGTGGACAACCATCTTGTTAGACCCAGGCTGGTGGACAACCATCTTGTTAGACCCAGGCTGGTGGACAACCATCTTGTTAGACCCAGGCTGGTGGACAACCATCTTGTTAGACCCAGGCTGGTGGACAACCATCTTGTTAGACCCATGCTGGTGGACAACCATCTTGTTAGACCCAGGCTGGTGGACAACCTCTTGTTAGACCCAGGCTGGTGGACAACCATCTTGTTAGACCCAGGCTGGTGGACAACCATCTTGTTAGACCCAGGCTGGTGGACAACCATCTTGTTAGACCCAGGCTGGTGGACAACCATCTTGTTAGACCCAGGCTGGTGGACAACCATCTTGTTAGACCCAGGCTGGTGGACAACCATCTTGTTAGACCCAGGCTGGTGGACAACCATCTTGTTAGACCCAGGCTGGTGGACAACCATCTTGTTAGACCCAGGCTGGTGGACAACCATCTTCTAACAGGCATAGATATTCTGGTCTTCCTGTTCTTCCTCTCATTATTCCTGTTATTCCTCCCACTCGTCTTCTACCTCCCATTCTTCCTGTTCTTCCTCTCATATTCCTGTTCTTCCTTCCATTATTCTTGTTCTTCCTCCCATTCTTTCTGTTATTTTTCCTGTTCTTCCTCCCACTCATTTACTTCCTCCATTTCGCTACGTGATCATTTTATACTTCCCATCCCTTCTGGTCTCCCACCCACCCGCCACCCCCCCACCGCGCCCCCACCCCGCCGCCCACCCACCCGGCCATTACTGCTCACCCGCCCCCCCGCCACCCACCCACCCTGCCATAATGCTCACCCCCCCCCACCCCCCCTGCCATACTGCTCACCCCCGCCCACCCCGCCGCCCACCCACCCTGCATACTGCTCACCCCGCCTAACCCACCGCCCACCCACCTGTAATACCGCCCACCCCGCCTAACCCGCCGCCCACAAACCCTGCCATACCGCCTAACCCGCCGCCCACCCACCCTGTAATACCGCCCACCCCACCTAACCCGCCGCCCACCCACCCTGCCATTACCGCCCACCCCGCCTAACCCGCCGCACCCACCCTGCCATACCGCCCACCCCGCCTAACCCGCCGCCCATCCACCCTGTAATACCGCCCACCCGGCCTAACCCGCCGCCCACCCCACCCTGCCATACCGCCCAACCCTCGCGCCCACCCACCCTGCAATACCGCCCCCCGCCTAACCCGCCGCCCACCCGCCCTGTAATACCGCCCACCCCGACTAACCCGCCGCCCACCCACCCTGCCATACGCCCAACCCCCGCCGCCCACCCCCCCTGCCATACCGCCCACCCCGCCTAACCGCCGCCCACCCGCCCTGTAATAACGCCCCCCCCGACTAACCCGCCGCCCACCCACCTGCCATACCGCCCAACCCAGCCGCCCACCCACCCTGCCATACCGCCCACCCCGCCTAACCCGCCGCCACTCACCCTGTTAATACCGCCCACCCGGCCTAACCCCCCGCCCACCCACCCTGCCATACCGCCCAACCCCGCCGCCCACCCACCCTGCCATACCGCCCCCCGCCTAACCCGCCGCCCACTCACCCTGTAATACCGCCCACCCGGCCTAACCCGCCGCCCACCCACCCTGCCATACCGCCCAACCCCCCGCCGCCCACCCACCCTGCCATACCCCCCACCCCGCCTAACCCGCCGCCCACCCGCCCTGTAATACCGCCCACCCCGACTAACCCGCCGCCCACCCACCCTGCCATACCGCCCAACCCCGCCGCCACCCACCCTGCCATTTCCGCCCACCCGCCTAACCCGCCGCCCACTCACCCTGTATACCGCCCACCCGGCCTAACCCGCCGCCCACCCACCCTGCCATACCGCCAACCCCGCCGCCCACCACCCTGCCATACCGCCCACCCCGCTAACCCGCCGCCCACCCGCCTGTAATACCGCCCACCCCGGACTAACTCGCCGCCCACCCACCCTGCCATACTGCTAACCCGCCTAACCCTCCGCCCACCCATCCTGTAATACCGCCCACCCGCCTAACCGCCGCTCACCAACCCTGTCATACTGCCCACCCCGCCTAACCCGACGCCCACCCACCCTGCCATACCGCCCACCCCGCCTAACCCGACGCCCACCCACCCTGCCATACTGCCCACCCCGCCTAACCCGCCGCCCACCCACCCTGCCATACCGCCCACCGCCATCAGTGTTGCTACACTAACTGTTGGGTTCAGTTCTCTTATTCACTAGTGTAACCAGTGTGTGTGGTTCCCTCAGTGTACCATGTATTGTACCATGCTTCCCTCAGTGTACCATGTATTGTACCATGCTTCCCTCAGTGTACCATGTATTGTACCATGCTTCCCTCAGTGTACCATGTATTGTACCATGCTTCTCTGTGCAGTGTACCGCTAGTGTCATGTACCATCATTGTCCTGTCCCGTCAGTTTCGTGCACCGTTAGTCTCGTGTACTGTTAGTCT
>NC_069406.1:69650533-69748033 GCF_026875155.1 Cherax quadricarinatus
TGTAGTGCCCACAGTGGTGGTGCAGTGCCCACAGTGGTGGTGTAGTGCCCACAGTGGTGGTGCAGTGCCCACAGTGGTGGTGTAGTGCCCACAGTGGTGGTGCAGTACCCACAGTGGTATTGTAGTGCCCACAGTGGTGGTGCAGTGCCCACAGTGGTGGTGTAGTGCCCACAGTGGTGGTGCAGTGCCCACAGTGGTGGTGTAGTGCCCACAGTGGTGCAGTGCCCACAGTGGTGGTGTAGTGCCCACAGTGGTGGTGCAGTGCCCACAGTGGTGGTGTAGTGCCCACAGTGGTGGTGCAGTACCCACAGTGGTATTGTAGTGCCCACAGTGGTGGTGTAGTGCCCACAGTGGTGGTGCAGTACCCACAGTGGTATTGTGCCCACAGTGGTGGTGCATTGCCCACAGTGGTGGTGTAGTGCCCACAGTTGTGGTGCAGTGCCCACAGTGGTGGTGTAGTGCCCACAGTGGTGGTGCAGTACCCACAGTGGTATTGTAGTGCCCACAGTGGTGTAGTGCCCACAGTGGTGGTGCAGTACCCACAGTGGTATTGTAGTGCCCAGTGGTGGCGTAGTGCCCACTGTGGTGGTGCAGTGCCCACAGTGGTATTGTAGTGCCCACAGTGGTGGTGCAGTGCCCACAGTTGTATTGTAGTGCCCACAGTGGTGGTACAGTATCCACAGGGGTATTGTGGTGCCCACAGTGGTGGTGCAGTACCCACAGTGGTATTGTAGTGCCCACAGTGGTGGTGCAGTGCCCACAGTGATATTGTAGTGCCCACAGTGGTGGTGTAGTGCCCACAGTGGTATTGCAGTGCCCACAGTGGTGGTGCAATGCCCGCAGTAGTATCGTAGTGCCCACAGTGGTGGTGCAGTGCCCACAGTGGTATTGTAGTGCCTACAGTGGTGGTGCAATGCCCACAGTGGTATTGTAGCGTCCACAGTGGTGGTGCAGTGTCCACAGTGGTATTGTAGTGCCCACAGTGGTGTTGCAGTGCCTACAGTGGTATTGTAGTGCCCACAGTGGTGGTGCAGTGTCCACAGTGGTATTGTAGTGCCCACAGTGGTGGTGCAGTTCCCACAGTGGTATTGTTGTGCCCAAAGTTGTGGTGCAGTGCCCACAGTGGTATTGTAGTGCCCACAGTGGAATTGTAGTGCCCACAGTGGTGGTGTAGTGCCCAGAATGGTATTGTAGTGCCCACAGTGGTGGTGCAATGCCCACAGTGGTATTGTAGTGTCCACAGTGGTGGTGCAGTGTCCACAGTGGTATTGTAGTGCCCGCAGTGGTGGTGCAGTGCCTACAGTGGTATTGTAGTGCCCACAGTGGTGGTGCAGTGCCCACAGTGTTATTGTAGTGCCTACAGTGGTGGTGCAATGCCCACAATGGTATTGTAGTGTCCACAGTGGTTGTGCAGTGTCCACAGTGGTATTGTAGTGCCCACATTGGTGGTGCAGTGCCTACAGTGGTATTGTAGTGCCCACAGTGGTGGTGCAGTGCCCACAGTGGTATTGTAGTACCCACAGTGGTGGTGCAGTGCCCACAGTGGTATTGTTGTGCCCAAAGTTGTGGTGCAGTGCCCACAGTGGAATTGTAGTGCCCAGGATATTTTGTGATGGAGAGGGATATTTTGTGATGGAGAGGGATATTTTGTGATGGAGAGGGATATTTTGTGATGGAGGGGGATGTATTGTGATGGAGAGGGATATTTTGTGATGGAGAGGGATATTTTGTGATGGAGAGGGATATTTTGTGATGGAGAGGGATATTTTGTGATGGAGAGGGATATTTTGTGATAGAGGGGGATGTATTGTGATGGAGAGGGATATTTTGTGATGGAGGGGGATATTTTGTGATGGAGAGGGATATTTTGTGATGGAGAGGGATATTTTGTGATGGAGGGGGATGTATTGTGATGGAGAGGGATATTTTGTGATGGAGGGGGATATTTTGTGATGGAGAGGGATATTTTGTGATGGAGAGGGATATTTTGTGATGGAGGGGGATATTTTGTGATGGAGGGGATATTTTGTGATGGAGAGGGATATTTTGTGATGGAGAGGGATATTTTGTGATGGAGAGGGATATTTTGTGATGGAGGGGGATGTATTGTGATGGAGAGGGATATTTTGTGATGGAGGGGGATATTTTGTGATGGAGAGGGATATTTTGTGATAGAGAGGGATATTTTGTGATGGAGGGGGATATTTTGTGATGGAGAGGGATATTTTGTGATGGAGAGGGATATTTTGTGATGGAGAGGGATATTTTGTGATGGAGAGGGATATTTGTGATGGAGAGGGATATTTTGTGATGGAGAGGGATATTTTGTGATGGAGAGGGATATTTTGTGATGGAGAGGGATATTTTGTGATGGAGAGGGATATTTTGTGATGGAGAGGGATATTTTGTGATGGAGAGGGAATATTTTGTGATGGAGAGGGATATTTTGTGAGGGAGAGGGATATTTTGTGATGGAGAGGGATATTTTGTGGAGAGGGATATTTTGTGATGGAGAGGGATATTTTGTGATGGAGAGGGATATTTTGTGATGGAGAGGGATATTTTGTGATGGAGGGGGATGTATTGTGATGGAGAGGGATATTTTGTGATGGAGAGGGATATTTTGTGATGGAGAGGGATATTTTGTGATGGAGAGGGATATTTTGTGATGGAGAGGGATATTTTGTGATGGAGAGGGATATTTTGTGATGGAGAGGGATATTTTGTGATGGAGAGGGATATTTTGTGATAGAGGGGGATGTATTGTGATGGAGAGGGATATTTTGTGATGGAGAGGGATATTTTGTGATGGAGGGGGATGTATTGTGATGGAGAGGGATGTTTTGTGATGGAGAGGGATATTTTGTGATGGAGAGGGATATTTTGTGATGGAGAGGGATATTTTGTGATGGAGAGGGATATTTTGTGCTGGAAGGAGAACATTTTTTGTTGAGTGGTATCCCAGAAAGAACATTAGTGTGTTTGTCACCTCTGTAGTTACCAACTACGTGCTGCTCTAGTGTCTCTTTATTGACCAGTGTTGATAATGTATCAGCCTTCCTGTGAGTTAGTTGAGTTATTAATCTATGTGTGTGTGAGTGATCATTATTCTGCGAATGTGTGTGTGTGAGTGATCAGTACTCTGCAGAATGTGTGTGTGTGAGTGATCATTACTCTGCAGAATGTGTGTGTGAGTGATCAATACTCTGCAGAATGTGTGTGTGTGTGATCATTACTCTGCAGAATGTGTGTGTGAGTGATCAATACTCTGCAGAATGTGTGTGTGAGTGATCAATACTCTGCAGAATGTGTGTGTGAGTGATCAATACTCTGCAGAATGTGTGTGTGAGTGATCAATACTCTGCAGAATGTGTGTGTGTGAGTGATCATTACTCTGCAGAATGTGTGTGTGAGTGATCATTACTCTGCAGAATGTGTGTGTGAGTGATCATTGCTCTGCAGGATGTGTGTGTGAGTGATCATTACTCTGCAGAATGTGTGTGTGAGTGATCAATACTCTGCAGAATGTGTGTGAGTGATCAATACTCTGCAGAATGTGTGTGTGAGTGATCATTACTCTGCAGAATGTGTGTGTGAGTGATCAATACTCTGCAGAATGTGTGTGAGTGATCAATACTCTGCAGAATGTGTGTGTGAGTGATCAATACTCTGCAGAATGTATGTGTGAGTGATCAATACTCTGCAGAATGTGTGTGTGAGTGATCAATACTCTGCAGAATGTGTGTGAGTGATCAATACTCTGCAGAATGTGTGTGAGTGATTATTACTCTGCAGAATGTGTGTGTGAGTGATCAATACTCTGCAGAATGTATGTGTGAGTGATCAATACTCTGCAGAATGTGTGTGTGAGTGATCAATACTCTGCAGAATGTATGTGTGAGTGATCATTACTCTGCAGAATGTGTGTGTGAGTGATCATTACTCTGCAGAATGTATGTGTGAGTGATCAATACTCTGCAGAATGTGTGTGTGAGTGATCAATACTCTGCAGAATGTGTGTGTGAGTGATCAATACTCTGCAGAATGTGTGTGTGAGTGATCATTACTCTGCAGAATGTGTGTGTGTAGTGATCAATACTCTGCAGAATGTGTGTGTGAGTGATCAATACTCTGCAGAATGTGTGTGTGAGTGATCAATACTCTGCAGAATGTGTGTGTGAGTGATCATTACTCTGCAGAATGTGTGTGTGAGTGATCATTACTCTGCAGAATGTGTGTGTGAGTGATCATTACTCTGCAGAATGTGTGTGTGAGTGATCATTACTCTGCAGAATGTGTGTGTGAGTGATCATTACTCTGCAGAATGTGTGTGTGAGTGATCAATACTCTGCAGAATGTGTGTGTGAGTGATCAATACTCTGCAGAATGTATGTGTGAGTGATCAATACTCTGCAGAATGTGTGTGTGAGTGATCAATACTCTGCAGAATGTATGTGTGAGTGATCAATACTCTGCAGAATGTGTGTGTGAGTGATCAATACTCTGCAGAATGTATGTGTGAGTGATCAATACTCTGCAGAATGTGTGTGTGAGTGATCAATACTCTGCAGAATGTATGTGTGAGTGATCAATACTCTGCAGAATGTGTGTGTGAGTGATCAATACTCTGCAGAATGTGTGTGATTATTACTCTGCAGAATGTGTGTGTGAGTGATCAATACTCTGCAGAATGTATGTGTGAGTGATCAATACTCTGCAGAATGTATGTGTGAGTGATCAATACTCTGCAGAATGTGTGTGTGAGTGATCAATACTCTGCAGAATGTATGTGTGAGTGATCAATACTCTGCAGAATGTGTGTGTGAGTGATCAATACTCTGCAGAATGTATGTGTGAGTGATCAATACTCTGCAGAATGTGTGTGTGAGTGATCAATACTCTGCAGAATGTATGTGTGAGTGATCAATACTCTGCAGAATGTGTGTGTGAGTGATCAATACTCTGCAGAATGTATGTGTGAGTGATCAATACTCTGCAGAATGTGTGTGTGAGTGATCAATACTCTGCAGAATGTGTGTGAGTGATTATTACTCTGCAGAATGTGTGAGTGATCAATACTCTGCAGAATGTGTGTGAGTGATTATTACTCTGCAGAATGTGTGTGTGAGTGATTATTACTCTGCAGAATGTGTGAGTGATCAATACTCTGCAGAATGTTTGTGTGAGTGATCATTACTCTGCAGAATGTGTGTGTGAGTGATTATTACTCTGCAGAATGTGTGTGTGAGTGATTATTACTCTGCAGAATGTGTGTGTGAGTGATTATTACTCTGCAGAATGTGTGAGTGATAATTACTCTGCAGAATGTGTGTGTGAGTGATTATTACTCTGCAGAATGTGTGTGTGAGTGATCATTACTCTGCAGAATGTGTGTGTGAGTGATTATTACTCTGCAGAATGTGTGTGTGAGTGATTATTACTCTGCAGAATGTGTGTGTGAGTGATCATTACTCTGCAGAATGTGTGTGTGAGTGATTATTACTCTGCAGAATGTGTGTGTGAGTGATTATTACTCTGCAGAATGTGTGAGTTGAAGATTGAGACATTTACGAAACATATGGGAATCTTTATTCAGGAAACGTTTCGCCACACAGTGGCGAAACGTGACACACAGCAAATCTCCGATGGTGTAATATATACCCAGTCAAGAGCAGAGGTACCGTGAGACACTGAGATACAACTCAGTAAGTGTAAGGGATCCGAGACTATTGAAGAACCTCCCACCATACATAAGGAGGTTTACCAGTAGACTCCTTGCTGTCTTCAAGAGGGAGCTGGATAGGTTCCTAGAGGTACTACCTGATTACCTGGCTTGTGATTCCTATGTTGAAGTGCGTACAGGCAGCAGTAACAGCCTGAATGATCAGGACTTGATCTACCTGGCTGCTGGAGCGTTGACCCTCAGAACACACTCCAGGTGGCATACCTGTGATATACCTGTAGTATACCTGGCGTATACTTGTGATATACCTGCGATACACTCGTGATTGCATCAACATTTAATCCTGAATACAATGTTTGTGATCCTTTCCTTAATAGTTAGCTGATTTTTTTCTGTTAGTGTTGTGTTTAGCGCTTGTATGTTCCCTCGTCCTTCACGTGACTAGCAATTTGTTTCCTATTTTTATGCCTCTTCGTATTTTTAATGTCGTTGTCATATCTCCTCTAAATGTAGTTTGTTCCAGTGACGTGAGAGTTAATTGTCACTTTTTTTATTTTATTTCATGTCATGTGAGCGTATATTGCTGCATGTGTGTGTGCGATGCAGTGGCGACATGCACATGCGTGTCGACACGCAGAAATAATGTTGCTAATAACTGAAATTAATAACCTAAATTTCCTGTGAAAGGTTTCCTATAGAAGGAAAGTTGGTGCCCCGCAACGCGGTAAATGTTCAGCCTTGAACACTACGTCAAGAACACTGGGTGGTAGGAGACCCACCTGGGTCGTCAAGAACACTGGGTGGTAGGAGACCCACCTGGGTCGTCAAGAACACTGGGTGGTAGGAGACCTACCTGGGTCGTCAAGAACACTGGGTGGTAGGAGACCCACCTGGGTCGTCAAGAACACTGGGTGGTAGGAGACCCACCTGGGTCGTCAAGAACACTGGGTGGTAGGAGACCCACCTGGGTCGTCAAGAACACTGGGTGGTAGGAGACCTACCTGGGTCGTCAAAAACACTGGGTGGTAGGAGACCCACCTGGGTCGTCAAGAACACTGGGTGGTAGGAGACCACCTGGGTCGTCAAGAACACTGGGTGGTAGGAGACCACCTGGGTCGTCAAAAACACTGGGTGGTAGGAGACCTACCTGGGTCGTCAAGAACACTGGGTGGTAGGAGACCTACCTGGGTCGTCAAAAACACTGGGTGGTAGGAGACCCACCTGGGTCGTCAAGAACACTGGGTGGTAGGAGACCTACCTGCGTCGTCAAGAACACTGGGTGGTAGGAGACCCACCTGGGTCGTCAAGAACACTGGGTGGTAGGAGACCTACCTGGGTCGTCAAGAACACTGGGTGGTAGGAGACCTACCTGGGTCGTCAAGAACACTGGGTGGTAGGAGACCTACCTGGGTCGTCAAGAACACTGGGTGGTAGGAGATCCACCTGGGTCGTCAAGAACACTGGGTGGTAGGAGACCTACCTGGGTCGTCAAGAACACTGGGTGGTAGGAGACCCACCTGGGTCGTCAAGAACACTGGGTGGTAGGAGACCCACCTGGGTCGTCAAGAACACTGGGTGGTAGGAGACCACCTGGGTCGTCAAAGAACACTGGGTGGTAGGAGACCCACCTGGGTCGTCAAGAACACTGGGTGGAGACCTACGGTCGTCGACATGGTGTAGACCCACCTGGGTCGTCAAGAACACTGGGTGGTAGGAGACCCTACCTGGGTCGTCAAAACACTGGGTGGTAGGAGACCCACCTGGGTCGTCAAGAACACTGGGTGGTAGGAGACCTACCTGGGTCGTCAAAAACACTGGGTGGTAGGAGACCCACCTGGGTCGTCAAGAACACTGGGTGGTAGGAGACCTACCTGCGGTCGTCAAGAACACTGGGTGGTAGGAGACCCACCTGGGTCGTCAAGAACACTGGGTGGTAGGAGACCCACCTGGGTCGTCAAGAACACTGGGTGGTAGGAGACCTACCTGGGTCGTCAAGAACACTGGGTGGTAGGAGACCTACCTGGGTCGTCAAGAACACTGGGTGGTAGGAGATCCACCTGGGTCGTCAAGAACACTGGGTGGTAGGAGACCTACCTGGGTCGTCAAGAACACTGGGTGGTAGGAGACCACCTGGGTCGTCAAGAACACTGGGTGGTAGGAGACCCACCTGGGTCGTCAAGAACACTGGGTGGTAGGAGACCCACCTGGGTCGTCAAGAACACTGGGTGGCAGGAGATCCACCTGGGTCGTCAAGAACACTGGGTGGTAGGAGACCCATCTGGGTCGTCAAGAACACTGGGTGGTAGGAGACCCACCTGAGTCGTCAAGAACACTGGGTGGTAGGAGACCCACCTGGGTCGTCAAGAACACTGGGTGGTAGGAGACCCACCTGGGTCGTCAAGAACACTGGGTGGTAGGAGAACCCACCTGGGTCTCAAGAACACTGGGTGGAGGAGACCACCTGGGTCGTCAAGAACACTGGGTGGTAGGAGACCCACCTGGGTCGTCAAGAACAATGGGTGGCAGGAGACCCACCTGGGTCGACAAGAACACTGGGTGGTAGGAGACCCACCTGGGTCGTCAAGAACACTGGGTGGCAGGAGACCCACCTGGGTCATCAAGAACACTGGGTGGCAGGAGACCCACCTGGGTCGTCAAAAACACTGGGTGGAGGAGACCCACCTGGGTCGTCAAGAACACTGGGTGGTAGGAGACCACCTGGTCGTCAAGAACACTGGGTGGAGGAGACCCACCTGAGTCGTCAAGAACACTGGGTGGTAGGAGACCTACCTGGGTCGTCAAGAACACTGGGTGGTAGGAGACCTACCTGGGTCGTCAAGAACACTGGTGGTAGGAGACCTATCTGGGTCGTCAAGAACATGGGTGGCAGGAGACCCACCTGGGTCATCAAGAACACTGGGTGGTAGGAGACCACCTGGGTCGTCAAGAACACTGGGTGGCAGGAGACCCACCTGGGTCGTCAAGAACACTGGGTGGAGGAGACCCACCTGGGTCGTCAAGAACACTGGGTGGCAGGAGACCCACCTGGGTCGTCAAGAACACTGGGTGGTAGGAGATCCACCTGGGTCGTCAAGAACACTGGGTGGCTAGGAGACCCACTGGGTCGTCAAGAACACTGGGTGGTAGGAGACCCACCTGGGTCGTCAAGAACACTGGGTGGCAGGAGACCCACCTGGGTCGTCAAGAACACTGGGTGGAGGAGACCCACCTGGGTCGTCAAGAACACTGGGTGGCAGGAGACCCACCTGGGTCTCAAGAACACTGGGTGGTAGGAGACCCACCTGGGTCGTCAAGAACACTGGGTGGTAGGAGACCCACCTGGGTCGTCAAGAACAATGGGTGGAGGAGACCCACCTGGTCGTCAAGAACACTGGGTGGTAGGAGACCCACCTGGGTCGTCAAGAACACTGGGTGGTAGGAGACCCACCTGGGTCGTCAAGAACACTGGGTGGAGGAGACCCATCCTGGGTCGTGAAGAACACTGGGTGGTAGGAGACCCACCTGAGTCGTCAAGAACACTGGGTGGTAGGAGACCCACCTGGGTCGTCAAGAACACTGGGTGGTAGGACACCCACCTGAGTCGTCAAAGAACACTGGGTGGAGGAGACCCACCTGGTCTCAAGAACACTGGGTGGAGGAGACCCACCTGGGTCGTCAAGAACACTGGGTGGTAGGAGACCCATCTGGGTCGTCAAGAACAATGGGTGGCAGGAGACCCACCTGGGTCGTCAAGAACACTGGGTGGTAGGAGACCCACCTGGGTCGTCAAGAACACTGGGTGGCAGGAGACCCACCTGGGTCATCAAGAACACTGGGTGGCAGGAGACCCACCTGGGTCGTCAAGAACACTGGGTGGCAGGAGACCCACCTGGGTCGTCAAGAACACTGGGTGGTAGGAGACCCACCTGGGTCGTCAAGAACACTGGGTGGCAGGACACCCACCTGAGTCGTCAAGAACACTGGGTGGTTAGGAGACCACCTGGGTCGTCAAGAACACTGGGTGGTAGGAGACCCACCTGGGTCGTCAAGAACACTGGGTGGCAGGACACCCACCTGAGTCGTCAAGAACACTGGGTGGTAGGAGACCCACCTGGGTCGTCAAGAACACTGGGTGGTAGGAGACCCACCTGGGTCGTCAAGAACACTGGTGGTAGGAGACCCATCTGGGTCGTCAAGAACAATGGGTGGCAGGAGACCCACCTGGGTCGTCAAGAACACTGGGTGGTAGGAGACCCACCTGGGTCGTCAAGAACATGGGTGGCAGGAGACCCACTTGGGTCTCAAGAACACTGGTGGAGGAGACCCACTTGGTCGTCAAGAACACTGGGTGGAGGAGACCCACCTGGTCGTCAAGAACACTGGGTGGAGGAGACCCACCTGGGTCGTCAAGAACACTGGGTGGCAGGAGACCCACCTGGGTCGTCAAGAACACTGGGTGGCAGGAGACCCACCTGGGTCGTCAAGAACACTGGGTGGTAGGAGACCCACCTGGGTCGTCAAGAACACTGGGTGGTAGGAGACCCACCTGGGTCGTCAAGAACATGGGTGGCAGGAGACCCACCTGGGTCGCAAGAACACTGGGTGGTAGGAGACCCACCTGGGTCGTCAAGAACACTGGGTGGTAGGAGACCCACCTGGGTCGTCAAGAACACTGGGTGGCAGGAGACCCACCTGGGTCGTCAAGAACACTGGGTGGTAGGAGACCCACCTGGGTCGTCAAGAACACTGGGTGGTAGGAGACCCACCTGGGTCGTCAAGAACAATGGGTGGCAGGAGACTCACCTGGGTCGTCAAGAACACTGAGTGGCAGGAGACCCACCTGGGTCGTCAAGAACACTGGGTGGTAGGAGACCCACCTGGGTCGTCAAGAACACTGGGTGGTAGGAGACCCACCTGGGTCGTCAAGAACACTGGGTGGTAGGAGACCCACCTGGGTCAAGAACACTGGGTGGTAGGAGACCCACCTGGGTCGTCAAGAACACTGGGTGGTAGGAGACCCACTGGGTCGTCAAGAACATGGGTGGTAGGAGACCACCTGGGGTCAAGAACACTGGGTGGTAGGAGACCCACCTGGGTCGTCAAGAACACTGGGCGGTAGGAGACCCACCTGGGTCGTCAAGAACACTGGGTGGCAGGAGACCCACCTGGGTCGTCAAGAACACTGGGTGGCAGGAGACCCACCTGAGTCGTCAAGAACACTGGGTGGTAGGAGACCCACCTGGGTCGTCAAGAACACTGGGTGGTAGGAGACCCACCTGGGTCGTCAAGAACACTGGGTGGTAGGAGACCCACCTGGGTCGTCAAGAACACTGGGTGGTAGGAGACCACCTGGGTCGTCAAGAACACTGGGTGGTAGGAGACCCACCTGGGTCGTCAAGAACACTGGGTGGTAGGAGACACACCTGGGTCGTCAAGAACACTGGGTGGTAGGAGACCCACCTGGGTCGCAAGACACTGGGTGGTAGGAGACCCACCTGGGTCGTCAAGAACACTGGGTGGTAGGAGACCCCTTGGGTCATAAAGGTGTAGAACCACTCAAAAATGTGGCTGGACCCACTGTCCGCTGGTGGAACAGTAATTATGGCTGGAACATTGATCGTGGCTGGAACCGTATGGTCGCTAGGAACAGTTACGCTAGGAACCACGTATCGACCTGGTTGGAACCAGTATCAAGTCACTGGATGTAAGTCCGACTGGTAACAGTATACACTCGTGGAAGCAGACGCACTGGAACGTAATACTGGTGGATGGACACAGTTCGTCAAGAACAGTATCGTCGCTGGAACGTATATTCGTGGAACCTATGGGTCGCTTGGACGAGTATATTCCTGGACGTTCGTCACTAGAACATGGGATCGTATGGAACCAGTGTCGTCACGGAACAGTATGGTGCGGAACCACTGGATTGTCGCAGAACATTCGTGCTGGAACCACGATATTCGCTAGAACAGGTCGGCCTAGGAACCCATGTATCGTCAATGGAACAGTACGTCGCTGGAGACCATGTACTCAGTCACGTGGAGGAACCACATTTTCGTAAGGAACAGTGTCGGTCCAGCTGGAACGTAATCAGTCGTGGAAAGTACGTCCACCTGGACAGTATCGACACGGTGGTAGGAACACTGGTCGTAGAACACTGGTGGTAGAACACATGTCGCGAGAACATGGTGGTAGGAACACCTGGGTCGCCTAGAACATATCGTGCGTAGGAGACCCAGTATCGTCACTGAACAGTATCGTCTGGAAACACAATCGTGCTGGAACAGTTCGTCGCTGGAACAGTATATGCTGACAGTCGTGACTGGAACAGTATCGTCGCTGGAACAGTATACTCGCTGGAACAGTATCGTCGCTGGAACAGTATCGTCACTGGAATAGTATCGTCGCTGGAACAGTATACTCGCTGGAAAAGTATCGTCACTGGAACAGTATCGTCACTGGAACAGTATCGTCGCTGGAACAGTATATTCGCTGGAACAGTATCGTCGCTGGAACAGTATATTCGCTGGAACAGTATCGTCACTAGAGCAGTATCGTCACTGGAACAGTATCGTCACTGGAACAGTATCGTCGCTGGAACAGTATATTCGCTGGGAACAGTATCGTCGCTGGAACAGTATTCGCTGGAACGTATCGTCCCTGAACGAGTATCGTCACTGGAACAGTATCGTCGCTGAACAGTATCGTCGCTTGGAACAGTATCGTCGCTGGAACAGTATCGTCGCTGGAACAGTATCGTCACTGGAACAGTATCGTCACTGGAACAGTATCGTGGCTGGAACAGTATCGTCGCTGGAACAGTATCGTCGCTGGAACAGTATCGTCGCTGGAACAGTATCGTCACTGGAACAGTATCGTCGCTGGAACAGTATCGTCGCTGGAACAGTATCGTCACTGGAACAGTATCGTCACTGGAACAGTATCGTCGCTGGAACAGTATATTCGCTGGAACAGTATCGTCGCTGGAACAGTATATTCGCTGGAACAGTATCGTCACTGGAACAGTATCGTACTGGAACAGTATTTCAGTGGCTTCTATCTCACTGGAACTAGTATCGTCCTGGAAAGTCATCGTGCTGTGAACATGTATGTCGCTGAACGTGTATCGTCATGGAACAGTTGTGGATGGAACAGTGATCGTGGTGGGAACCAGTATCGTGCTGAAATTTGTCACTAGGAACATTTATCGTGCTGATGTTTGCTGAAAGTTCCTCTGGTATCAGTATCGTGTGGAAACAGTATCTGTGGAACAGTATTTCGCTGGACATATCGTCGCTGGACTGTATTGTCGCTGGAACAGTTGTGTGTGAAAGTGATGTCACTGGAAGTGTTGTGCTGGTGAAGTACGTCACTGGAACGTTGTGTGTGAAGTTCGTCGTGGACCGATGTCACTGCGTACGTTCGTGGAACATACGCACAGGACGAGTTTGCAGTCACTGGGAACAGTCATCTGTTCGCTGAATCAGTAGCTTAGTGGAACGAGTATTGTGTGGAACGTTTTCAGCGTGGAACTATGGCAGCTGGTGAACAGTTGTCAGCTGGACAGGAATGTTGTGGATGGATGAAGTACTCAGGCTGACAGAAGTTCTGTGGGGTGGTGAAAGTTATTTTGGACGGTCACTCAGTGTCTTGTTGGATGAGAATGGATCTGGGACAAAACTGAAGTAAGCTTGTTTTTTGTTCTCAAGTTCATCTGGAACAAGAATATCTGTTGGTAAAGGTGTCCATCTGCAGGGTTTTGTGTGTGGTGTGAGGTGGTGTGGGAGTGTGTGTGTGTGTGTGTGGGTGAGTGGTCAGCTTGTTTGCCAACAACAAGCGAGTGTTTGCAGCGCTTAGTTTGCGTGAAGTTCATTCTGTTTCTAATTATGCTTGTGATGGTAATTTCACGAGTGAATTGGTGGCGTTTACAGACGTGCCTTTATGGAGCATGGTGAAGGGTCAGGCTGGACAGGAAGTGTTGTGGTGGTGGTGAATGATCAGGCTGGACAGAAAGTGTTGTGGTGGTGGTGAAGAGTCAGGCTGGAGAGGAAGTCTTGTGGTGGTGATGAAGGGTCAGGCTGGAGAGTAAGTGTGTTGGTTGTGGTGGTGAAGGGTCAGCTAAGGAAGTTGGGGGGGGGATCAGGCTGGAGCAGGAAGTGTTGTTGTGGTGGTGAAGGGTCAGGCTGGACAGGAAGTCTTGTGGTGGTGGTGAAGAGTCAGGCTGGAGAGGAAGTGTTGTTGTTGTGGTGAAGGGTCAGGCTGGACAGGAAGTCGTGTGAGTGGTGGTGAAGAGTTAGTGGAGAGGTAAGTGTTGTGTTGTGGTGGGTGAAGGGTCAGGCTGGACAGGAAGTGTTGGAGCGGTGGTGAAGGGTCAGGCTGGACAGAAGTGTTGTGGTGGTGGTGAAGGGTCAGGCTGGACAGGAAGTGCTGTGTGTATGTGTGAAAGGTCAGGCTGGACGGAAGTGTTGTGGTGGTGGTGAAGGGTCAGGCTGGACTAGAAGTGTTTGTGTTGGTGGTGAAGGTCAGGCTGGACTAGAAGTGTTGTGTTGGTGGTGAAGGGTCAGGCTGGACAGGAAGTGTTGTGGTGGTGGTGAAGGGTCAGGCTGGACAGGAAGTGTTTCAGTGGTGGTGGAAGGGACAGGCTGGACAGGAAGTGTTTGTGGTGGTGAAGGGTCAGGCTGGACAGGAAGTGTTGTGGTGGTGGTGAAGGGTCAGGCTGGACAGGAAGTGTTGTGGTGGTGGTGAAGGGTCAGGCTGGACAGGAAGTGTTCCAGTGGTGGTGAAGGGTCAGGCTGGACAGGAAGTGTTGTTGTGGTGGTGAAGGGTCAGGCTGGACAGGAAGTGTTGTGGTGGTGGTGAAGGGTCAGGCTGGACAGGAAAGTGTTCCATGGTGGTGAAGGGTCAGGCTGGACAGGAAGTGTTGTTGTGTGGTGAAGGGTCAGGCTGGACAGGAAAGTGTGTGTGGTGGTGAAGGGTCAGGCTGGACAGGAAGTGTTGTGGTGGTGGTGAAGGGTCAGGCTGGACAGGAAGTGTTGTTGTGGTGGTGAAGGGTCAGGCTGGACAGGAAGTGTTGTGGTGGTGGTGGTAAAGAGGCAGTGCCGGTAGGAAGTGTAGTGTTGCTGGTAGCACTAGTGGTAGTGGTGGTAGTTATGGTGGTTGCACACTTCTGCACTTTAATCTGTGTTCAGACAAAAAAAAAAGACATACACCGGCCTGAGGTGAACAGTGACCAACCACTGGCTACTAGAAATTACAAATGGTCGACCACTAGGGAGGTGATGGAACCTGGTCCCGGTCCCAGACCAAGCCAGCTGGTGACAAGTTACTCTTCATGACACAATTCACAGTTGGTGATGATGATGATAATAATAGTAATGATGATAAATTAGACACATGTGCAACACTTGGGTATCTTTAATGAGGAAACGTATCGCCACACAGTGGCTTCATCAGTCCATACAAAGGAGAATGGTGAAGAACAGGAGTTTGAGGTAATCAGTCCCTCACCCTTGAGTTGATATAGCCAGTCCATCGTATACTTTTCAAGATTGATGGACTCACTACATCGACTCAAGGCTGAGGGACTGATTACCTCAAACTCCTCCTGTTCTTCACCATTCTCCTTTGTATGGACTGATGAAGCCACTGTGTGTCGATACGTTTCCTCATTAAAGATACCCAAGTGTTGTACATTTGTCTAATTTATCAACCCGTCGGTTCTCTGACAAGTCCATTCAATATTATAATGATAATAATAATAATCAGTGTATAATAGGTAGCTGTGAGGATATTGTGTATATGGACTTCAGTAAGGCTTTCGATAGAATTCCACATCAGAGGCTACTGAGGAAACTTAAGGCACACGGAATAAGAGAAATTTTTTCCTAGGTAGAGGCATGGTTGACAAATAGGCAGCAGAGAGTTTGCATAATTGGGGAGAAATCAGAATGGGAGCACGTCACAAGCGGTGTTCCACAGTGGTCAGTGTTGGGCCCCTTGTTGTTCACAATTTACATAAACGACATAGATGATGGAATAAATAGCAACATAAGCAAATTTGCTGATGACACCAAAATAGGCTGTCCAATTCATTCTAATGGGAACATTAGAACACTCCAGGATGATTTGAATAGACTGATGCAGTGGTCGGAGAAGTGGCAGATGCAGTTTAATATAGACAAATGCAAAGTTCTAAATGTTGGACAGGACAATAACCATGCCACATATAAACTAAATAATGTTGATCTTAATATTACGGATTACTTAAAAGATTTAGGAGTTCTGGTAAGCAGTAATCTAAAACTAAGACAACAGTGCATTAGTGTTCGCAATAAAGCTAACAGACTCCTTTGCTTCATATCTAGAAGTATAAATAATAGAAGTCCTCAGGTTGTTCTTCAACTCCATGTATCTTTGGTTAGGCCTCATTTAGATTATGCTGTGCAGTTTTGGTCACCGTATTACAGTATGGATATAAATGCTCTGGAAAACGTACAAAGGAGGATGACAAAGTTGATCCCATGTGTCAGAAATCTTCCCTATGAGGATAGACTGAGGGCCCTGAATCTGCACTCTCTAGAAAGACGTAGAATTAGGGATGATATGAATGAGGTGTATAAATGGGAAACAGGAATTAATAAAGGGGATGTAAATAGCGTGCTAAAAATATCTAACATAGACAGGACTCGCAGCAATGGTTTTAAATTGGAAAAATTCAGATTCAGAAAGGATATAGGAAAGCACTGATTTGGTAACAGAGTTGTGGATGAGTGGAACAAACTCCCGAGTATCGTCATAGAAGCTAAGACGTTGTGTAGTTTTAAAAATGGGTTGGATAAATACATGAGTGGGTGTGGGTGGGTGTGAGTTGGACCTGACTAGCTTGTGCTACTAGGTCGAATACCGTGCTCCTCCCTTAAGTGACGTGTCTGACCTCACTAGGTCAAGGCATTGGCTTAATCTGGTGGGAGAATTGGACCTGCTCGCATAGGCCAGTAGGCCTATTGCAGTGTTCTTTCTTTTGTTATTATGATGTAGTTATTTTTTTATATAATGGATATTGAGGATGGTGCGCTAAACCCGTAGGAACGTAAGAGCGCCTTGTGGAATTGGGGTCCAAGAGATCCTATCCAAGGGCTGGTTGTTCCAGTTAGTAGGATCAAGAGCCCTTCACCGGCATCAAGGAACCTGACGTGAATGAAAAGCTGTATGTAAGTAACATCTTGTACTGCAACATTCAGGAACATCTTGTACTGCAACATTCAGGAACATCTTGTACTGCAACATTCAGTAACATCTTGTACTGCAACATTCAGTAACATCTTGTACTGCAACATTCAGGAACATCTTGTACTACAACATTCAGTAACATCTTGTACTACAACATTCAGTAACATCTTGTACTGCAACATTCAGTAACATCTTGTACTGCAACATTCAGGAACATCTTGTACTGCAACATTCAGTAACATCTTGTACTACAACATTCAGTAACATCTTGTACTGCAACATTCAGGAACATCTTGTACTGCAACATTCAGTAACATCTTGTACTGCAACATTCAGGAACATCTTGTACTACAACATTCAGTAACATCTTGTACTACAACATTCAGTAACATCTTGTACTGCAACATTCAGTAACATCTTGTACTGCAACATTCAGTAACATCTTGTACTACAACATTCAGTAACATCTTGTACTGCAACATTCAGTAGCATCTTGTACTGCAACATTCAGTAACATCTTGTACCGCATCATTCAGTAACATAAACTGTAACATTAGGTAACATCTTGTACTGCAACATCTACGTCAACATTCAGTAACATGTAGTGGTGAAAGGTTAAGCAACATCTTGTAGTTGGCAAACATGTGCTCATCAAGTCTTGACGAGGCACGAGTTACCTGGAGTTTGCACTACTTACCTGGACGACCTGTCTCCCCAGGCAAAGATTAAAAGTTGATGAATCAGACACGAGCAACACCTGGAGAAGCTTGGTCAACCATTGTTTTTTTTCAGTTAGGCACAGACACTGTAAGAAGAGGTAATCAGTCCCCCGGTGTCATAAGATCTTCAAGAAAGGTGTCCGAAGTAAATTCTTTTCTCTCGTGTTTCCCTCTTCAAGTTGCGGCCATTCACTACCTTCCTACCACCCTATCCTGAATCCCACTCCTGGATAACATACATCCTACCACCCTGTCCTGGATAACATACATCCTACCACCCTATCCTGGATAACATAATCCTACCACCCTGTCCTGGGTAACATACATCCTACCAACCTATGCTGAGTGTCACTCCTGGATAACACATCCTGCCATCCTATACTGAATTCCACTCCTGGATAAGATAGAGCATTGCTGGGAGAAAACAGTTGTGAGCCTTGGCTCGTCTTGGTTACTCATGCAAGTCCCGTGGCACACCTGTCGTTTCATGCAAGTCCCGTGGCACACCTGTCGTTTCATGCAAGTCCAGTGGCACACCTGTCGTTTCATGCAAGTCCCGTGGCACACCTGTCGTTTCATGTAAGTCCCGTGGCACACCTGTCGTTTAATGCAAGTCCCGTGGCACACCTTTCGTTTCATGCAAGTCCCGTGGCACACCTGTCGTTTCATGTAAGTCCCGTGGCACACCTGTCGTTTCATGCAAGTCCCGTGGCACACCTGTCGTTTCATGTAAGTCCCGTGGCACACCTGTCGTTTAATGTAAGTCCCGTGGCACACCTGTCGTTTCACTGTTACACCTGTTATTTCATGCCCTCTCAGTGTTGTTTAAGGTGGCACTCCAGCTGGTCAAAAGTCGTTGACACTACAAAACAATTACTGCACTCTAGATATAACAGTTTAGATAAAGTAGATATTTAATATATGTGTCGCTCTACAAACTTTTGAAAATCGATGTCTGTATGCTGAAACATTGTCAGTGAAATTACTTCTCTTTACTTCACTTTGTTCTCGCTTGGTGCTACTGAATTATTGTACCAGGAGAGAGGTAAGCATCAGTACTGAGCTTCGTCAGCAACAGTCCGTCAGTGAATATTGATCCACGTCTGACTCACACACATTTAAAGCACCACATTAACTCATATGATCAGATGTAAACTTTGCCTCAAATGCAAGCTTGATCCTGGACATTTATGTCACTAAGCAGGAATTTCTCTTCCTCCTTGCCACCCCTTACCCCCTCGTCCCTTACCTTCCTCTTCCTCACCACATTTCTTCCCTTATCCCTCCCCTCTTACGTCTTACCTCTTATCCTCTCTCTCTTCCTCCCCCACAAAACACCTGACAAAATGTCATTCCAGTTTGTATAAAATAGTGTGACTAGTATAATTACAATTGTTTATAAGTGGAGGAGGTGGAGAACCTTGTGACGTGTGACGTGCTAGTGTGACGTTGGTATTTACTCTGTCTTAAGTCAATACTAAGACGACGTTAGGAAATTTGTTGAGGTGCGATAGCAGCTTTTAAAGCCTGCAATGTACTTGTAGCGGGTGGTAAGCCTTAATCCTGTATAACTGTCAAGTGTATGAGAGAGAGAGAGAGAATCAAGGTTATAATAACAACAACATTAACAAGTCTAACACAGAGTAGGTCAGGTGGGTTTACGTACATAAACACACGTTCCTTCATATCACATCAGAAAGATACGCCGCTAGTGAACCACCTGCTTATACATTCACTCATTATTTGTTAGATAAATATATAGAATTAAAATGTATTTGCGAGGAAAAATGTTTGCCAGAGTGTATTTAGCCAGTTGTATATAACTGGTGTGTATGTGTGTACTCACATGAGTTGTACTCACACAGTTATGATGAATAAGACACATGCAACACCTGGGTATCTTTATTATATACACGTTTCGCCAGTCAGTGGTATTTTCAATTCAGTACAGACCTTATATACTTGAGACAGTGGAAAATGAGGTAATCACTCCCTCGGTGTTGTCTGACTGATCCATTTGCGTTTGTCGGGGGTCGAGTTTCATATCCAGTCTCAGGCATTTAACTTTCAGTTGACCATCATTCACAAGTCTGTCAAATCTTCCATGTTTATTTTTGAATCGGTGTAAGATCTAGGTTCATTTGGCAGGTCATTTGTGTATATCAGGAACAGAAGGAGAACAAGTACTGATGTTTGGGGGACCCCAGTGACCACCCCTGCTCACTCTCACTTTCCTTACATCTCTGTTTTTCATTCTCCAGTGGAGAACGTAATATATGAGACAGAATTTGACACGTGAACCTGTGCTGGTTGTCTAGTGAAACAAGGGAAGAGAGCGAGCGAGAGCCGTTGCTTACGTTGTCTGGTAGTATATAGTCAGTATGATAGCCAGCTCTCTGGCAGTTGACTTTTTTCTATTGCTATGTTATGAATCATTGTTATTGGGTCACACAATTCCTCTGCTGCATCTCACAATACCTTAAATGATATCCTCGCGTATCACATCGTGTTTGCCATATTTCATGTCCTCAGGAATCCATTAACTCCCGTTTGATTATTGTTCCTTTAGTCACTGTTACTCTTTCTTCCTTTCTACATGACAGCTCTCTTGATACCGTGGTAAAGACCTCGCTAGTTTACTTTCTTTCATTCTCATTACCTATTCTTAACTGCCATTTTTGGTCTTATTTCTCTTTGCATCCACTACAGTTCTGTGTTTGGTCTTTATTGTTATATAATCTTGAAAAATATCTTTTTTTTTCTTCTCGTCTTATTACATTGTATGATTTAAAAAGTCACGTGAATAAGCACTCAGGTATATTCATTGGAAAACGTTCCGGTCCTGGGACCTTGATCACTAAGTGATCAAGTAATCAAGGTCTCAAGACCGAAACGTTCTCTAATATATCCACTACAACAGCTACAACTACATAAACAATTACAATAACTTCAACAATCATATCAACTGCAACAATAATAACCACTACTGCAACAACAGTTACAACAATTCACTCACAACACTTGCCATAACAGCAGCGTAACTCGGACAGACAGGTGAGTGTACCATTGTGGGAGGAGAAAAATACTCCACTGTGCTTGTGGAGCGATATATTTTGAAACAAATTGTCAGTCATTTAACTGAATTAAATAGAAAGCTAAAAAATTATGAGTGACTGGTGATGGTATCTATCAAAGTGGCGGCCAGTGTTGCGTTTATGTTGTGAGTTACTGCTGTTGAACGTGACGGAGTCGGACTGCCTCAGTGACTCTCACATATTTAATGTTCAGTAACTGGAATGTATTGGCCAAATTTTGTACGTGTGTGTGTGTGTGTGTGTGTGTGTGTGTGTGTGTGTGTGTGTGTGTGTGTGTGTGTGTGTGTGTGTGTGTATGTGCGTGTTTCTTAGATCCAAATAATTAAACTTATCCTTACCTTCCTTTAACTAGTATAAATGTTCGTCTACTATCTATTTTCCCTCATAGTTCCTCTTGTTCCAAGCACTTCTGTCTACCCTCTCAAAGGCCCCTAAGTATCTTAAACGCTGTGATTATATGTAGTTTGAGTCTTGTTTGCCACGAAGGCTGGTAGGCTAGTAGGATGAAAGGCACATAGGCTGGTGAGAGGTGCTAACTAAACAGGTAAAGGCACTAAGGTCCTAAATAAACAGGTCAGCTAATCAGAGGTGCTAAGCAAGTCAACCAACCACAGGTGCTAAGTAGGTCAACTAATCACAGGTGCTAAGCAGGTCAACTAATCACAGGTGCTAACTAAGCAGGTCATCCAATCGCAGGTGCTAAGTAGGTCAGTTAACCATGGGTGCTAACTAAACAGGTCAACTAATCACAGGTGCTAACTCAGCAGGTCAGTTAACCACGGGTGCTAACTAAGTCAATTAATCACAGGTGCTAAGTAGGTCAACTAATCACAAGTGCTAAGCAGGTCAACTAATCACAGGTGCTAACTAAGCAGGTCATCCAATCGCAGGTGTTAAGTAGGTCAGTTAACCATGGGTGCTAACTAAGCAGGTCAACTAATCGCAGGTGCTAACTAAGTAGGTCAGTTAACCACGGGTGCTAACTGAGCAGGTCAACTAATAACAGGTGCCAGCTAAGCAGATCAACTAATCACAGGTGGTAACTAAGCAGGTCAACTAACAACAGGTGGTAACTAAGCAGGTCAACTAACAGCAGGTGGCAACTAAGCAGGTCAACTAACAACAGGTGGTAACTAAGCAGGTCAACTAACAACAGGTGGTAACTAAGCAGGTCAACTAACAACAGGTGGTAACTAAGCAGGTCAACTAACAACAGGTGGTAACTAAGCAGGTCAACTAACAACAGGTGGTAACTAAGCAGGTCAACTAACAACAGGTGGTAACTAAGCAGGTCAACTAAAAAGGTGGTAACTAGCAGGTACTAACAACAGGTGGTAACTAAGCAGGTCAACTAACAACAGGTGGTAACTAAGCAGGTCAACTAACAACAGGTGGTAACTAAGCAGGTCAACTAACAACAGGTGGTAACTAAGCAGGTCAACTAACAACAGGTGGTAACTAAGCAGGTCAACTAACAACAGGTGGTAACTAAGCAGGTCAACTAACAACAGGTTCCAAGCAGATCAACTTTATTTTCCCTTAGTACAACCTTATTTGCAAGATCTTACTTGCTCTATCTTTGTTGTACAAAGTACATCTGACGATCTTAATCTGGAGAGTTGTCAGGAGAGTGGGGTGAGGGAAGTCAAAACACTAGCCAGTAGCTGTACCACAGTACCACGAGAAGCTTTAGTAATGAAGATCATCCAGTATGCCACATATTGTGGATTTTGGAATGTCAGAATAACCACCAAGTGCGACTCAGTGCAGAGATCTCATCCCCCTCTCTGTAGTAAATGAATCTGTTCTCCAGTATCTTCGGAGGATGTTGTAACTGTGCCTTAAATAGTGGCAGAGCTTTGAAATGAACAGGGATTGGAGGACAGTTTTTATCTACCCTGTCTGTACCTTCAAGTTGTTTCAAGTTGTGTCAAAAATAAGAGCTGTTTCATATGTCCAGTAGCAGCTGCTTTATATGTCCAGTAGCAGCTGTTTTATATGTCCAGTAGCAGCTGTTGTTTCATATGTCCAGTAGCAGCTGCTTTATATGTCCAGTAGCAGCTGCTTTATATGTCCAGTAGCAGCTGCTTTATATGTCCAGTAGCAGCTGTTTTATATGTCCAGTAGCAGCTGTTGTTTCATATGTCCAGTAGCAGCTGCTTTATATGTCCAGTAGCAGCTGCTTTATATGTCCAGTAGCAGCTGTTGTTTCATATGTCCAGTAGCAGCTGCTTTATATGTCCAGTAGCAGCTGCTTTATATGTCCAGTAGCAGCTGCTTTATATGTCCAGTAGCAGCTGTTTTATATGTCCAGTAGCAGCTGTTGTTTCATGTGTCCAGTAGCAGCTGCTTTATATGTCCAGTAGCAGCTGCTTTGTATGTCCAGTAGCAGCTGTTTCATATGTCCAGTAGCAGCTGCTTTATATGTCCAGTAGCAGCTGCTTTATATGTCCAGTAGCAGCTGCTTTATATGTCCAGTAGCAGCTGTTGTTTCATATGTCCAGTAGCAGCTGCTTTATATGTCCAGTAGCAGCTGCTTTATATGTCCAGTAGCAGCTGCTTTATATGTCCAGTAGCAGCTGTTGTTTCATATGTCCAGTAGCAGCTGCTTTGTATGTCCAGTAGCAGCTGTTTTATATGTCCAGTAGCAGCTGTTGTTTCATATGTCCAGTAGCAGCTGCTTTATATGTCCAGTAGCAGCTGCTTTATATGTCCAGTAGCAGCTGCTTTATATGTCCAGTAGCAGCTGCTTTATATGTCCAGTAGCAGCTGTTTTATATGTCCAGTAGCAGCTGCTTTATATGTCCAGTAGCAGCTGTTTCATATGTCCAGTAGCAGCTGCTTTATATGTCCAGTAGCAGCTGCTTTATATGTCCAGTAGCAGCTGTTTTATATGTCCAGTAGCAGCTGTTGTTTCATATGTCCAGTAGCAGCTGCTTTATATGTCCAGTAGCAGCTGCTTTTTATGTCCAGTAGCAGCTGCTTTATATGTCCAGTAGCAGCTGCTATATATGTCCAGTAGCAGCTGTTTTATATGTCCAGTAGCAGCTGTTGTTTCATATGTCCAGTAGCAGCTGCTTTTTATGTCCAGTAGCAGCTGTTTCATATGTCCAGTAGCAGCTGTTTTATATGTCCAGTAGCACTGTTTTATATGTCTAGTAGCAGCTGTTTTATATGTCCAGTGGCAGCTGTTGTTTCATATGTCCAGTAGCAGCTGTTTTATATGTCCAGTAGCAGCTGTTTCATATGTCCAGTAGCAGCTGTTGTTTCATATGTCCAGTAGCAGCTGTTTTATATGTCCAGTAGCAGCTGTTTCATATGTCCAGTAGCAGATGTTGTTTCATATGTCCAGTAGCAGCTGTTTTATATGTCCAGTAGCAGCTGTTTCATATGTCCAGTAGCAGCTGTTGTTTCATATGTCCAGTAGCAGCTGCTTTATATGTCCAGTAGCAGCTGCTTTATATGTCCAGTAGCAGCTGTTTCATATGTCCAGTAGCAGCTGCTTTATATGTCCAGTAGCAGCTGTTTTATATGTCCAGTAGCAGCTGCTTTATATGTCCAGTAGCAGCTGTTTCATATGTCCAGTAGCAGCTGCTTTATATGTCCAGTAGCAGCTGCTTTATATGTCCAGTAGCAGCTGTTTTATATGTCCAGTAGCAGCTGTTGTTTCATATGTCCAGTAGCAGCTGCTTTATATGTCCAGTAGCAGCTGCTTTTTATGTCCAGTAGCAGCTGCTTTATATGTCCAGTAGCAGCTGCTTTATATGTCCAGTAGCAGCTGTTTTATATGTCCAGTAGCAGCTGTTGTTTCATATGTCCAGTAGCAGCTGCTTTTTATGTCCAGTAGCAGCTGTTTCATATGTCCAGTAGCAACTGTTTTATATGTCCAGTAGCACTGTTTTATATGTCTAGTAGCAGCTGTTTTATATGTCCAGTGGCAGCTGTTGTTTCATATGTCCAGTAGCAGCTGTTTTATATGTCCAGTAGCAGCTGTTTCATATGTCCAGTAGCAGCTGTTGTTTCATATGTCCAGTAGCAGCTGTTTTATATGTCCAGTAGCAGCTGTTTCATATGTCCAGTAGCAGCTGTTGTTTCATATGTCCAGTAGCAGCTGCTTTATATGTCCAGTAGCAGCTGGTTTATATGTCCAGTAGCAGCTGTTTCATATGTCCAGTAGCAGCTGTTGTTTCATATGTCCAGTAGCAGCTGCTTTATATGTCCAGTAGGAGCTGATTCATATGTCCAGTAGGAGCTGATTCATATGTCCAGTAGCAGCTGTTGTTTCATATGTCCAGTAGCAGCTGCTTTATATGTCCAGTAGCAGCTGCTTTATATGTTCAGTAGCAGCTGTTGTTTCATATGTCCAGTAGCAGCTGCTTTATATGTCCAGTAGCAGCTGTTTTATATGTCCTACCTACCTGGAGGGTATTCCGGGGATCAACGCCCCCGCGACCCGGTCCATGACCAGGCCTCCTGGTGGATCAGGGCCTGATCAACGAGGCTGTTACTGCTGGCCGCACGTAGTCCAACGTACGAACCACAGCCTGGCTGATCCGGCACTGACTTTAGGTATCTGTCCAGCTCCCTCTTGAAGACAACCAGGGGTCTATTGGTAATTCCTCTTATGGCTGGTGGGAAACTGTTGAACAGTCTTGGGCCCCGGACACTTATTGTATTGTCTCTTAGTGTACCAGTGACGCCCTTACTTTTCACTGGGGGTATGTTGCATCGTCTGCCAAGTCTTTTGCTTTCATAGGGAGTGATTTCTGTGTGCAGATTAGGGACTAGTCCCTCCAGGATCTTCCAGGTGTAGATTATGATGTATCTCTCTCGCCTGCGCTCCAGTGAGTACAAGTCAAGTGTTTCCAAGAGTTCCCAGTAGTTAAGGTGTTTGATAGAACTTATACGCGCAGTAAAGGTTCTCTGTACTTTCTTTAGATCTGCAATTTCACCTGCCTTGAATGGAGATGTTAATATACAGCAGTATTCCAGCCTAGAGAACAAGTGATTAAAATATTCCAGCCTAGAGAACAAGTGATTAAAAAGAATCATCATCGGCTTGGCATCTCTTGTCTTGAATGTGCTCATTCATTATCCATCCTATCAGTTTCCTCGCAGATGTGATAGTGGCATTGTTGTGGTCCTTGAAGGTAAGATCCTCAGACATTACCACTCCCAGGTCCTTCACATTACTTTTCCTCTCTATTGTGTGATTGGAGTTTGTAGTATACTCAGTCCTAGTTATTATTTCCTCCAGTTTTCCTTAACGAAGTAGTTGGAATTTGTCTTCACTGAACATCATATTGTTCTCCGTTGCACATTGGAAAACTTGGTTTATATCTTCTTGGAGATTTGCCGTGTCCTCAATGGATGACACTCTCATGCAGATCCTAGTATCGTCTGCAAAGGATGATTCGGTGCTATGGTTTACATCTCTGTCTATGTCTAATATGAGGATGAGGAGCAGGATAGGGGCGAGTACTGTGCCTTGTGGACCAGAGCTCTTCACTATGGTAGCTTCCGATTTAACTGTTTACCACTACTCTTTGTGTTCGATTTGTTAGAAAGTTGAAGATCCATCTGCCTACTTTTCCGGTTATCCCTTTAGCACGCATTTTGTGTTCTATTACACCATGATCGCTCTCGTCAAAGGTTTTTGCAGAATCTGTGTAAACTACATCTGCATTCTATTTGTTTTCCAGTGCATCCAAGACCATATCGTAGTGGTCCAGTAGTTGAGAGAGGCAGGAGCGACCTGTTCCAAACCCATGTTGCCCTGGATTGTGCAATTGTTGGAGCCCAAGTGGTTTGCAATCCTGCTTCTTAGAACTCTTTGAAAGATTTTTATGATGTGGGATGCTAAAACTATTGGTCTATAGTTCTTAGCTATTGCTTTGCTGCTACCATTATGGAGTGGGGCTATATCCGTTGTTTTTAGTGACTGTGGAATCTCACCTGTGTCTATGCTCCTTCTCCACAGTAGAAGCTGTGTCATATGTCCAGTAGGAAGTGTTTCATATGTCCAGTAGGAACTGCTTCGTGTATTGGCGTATGTAAGCATGTCTTACATAAGCCAGTAGGCCTGCACCTTGCATTATTCATATACTTTTAAAGTTTTGTTCATTGCCCGAGTCCCTCTATATTAACTCATACATGGAGGTAACATCACGTGATGCTAAGCTAAAACACACAGTTCCCGAGTTACGAACGTCTGATTTGTGATAAATTGTACTTACGGCCAAGGTCCATATAGTAACACTCCTTTAGTTTCGAACAAGAGGGTATATGAACGAGGTCCATAAAATATTCTTCCTGAGTTACGAACGACGATACTTAAGCCCTAGGTCCACCAAAAATGTGTATATTATAAAAAAAAATACTTTACGAACGCCTATCAGTTAACCAATAGGGAGGGAGTTACAGCATTTGTATCTGGGCGGGCACTCCCACTCATGACCTAATTTTATAACGACCCGTGATTTATAAATTGGTTTCCTGTTACAGGTTTAACACACTGACTCTGAACCCATGAAAGTGAAAGTTATTCTGGTTGGGCCGTGATTCGCGTGTTCAGTGGGTTTTTTTTATTGACTCTTGTTTGAATGCCACTGGTGCAACGCCACTGGTAAAAAAGTGATTGAAATTGTATGGAAAAAACAGAAAGACTGGTGGTTGTCGTTACTTCAGGTCGTGTGGACAGTGACAAGAATTGTAAGAGCGGAAAGTGTGTTGTGGGCCGCAGACATTGTTGGTAGAAGCTGCCCCATGTACTTCTGAGTGTGGTAGTGGTGGAGTGTTGTCAATGGTAGTGGTGGTAGTCGTCACTCCGTCCAGTTAAAACATCGCTTATCTAACAGCATTTGTAGGGAGAGACCTGACTCTACCTGCTTTTCACTACTGCTGGCTCGCCTGTTCCACCTTCAAGAAGGGACCTGACATCACCTGTAGTAAAGGACCTAACAGTATCCTAACAACACCTGCAGGTGCGTAGGTTACGAGCCCTTGACACAGGTGGCATCACTTAGGCCAGACAAAACACTCACATTCAGGTGCCTGGGAGCAGGTGACCGAGTCATGCCCGTGTAGCTATGGACGCCCACGGGAGTTTACCTGGGGAGGAGGTGGTGCTGCTAACCTGCAGGGTACCCCATACCCTACGCGGGCGGTGCTGGTGGTGGGTGGGGGGGCGGGTGTTCGTGGTCGCCACCCACAGCGGGGTGTGTACAGGGCTCTCTCTGGCGTCACCTTCCAGGACTTGGATATCTACCTGCGTCAGGAGTCGTCGTGTAACGAGACGCTGCTGGTGACGGAGGAGGACGAGGGACTGGACTCTCTGGAGAGCCACGCTCATACCCTCACGCCCTCGCCTGACCCCGCCCAGCGTGGGATGGGCGTCGGCGACCAGGCTGGTCATGCAGAGGGCGGGTACTTCAGCCTGGAAAGATGCCTGAGTGATGAAGACGCAGCTCACTTACAAGACTCGCTGGAAAATTTAAGACATCGACCCCCACCCCCGCCCGTAGTACCGCACCACCACCCACACCCGCCCACAGTACAACACCACCACCCACTGCCGCCCAACTACTCACACCCATATACTTCCTATCAACACCATAAGGTGCCAGACCAAGGCTATAGACCCATGGCCACCTATGTTAACCCAGGCTTCCAGCAGCAACATACCTACGTGGCCCCTCATCAGTGTTGTGAGTACCCAGCAGGAGACCAGGACTATCTCGCCGTGGGCAGGAACTATCCAACCAGCTGTAGTCAGTATCCATCCAAAGAAGACTATTCGCATAGCGTTGTATATCCACAAAGAGATAATTATCATGCAGTGGAGGATACAATGTGTAGGATTGTCTACGATCGTCAGGTAAGAGACGTTTATCCTGCACATGCATCCTACCCACCTAGGGAAACTTACCCTCAGAAAACAGGGTATTTGTACCCCGAGTACCCACACAGGGGCCACCCGTCATGCATAGCTCAAGAGACCGCAGAGAAAGAGGAAGAAGCCGCACGAAAAGCAAGTGTCCTCAGTGCTGATTCCTTGGAGGATCTTCCTCTGAGTCCGATCTCTCCGGTCTCCCCTCCGCCGCCGGTCGAAGGCCGCAGGATCTGTTGTTACAAAGACTCTTTGGAGGACGTGCGGCCGCGCCTTGTGAGTGAACTCAGGCAATTCTTCGAGCGCCGGAAGTCCACTACAAGCAACAGCAGCCCAGAATCTGAGAGCCTCCAGGAAAGTAGAGCAGAAGAGGAGGAGGAGGAAACTAAAGACTCAGATGATCAACAGAAGAAAGATTGTAAGGAAGTTCAAGTGGACCTCGGTAGCTCTGTCAACACCGACAAGAACACTTCTGAAAGTAGCGGTACAACAGATGAACCAAGTTCTGCTGAGGAAGACGAGGTTGCATCAGCACAGGAATCCTCTTCGGAAGACCCAACGAAAGGTTTATATGAGGAAGAGAGTGATGCTACGTCACCTGTGGTCAAACCTGGTGTGGGAGACGTGGCCTTCCTGAGGGCCACTATAGACACTCCTCAGGCGCTTCTGACTTCAACCAGACTTGTGCAGGCTACTCTTAAACCTGCCGCCAAGGCAACCACTTTCTTTATTAGTTTAGGGAGCAAGTTCAAAGTTCCAGACTTCGAAACTTCAAAGTTAGAGTCAAAAGAAAACAAAATGGTAGTAAAAACCGAGATCAAAGAAACCTCGCCATGTTCTTCGAGTGATAAAGATTCAAACGAGACCACAGAAGAAGAAATATTATATTACACAGACTCCAGTGACCCGGCAGACTACCAGGAGTCACGGTTAATTCTTCGTCACTTCGTCTCCAATTGGGAGAGCGAATCACCTCCTCCCGACAACGATTCTGACATTGACGAATTCTTCTTGGTGCTCGATTCCACAGGCGGAAGGGGTAACTTTTCCTTCCCATCGGGAAGTTCTTCAATGATATCTTCACTGGGCAGTTCTTTGTCCGACCAAAAGTCTGATACTAACCATTCCAACGACCAAGACTCTTACGACGATGGGAACTTGGCCGACATTGGCGAGCCAGATACTACGTCTAGCTCAGGACTGAGTCCGGTTCTGGAATCTACTACTGACGAGAGTTCGCCGCAGACGCCAGACGTGTTAGACCCACCTGAGGAGAAGGATAGCTTCTTGGACACTCCTCCCCACAAAGTTATTGTGAAGCCTTTTTTAGGATTAGGTAAGGGCAGTGCTCGCGAGTCTCACGCGAGTGCTGTCCTGAGTAATCAGTACTCACATCTGCGTTCCCAGACGCGACTCTTGTCCACTAAGGAGGAGCCTCGCGCCAGGTACACACCTGAGACCATCACTTCCACCATCATCTGTGGCAGTGATGACCACCGCTGTCGTCTTAGTCACGGCATCAACAATATTAACTCATTACTCACCCCAGAAGTTACTAACCTGCCTGCAGCAGCTGCTTGTAACTTAGTGTGGGTGTCCTCTCCGTCCAGTGAGAATGAGGCGTCCAGTGAGACCCTCCACTGTCCAGATGATGTCACATCAGTAAGCTCCAGGGACACTTTGTGCTCCCATGACATGAGTGTCAGCGTAGCTTCCGATATGAGTGTGTCAGGGGTAGTCATCAAGCAAAATGATGATGTGGGGCAGATATCGGGCGTGAGTGCGGCTGAGTGTATTCAGCGAGGCAGTTCACACCCGTTGGGCAATTACGCAAATCCACAGTATAAATGTGAAAATGAGGTCGCAGGTGTCAGTCGGTGGAGTAGTGTCGGTGGAGCCACAACCTCTGCTGCTGACCCAAGTTTGGCTGCCCTCACCCCAGCTCTCTCCACTTTCGATTTCACTTCCGAGGCCCAACTTAGCCCTGACCTTGAAGCACTGGCCACTCTGATAGCTGAGCGCATTATGAATGGCACCTTGCCAGTGACCACTGTCGGTGAGAGTGACTCAGGAGGACACGGAACTTTGCAGATCAGCAGTGCCAGCCAGAGTGTCTTCGAAGGACATGGCATCATTCCCAAGAGCAGTGAGAGCGGCTTTGGTGGTGCCCACACTGTTGTTAGCAACCGTGGCATGACTAGGTCAGTTGGTATCAGTGGCAGCCACAGCTCTGACCAGCCGCCCCGTCACTTACAGACTCACCCTTGTACAACCACCGCTTACACTTGTGCTGCTGCTGCAAGTACTAGTGAAAGTGAATCCACCGCCGCTTCCACCACCAGTATGAGCAGTGAAGTGTCCGAGAGCAGTAGGAACAGGCGAGGAGAGGCAGTGTGTCGCACCGCTGTAGGTAAGAGTGCCCTTAACACGTGCCAGGAAAACGATAACATGAATAATCTTACGAGTGATGTAAACACGTCTGATAGTTCCAGTTATGCACACACGTATCTTGAAAACGATATAAGAAATCTTGCTAGTAATGTGAATCCGTGTAGTCTTATGAATGTGAATACGTACATGGAAAATGACGCCACAAGAATGAGTACGCAACGTGAGTACGACACTACGTATGTTAATACGAGGGATGCGAACACGAACCATGAATACAACACGCATGATCAAACGAGTGATGTATTGAGCAGTGACAGGCTGAACCAGTCTGATAACTGTGAGCAAAAACAACGTGTCTTCTCTGAAACATCCAAGCACCCTACCAACGCTCAGGAAACACTTGTAATTGTTAGTGAACACCTGTCTGATGTATCACGTCATCCCTCCACTACTGAACACCTGTCTGATGTATCACGTCATCCCTCCACTACTGAACACCTGTCTGATGTATCACGTCAGTCCTCCACTACTGAACACCTGTCTGATGTGTCACGTCAGCTCTCCACTACTGAACAACCGTATGATTTATCACGTCAGTCCTCGACTACATCTGAACACACGTCTGATGTGTCACGTCAATCCTCAACTACGTCTGAACACACGTCTGATGTGTCACATCAATCTTCCACTACGTCTGAACACATGACTGATGCATCAGGTCACACCACTATGACTGAACATGCGTCTGATGTATCACCTCAGACCTCCACTACGTCTGATGTATCACGTCAGACCTCAACCACGTCTGAACATTCGTCTGATGTATCACGTCAGACCTCAACCACGTCTGAACATTCGTCTGATGTATCACGTCAGACCTCCACCACGTCTGACGTATCACGTCAGACCTCAAGCACGTCTGAACATTCGTCTGATGTATCATGTCAGACCTCCACTACGTCTGATATATCACGTCAGACGTCCACCACGTCTGAACATTCGTCTGATGTATCACGTCAGACCTCCATTACGTCTGATGTGTCACGTCAGACCTCCAACATGTCTGAACATTCGTCTGATGTATCACGTCAGACCTCCACTACGTCTGATGTATCACGTCAGACCTCCAGCGCATCTGAACATTCGTCTGGTTTGTCACGTCAGTCGTCGACTACTTCTGAACACCACTCTGATGTTTCACGTCAGTCCTCCATTACTGAAAACATGTCTGATATTTCACGCCAGTCCTCCACTACATCTGAACATCCGTCTGATATATCACATCAGTCCTCCGGTATCGGTTATGACTTGGGAGATAAGACCAGATCTGTCTATAGCACCGAGAAAGAAGATTTTTTGCGATCTGGCCAGCGCGAGGCTCCCAGACCCGTGTTCCCCAGAAAAAGCTCCGCCTGCGAACACTTCAGGGGTCGCAAAACCTCCTGCTGTTCGACAGTTACAACTCCTGATAATACCGATGTATCCCCAGGTGAGGTTTACGACAGGAGGCTTTCGACGTCCTCAGGTATATCGTCTCTGTCAGAAAACAGTGCAAGGAAGTTTTCCTCTTCCTCAGCGTCTTCGTGTGTGTCAGATGACTGGGAGTGGTTCCCCGGTCGAAGGAAAAGTCTTAAGGTTCAGTCAGGTCTTCCAGAGCACAAGACTGTCATTTCCTCCTCCACGGACTTTGGGGAAGGGTGCGAACTGCGCAGACTGTCCAGCTCTAGCGCTGCCTCCATGCAGAGTTCGGGCATAGGTTCCATGTCTGGCACCTCGTCCGAGTCAAATGCGAGTGATGGACGAAAGTTTTCAGTTAATTCAGGGGTTTCCTGTCTTTCCAAAATTAAGGAGGAAACTAAATCCGTCACCGACGTGGGCTTGAGCATATTCGAATCCTTCGAGGAAAAGCGTCCCTCGAGCGAGTTTGAGCCTTCAGCTAAGGAAATTTGTCATAGTATCACGCTTGACGGAAAGCGTCTTAGTCTTCCCCCTCCGGTGTGGCCCCGGGGGACTATTCATGAGGTGGCCAGCACCACTTGCCAGAATGCTTCCTTCCTTTCAACACCCAGCTTTGAGCCACACCTTGCAAACGAAACCCCAGAATTTCTTGTGAAGAGAGCAGAAATACTGAAGACCACGGTGTCGCGGACGGATTTGATGCTTGACTTACCTTTGATCTGTCCCTCCACTTGTCCTCTCAGGAGAAAGGATTACCAGGGCAAACATGGCTATTACCACGCTAACGCAGGCGACGACAGCGCCCATGAAGATCACGCTCACGACGATCTGAGCCACGACATTATCGCCAGCGACGATCTAATCCACGACGATTGTTCCCGCAACGCTCAAGTCAGTAACATTTCCAGCAACGTCGACGCTAAGGAAAGAAGGAAATCTTTAAACTTTGTGCCCAGACTCCTGAAACCAAAACCCAAAGCATCTCGCCTGAGAAGATTAACTCTACACACGTTTGAAAACATTGCCGAGCAGTGGAGGCAGCAGGCTGGACCTAACACAGTTGATGAGTTGTGTAGCAAAACTGAATCTTTTTCTAACTTAGTCAGAACAGAGTCTCCTTCACAGGACCTGAGCTGTGAAATAGAATTCAGACGCAACCTAGTACGCGACCTTGAAAAGCTAGAAGCAGAAATAGAGGCCGAAGTGCAAGCTTTGGGGTCAGAGTGTACACAGACTAAAGATGATGAGGACTCCGTCTCCATAATAGTGGTGTTTGATAGTAATGAGACAGTAGCATCGGCAGGTAGCATGCCTCGCAGCGGCTCTGGCAACTCTGGTAAGGACGACGACGTCTCTATTGATTCAGACACCGAGGTTATACACGCTCCCAAGGAGACCCTGCCATCAAACTTACTTCATTGTGATAGACTCTGTTCCAGTGCTGACGACGAGCGAGCAGATAGATATGAGTATCCCAAGCAAGACACTGAAGAAAGTCCAAATAAGAGTAAGCGGGAAATCGTATGTGAGACTGATGTATTCACTCTGCTGTCGGATTCAAAGTCTCTTCCAGATTTGCTGGAGACAAACAAGTTCAAGGTTCTGGAAGCTGCTACCCCCAGTGACGCCTCTGTCAAGAGACGAGGAAGCTTCAAGTCAGTCAAGAGTACAGAAACCATAGTCAGCGTGGAGGAGATTGTTCCTTGCAGCAACTACGAGTTTAGTGAAGTGACTTTCCCAGCCATGGTGGGCTTCGATGAGCTGGAGGAACAGGAGGTTATTGAAAACTTCTCGGACGAAGACCTCGTCTCAGATGCCGACTTCGAAGCCTTCTCAGAGACTGAGCACGACACAGACATGGACAACCTCAACCTAGAGTTATTTGAACCAAGTGTTACAGATGACAAAGTCGACGGGAAGATGTTGTCAAAAAGACAGAGAAAATTAAGGAAGCTGAGAAGGAAATTCAGCTTCAGTGCGACTGAAAAACAATCTAAAGACATCAAGGATACAATAACCACGTCTCTCAAGCGCTTCAAGAACGCAAAACACAAGATAGAGAAGCTGGTCAACAAGACGTTAAGAAGTGACTCGCTAATATCCCAGTCCTCGGTGGAGTCCCTTCATGGATCCCCGTCCATCCCAGTGGAGTCCATCCTGCCAGGGGGCCACTCCTCCGTCACCAGCCATAAGAAAAACTCCCTGGAACGCAGCGATTCGTATTCCTCCAAAACTTCGATGAGTCGGAACTCTGGGACTCTGGAGTGCACGGACTCCAAGAGTTCAGATCGTTGTGGGTCTGTAGGGGGCGTTTCTCGCAACACCTCTCAGTCCTCGGACAGTCCTTGGGACAAGGGGGACTCTGGCCACCAGGACGGTCATGAGTCCATTTACTCCTGGTCAGATGCTGATAGTGACTTCGAGTACGTGGCCGGGGAGCCTCCCAACGCGGCGGCCATGTACAAGGAAGTGTGCGGAGTGAACACCAGTGAGAAAGTTTGTCCACTCACGCCACTGCCCACTCCCTACGGCCAGCATCTCCTGATCCACACTAAAGGTAAGTGACATGATCTTTGTTGCACATGATACGGACACTAGAGGTAGGTGACATGATCTTTGTTACACATGATACGGACACTAGAGGTAGGTGACATGATCTTTGTTACACATGATACAAACACTAAAGGTAGGTGACATGACCTTTGTTACACATGATACAAACACTAAAGGTAGGTGACATGACCTTTGTTACACATGATACAAACCTAAAGGTAGGGACATGACCTTTGTTACACATGATACAGACACTAAAGGTAGGTAACATGACCTTTGTTACAAATGATACAAACACTAAAGGTAGGTGACATGACCTTTGTTACGCATGATACAAACACTAAAGGTAGGTGACATGACCTTTGTTACACATGATACAAACACTAAAGGTAGGTGACATGACCTTTGTTACACATGATACAAACACTAAAGGTAGGTGACATGACCTTTGTTACACATGATACAAACACTAAAGGTAGGTGACATGACCTTTGTTACACATGATACAAACACTAAAGGTAGGTGACATGACCTTTGTTACACATGATACAAACACTAAAGGTAGGTAACAATGACCTTTGTTACACATGATACAAACACTAAAGGTAGGTGACATGACCTTTGTTACACATGATACAAACACTAAAGGTAAGTGACATGACCTTTGTTACACATGATACAAACACTAAAGGTAGGTGACATGACCTTTGTTACACATGATACAAACACTAAAGGTAGGTGACATGACCTTTGTTACACATGATACAAACACTAAAGGTAGGTGACATGACCTTTGTTACACATGATACAAACACTAAAGGTAAGTGACATGACCTTTGTTACACATGATACAAACACTAAAGGTAGGTGACATGACCTTTGTTACACATGATACAAACACTAAAGGTAAGTGACATGACCTTTGTTACACATGATACAAACACTAAAGGTAAGTGACATGACCTTTGTTACACATGATACAAACACTAAAGGTAGGTGACATGACCTTTGTTACACATGATACAAACATAAAGGTAGGTGACATGACCTTTGTTACACATGATACAAACACTAAAGGTAGGTAACATGACCTTTGTTACACATGATACAAACACTAAAGGTAGGTGACATGACCTTTGTTACACATGATACAAACACTAAAGGTAGGTAACATGACCTTTGTTACACATGATACAAAGAATCATTTATAAATTTAGGTATGATGCAACTTGTGTAAGTCTCTCTCTCTCTCTCTCTCTCTCTCTCCCCCTCTTTCGCTTTTATCCGTCTGTATATTTATCTTCTGAAAAACCATAACCACAAGTGTGGTCACCAAGACAACCACAAGTGTGGTCACCATCCCCAGAGTTGTGGTCACCATAACCAGAGTTGTGGTCACCATAACCAGAGTTGTGGTCACCATAACCAGAGTTGTGGTCACCATAACCACAAGTGTGGTCACCATAACCACAGTTGTGGTCACCATAACCACAGTTGTGGTCACCAAGACAACCGCAAGTGTGGTCACCATAACCACAAGTGTGGTCACCAAGACAACCACAAGTGTGGTCACCATAACCACAAGTGTTGTCACCAAGACAAGTGTGGTCACATAACCACAGTTGTGGTCATTGAGAATCAACGTTGTACATCTTAGAGCTCTAGGTTTGTTTTTTATTCATCATGTTAGTGTTGGTTCCACTGACCTGTGGGTTTTAGGCCACACACACACACACACACACACACACACACACACACACACACACACACACACACACACACACACACACACACACACCACACACACACACACACACACACACTGACGTTTATCCAAGTTTCCCTCCGGCACTGGAAAAAGTTCTGCTGGAAACCCTCGGCGGATACGGAATTGCAGCTAGGTAACCAAGCGAGAACCAGGTAGTGGAAGGACAGGAAGACTGGGAGGGAGAGTGAGGGAGCGAGGGAGAGTGAGAGATGGAGGGAAAGAGAAAATGAAGAGAGAGAGAGAGAGAGAGAGAGACAGAGACAGAGACGAGAGAGAGAGAGAGAGAGAGAGAGAGAGAGAGGAGAGAGAGAGAGAGAGAGAGAGAGAGAGAGAGAGAGAGAGAAATAAAAGAAAAAAGAGTGAGAGATATTAACTCAACAGTATAAAAACTGGTGGTAATGTGTCAGCACTAGGGCTCCACAGGTAGAGCTCAAAATACTACATCTGAAAATTCTAATCCAACCTTTTTGGCCACTGCAGAAGGAACAGGTTATTACCCAACAACGAAGCAAGCCTTATACCTGTCAGCTTCACTCCTACACCTAACAGTACACTTGACATCACTATTCCAACACCTGCCGGTATATCTGGCAGCAGTGATCCGTCTGCCGACCCCGAGTCAGGTTTTTCTCCGCCAGAGATTGCTGACCGACACTGTTCCTGAACAAATGTCAGGCCAAAGCACGAGCAGCAGTGATAAGTCAGGTAGAGCTAGACGTGGGAGAGGACATGGAAGAGGACGTGGAAGAGGTCGTGGAAGAGGACGTGAAGAGAAAGAAGCAGCCACCCACAGCCATCTCACTTCCCGCCAACACAGCCCCAGGAAAACGCCCACCAAGTACATAATCATCAGGCTCACCAGCAGCAGAACATAGAGGAATCAGCTGCTAAATCAGCAGTGAAATACAAGAACTGCAGGAAATGGGAGACCAGCCTCCCAGGCACCTAAAAGTTACTCCCGCTGTCATCTAAGGGATCACGCTGCTGATAACTGCCCGTAAGATATCAGGTGCAATTACTGTCACAAGAGGGGACATCAAGAACTGTCGAAACAAATGGGAATTTGACAGACAGGATCACCAGTTTTTTAGAGATTTATTCTGGGAACAAACCAGTAGGATTTCAGAACTGGTAGTTTTGTGTCTTATACTAGATTACAGAGCTACATCCCAGCGTCTGCCCGGGTATCCTACCTGTCTCAAGGGCAACCAAGGTTCCTTACCCATCAGCTCAAGCTGAACACAAAAATGAGGAACCAGCATCCTTTCTGCCAACATTAGAGATTTCATTACCAGTGTTGGGGAGCTGACACAGTTTCATGAACATTCAATGTCCTGACATAATCACATGGACGACAGGACAACGGGAAATTTTGCTAGAATTGCTGGCTACACCTCGTGGATGAGACGAGACAGGCAAGGTCAAGGAGGAGGCGTTGCTGTATGCTTTTCTAAAAGTGTATATGCCCAGCTCATTGATGTTGCTATTCCTAGTCACTTGGAAATGATGTTCTTCAGCTATGCATAAACTCTGGTACTTCTGTACTAGCATGTGTGATGTACAGACCTCAGTGACAGCAAGCAACCCCCATCAACTTTCTGATGGAAAATTTAGATTCTCTTCTGCTTCAGCACAAATGTCTACATATAATTTTTGGTGACTTCAACAAACATCTTATACAGAGGGATTTTAATGAGCTCATTGAAGTGTTTAACATGAAAAAGCTTGTTGACTTCCCTATTCATATCTCTGACTCTATCCTTGACCCAGTAGTGAGTGATCTGTCTAAAGGCATAGTCACTTACCAAACCCTTGGCTATGTTGGACCATCTGACCACAAGGCTGCCTTTACGACACTGAAGATTCCAACAGAACAAAGGGAAGAATCAACACACACACACAACCTGGCTGTGAGAAAGAGGAAACTAGTCAGCCCTTTGCTCGGAGCTTGCTGCCTCCGATTGAAATGCTCGTCTCCAGGGTGACGATGATAACTAAGTGAATGCCTTCACTTTATCTCCAAGCAAATATCTCTCTCATTGACAGTATGGAACGAAGCCTTTATATCAGCCTTGGTTCTGCTTTCGTTGTCGAGAGGCTGCTTCTGCAAAGTACAAGCTTGGAGAAGGTATAAGAGACATCCCAACCTTCACAGGGAAAGCCTATCGGCAAATGGAAAAAGTCCGAAAATGGTCCAACTCTAGGTGGGAGGCTGACACAAAATGAAAACCGGAATCAAGTAGAGTGGGCTTCCAAACCTGGTGATCCTTGGTCACGGACCAACGAGGTTATTCACCTGATGAAATTGTTCCACCTTTAAATCGGCAGGATGGAACCGTCTCTTCTAGTAGTCAGGAGAAAGCTGACCTCTTTGCTGAACACTTTGCTGCCGAGATGCCAATTCTTGATCCATCAAATGGACTTCCTTTACTAGCCGCAAGAACTGTGTTAAAGTTGTCAAGGGAGACAATAAGGCAGGATGAAGTGTATCTTCTTAAATCCCTGGACCAAGATGAGGCTGTGGGCCCAGATTAGGTGAGCCCATGATTGCTGAGTAGATGTGCAGACGAGTTAGCGTTACCTCTTAACTCTCATCCATCACTGCTGCCTAGCACAGTGTAAATGGCCTTCTCTATAGTAAGAGGCAACTGTAGTCCCTGTTCACAATAACAAGCGAGGGAAAAATAGCAACTACAGACCAGTATCACTCCTATCAATCTCAGGGCAGATGACAGCATATTTTGACCATCACTCGCTGCTTTGTGACCGTCAACATGGCTCCAGAAAAGGTCACTTTGCTGATGATCGGTTACGCTCTCTTCTATGTGACACCAGTCACTGGATTACTCGAAGATCAGCTGTGTAGTAGCACAGGACATTACTGGTGCTTTTCACCGAGTGTAACACCAGGAACTTCACCATCCTTCTAACACTTCATCGTCCTTCTAACACTTCACCATCATTCTAACACTTTTCACTATACTTCTAACGCTTCACTATCTTTCTAACACTTCACCATCCTTCTAACACTCTTCAGCCATCCTTCTAACACTTCACCATCCTTCTAACACTTCACCATCCTTCTAACACTTCACCATCCTTCTAACACTCTTCAGCCATCCTTCTAACACTTCACCATCCTTCTAACACTTCAGTCATCCTTCTAAGACTCTTCACCATCCTTCTAACACTTCACCATCCTTCTAACACTTCACCATCCTTCTAACACTTCAGTCATCCTTCTAAGACTCTTCACCATCCTTCTAACACTTCGTCATCTTTCTAACACTTCACCATTCTTCTAACACTTCACGATCCTTCTCACACTCTCCACCATCCTTCCAACATTTCACTATATTTCTAATATTTCACCATCCTTCTAACACTTCTCCATTCTTCTAACACTTCACCATCATTCTAACACTCTTCATCATTCTTTTAACACTTCTCCATACTTCTAACACTTGGTCCTTCTAACCTTCACCATTCTTCTAACACTCTTCATCATGTGTACGAATGGTATATAATACCGACAAGATGAGAGTAAGACACATGTGCAACATCTGGGTATCTTTATTGTAGACGTTTCGCCATCCAGTGGCTTTATCAATACAAATTCCAGGACATAACTTGAAGACAGTAGAACTATGTACAGAAGATGAGGTAATCAGGTAATCAGAGTCTCCACGACTATGGTGCTGTTCGCACCTACTCCTAGGTTGAGGGACTGATTACCTCATCTTCTGTACATAGTTCTACTGTCTTCAAGTTATGTCCTGGAATTTGTATTGATAAAGCCACTGGATGGCGAAACGTCTACAATAAAGATACCCAGATGTTGCACATGTGTCTTACTCTCACTCTTCATCATTCTTCTAACACTCTTCATCATTCTTCTAACACTCTTCATCATTCTTCTAACACTTCATCATTCTTCTAACACTCTTCATCATTCTTCTAACACTCTTCATCATTCTTCTAACACTCTTCATCATTCTTCTAACACTTCATCATTCTTCTAACACTCTTCATCATTCTTCTAACACTTCATCATTCTTCTAACACTCTTCATCATTCTTCTAACACTCTTCATCATTCTTCTAACACTTCATCATTCTTCTAACACTCTTCATCATTCTTCTAACACTCTTCATCATTCTTCTAACACTCTTCATCATTCTTCTAACACTCTTCATCATTCTTCTAACACTCTTCATCATTCTTCTAACACTTCATCATTCTTCTAACACTCTTCATCATTCTTCTAACACTTCATCATTCTTCTAACACTTCATCATTCTTCTAACACTTCATCATTCTTCTAACACTTCATCGTTCTTCTAACACTCTTCATCATTCTTCTAACACTTCATCATTCTTCTAACACTCTTCACCATCCTTCTATCTGTTGACTGGGGTAACGAAGAGAGCTATCAATATAACAGTTTTCTGAACACAATACATGCTGCTCAAAGAACGTTTATCCCGTATAAAGAAATTAGATCAAATAGAAATGACCCAAAATGGATGAATAATAGGCTGAAATATCTACTAGGGCATAAGAAAGGAATTTATAGGCGTATCAAAAGAGGTGAGGGTCATCTTATGAATCAGTATATTGACATTAAGAGGGACATTAAAAAGGGGATAAGAAAAGCTAAAAGGGACTATGAAATTAAAGTTGCTAGGGATTCTAAAACTAACCCAAAAAGTTTTTTCCAGGTATATAGAACAAAAGTCAGAGATAAGACAGGTCCCCTTAAAGATAACTATGGGCATCTTACTGACAAAGAGAATGAAATGTGCTCGATTTTAAATAATTATTTTAAGAACATAAGAATGTAGGAACACTGCAGAAGGCCTACTGGCCCATACGAGGCAGGTCCTCATCAAAACGACATCTACCTAAAGCTACTCAAGAAATAACTCCCGTACCCCATGACACCAATCAAACCCAGCCCCTCCCACTCATATATTTGTCCAGTCTCTTCTTAAAGCTACCCGAGGTCCTAGCCTCTATCATCCCACTGGGAAGACTGTTCCACGCATCTACAACTCTGTTAGAAAACCAGTACTTACCTATGTCCTTTCTAAATCTAAATTTATCCAACTTAAATCCATTATTCCTGGTTCTTACCTGGTTCGACACCCTCAGTACTTTATTAATGTCTCCCTTGTTTATGCCCGTCATCCACTTATACACTTCAATGATATCTCCCCTCATTCTACGCCTCTCCAGAGAGTGGAGATTTAAGGCTTTAAGTCTATCTTCATACGGGAGGTTCCTTACACAGTAAATCATTTTAGTCATTCTTCTCTGTATGTTCTCTAATGAGTCTATGTCCATCCTGTAGTAAGGGGACCAAAACTGAGCAGCATAATCTAAATGAGGCCTCACTAGTGATGTATAGAGCTGTAAAATAACTTTTGGACTTCTGTTACTTATACTTCTTGAGATAAATCCAAGTAATCTGTTGGCCTTGTTGCGCACACTAAGGCACTGCTGTCTTGGCTTTAGATTTCTGCTTACCATGACTCCCAAGTCTTTTTCACATTCTGTATGACCAAGCTCTACTTCACCTAGATTATAGCTTCGAGGGTTATTTTCATTACCAAGGGCAAGTACCTTACACTTATCCACATTAAACTTCATCTGCCATTTTTCAGACCAAGACATTAATTTGTTCAAATCGTCCTGGAGTTCATTGATATCCTCCTCAGAGTGAATTATACGGCCTATCTTTGTATCATCAGCAAACTTACTTATGTAGATGAATGGTTCAGAGAACCGACATGTTAATAAATTAGACACATGTGCAACTCTTGGGTATCTTTATTGAGGAAACGTTTCGCCACACAGTGGCTTCATCAGTCCATACAAAGGAGAATCTTGAAGAACAGGAGGAGAATGAGGTAATCAGTCCCTCAACCTTGAGTCGATGTGGTCAGTCCATCAATCTTGAATAGAATACGGCATACGTGCGGAGAAGGAGCTTATAAACCGTTGGTAGGAGAGGTGAAGCAGTCATAGGTGGTGTCACATTTGTTCAAGCTCCTTCTCCGCACGTATGCCGTATTCTATTCAAGATTGATGGACTGACCACATCGACTCAAGGTTGAGGGACTGATTACCTCATTCTCCTCCTGTTCTTCAAGATTCTCCTTTGTATGGACTGATGAAGCCACTGTGTGGCGAAACGTTTCCTCAATAAAGATACCCAAGAGTTGCACATGTGTCTAATTTATCAAACTTACTCATGTCACTAGTAATCCCTTCATCAAGGTCATTAATGTAAATTATGAACAGGAGAGGGCCTAAAACTGATCCTTGTGGAACGCCACTAGTGACTAATCCCCATTCAGATTTCACTCCATTAATGGTAACTCTCTGCTTTCTATTGGTAAGCCATGCCTCAATCCACGCTAGAACTTTACCTCCTATACCATGAGCTGCCACTTTTCTTAAGAGTCTCTTGTGAGGTACTCTGTCGAAGGCTTTACTAAAATCCAAATAAACAATATCATATTCCTTATCACTGTCAACTGCCTCAAATGTTCTATTGAAGAACGTCAGTAAGTTTGTCAGGCAGGAACGACCTCTCGTGAATCCATGCTGAGATTCATTTATCAAGTTATGCTCTTCAAGGTGACTTCTGATAATGTCAGCTATAATTGATTCTAATAACTTGCCCACTATAGATGTCAGGCTTATTGGACGGTAATTTGAAGGAGTGGACTTATCCCCTGATTTGAATATAGGAACCACATTAGCCATCTTCCACAACTCTGGCACAACACTGGTAAGGATGGACGCATTGAATACACTCGTTAATGGCTGACTAAGCTCCATCTTGCATTCCTTAAGTACCCTTGAAAACAACTCATCGGGTCCCGGGGACTTATTTTGTTTCAGTTTGTCTATCTGTTTAATAACCATGTCCCTCGTGACAGTAATATTAGTTAACTTAAATTCATCAGGAACTAAATAATTGTTAATTACTGGAATCTCATTTACATCTTCCTGTGTAAAAACTGACAAAAAATAGTCATTAAATAAGGAACACATTTCCTGTTCATTATCCGTCAGCTGTCCATTCCCAAATTTCAGAGGTCCTACTTTTTCCTTCACCTTCGTCCTAAACACTTGAAAGAACCCCTTTGGATTAGTCTTTGATTCATTAGCAACTCTAATTTCATAGTCACGTTTAGCCTTTCTAATCGCCTTTTTTACTTCTCTTTTAAGCTGAACATATTGGTCAGTAAGGTTAACCTCTCCTCTTCTGATGCGCCTATAAATTCCCCTTTTCTCCCCTAATAGATGCTTTAGCCTCCTGTTAACCCATTTGGGATCGTTATTATTAGACCTAATTTCTCTCTGGGGAATGTATATACTCTGGGCACTGTGTACATTATTAAGAAAACAATCATAAAAGCAGATCCCTTCATATTCATAAGTATGATTATCGTCAATAAAATCATTAGCTAGATAACCCCAATCAAGATTAGACAGATGTTCCCTAAGTCCATTATAATCGGCAGAACGAAAATCAGGGATTTTTACTGTATTATCATTATTCTTGCATACCCAATTAATGCTAAAAGTGATGGATTTGTGATCACTTGCGCCAAGCTCTTCAGTGATCTCCAGATTATTCACGAGTGTTTCCTTATTTGACAAGACTAGGTCTAGCAAATTATTACCCATGGTAGGCTCAGTTACGCTCTGTTTCAGAAAACAGTCCTGAACTGTTTCCATAAAGTCACTGGACTCTAGATTACCTGTCAAAGAATTCCAGTCAATTTGACTAAAGTTAAAGTCCCCTACTATGACTATGTTACTGTGTCCAGAAGCCCTAACAATTTCGTCCCAAAGAAGTCTCCCTCTATCGTGATCCAAGCCTGGAGGTCGGTATATTACACCTAGAATTAGTTTTTCTTGACCCTCCACGAACTCTACCCAAACAGACTCTGTTACTGCTCCATCTATTTTTATACCTGTTTTTATGCAACAATTAATATTTTCTCGAACATACAATGAAACTCCTCCCCCCTTCCCATTACATCTATCCACATTGAACAACTTAAATCCCTGAATATTACACTCAGCAGTCATATCCCGACTCTTTAAATCATACCACGTTTCAGTTAATGCAATGATATCAAAGTTCCCAGCACATGCTACCAAACGTAGTTCATTAATTTTATTTCTTGCACTTCGACTGTTAGCATAAAATACCATCATATGTTTTTTCTTCTGCACATTTTTCCTATTCATCTTTGTTTTTACACAATTTCTGAAATTATCATTACCCAGAGTTACTCCATGACAGTTACTGTTAAGATTCTTAATATCAGAGCATAAGTCAATATATCCATACTCATTATTAATCATTTCTAAACCCATACCTCTAACTAATCCTAGTTTAAAGTCCTAACAACCCCTCAACTGAGTTAGCAAGAAACCCACACCTGCCCTGGATAAGTGAACCCCATCCCTGGCATACATGTCATTTCGGCCATAGAAGTTGTCCCAGTTGTCAATGAATGGTACTGCATTATCCTTACAGTGTTTATCCAGCCAACAATTAATACCAATTGCTCTGGACAACCATTCATTACCAACACCTCTTCTTGGCAAAATGCCACATATAACAGGGCGCCCCCCCTTCTTCCTAATTATGTCTATAGCTGTCCTAAACTTTCTAACTAAATCCTCACTTCTACGCTTGCCTACATCATTGCCTCCAGCACTGAGGCAAATAATAGGATTGATCCCATTACCGTTCATGATGTTGTCAAGCCGGCTAACAATGTCCTCCATCCCAGCCCCAGGAAAGCATACCCTTTGTCTCCTACTCCTGTCCTTCAAGCAGAATGCCCTATCCATGTATCTAACCTGGCTATCCCCAACAACAACAATATTCTTACCTTCCTTGTTGTCGTTCGTCGTGACGATCCCAGTAGTCGACTCACATTCGTCGGGTAGCACCGAGAATGCGTTGGAGGTTTTTCCACCAGGAGTTTCCAGAGCAGTCCCCCTTTCTCTTCATCGTTTCTGGCTTTCCATTCGTCTTCTTAAATCGTAAACTTCGTCGTCCCCTGCTGCCCCACCACTGACCACGCCCTTCTTGACCTGAGGACTCGAAACAGGAGGACTACTACGAATCCTCTTGTTTTCCTCGGTCAATCGCCGTATCTCCATCTTCGCTGCCCTCAATTCTTCCTTAAGTTGCTTGTAAAGTTGCTCGATGGAGGGCATCTTGGTTCAGTCCACGGGAACAAACAAGACACTTCTTCACAGAGTTAAGTACAGGTCACCACTCAGTTAAGTATGTTGTGATTGTGTCTCCTCTGACTCTGCTGGCGTTCCAAATCTTTGGAACCAGTCCCTCTAGGATTTTCCAGGTGTAAATTATGATGTATGTTTTTCTCCTGCATTCCAAGGAGTACAGGTCAAGGTAGTCACACAAGCTGATAGAGGAGTTAAAGATTGAGACACTTATGCAGCATATGGGAATCTTTATTCAGATTCCCATATGCTGCATAAGTGTCTCAATCTTCAGCTTGTCGGTTTTTCAAACCATTCATCACATAGAGGAGTTAGCTGATAGGCTGACAAAGAGGAAGGCAGACACAGATGGATCACTGAGAACAGTTATGAATCAAGCTGTGTGAGTCAATTGTGGATCAAGCTGAGAGAGTTATAAATCAAGCTGAGTGAGACAGTTGTGGATTAAGCTGAGAGAGTTATGGATCAAGCTGAGTGAGAAAGTTATGAATCAAGCTGAGTGAGACAGTTGTGGATTAAGCTGAGAGAGTTATGGATCAAGCTGAGTGAGACAGTTGTGGATTAAGCTGAGAGAGTTATAAATCAAGCTGAGTGAGACAGTTGTGATTAACTGAGAGAGTTATGGATCATGCTGAGTGAGACAGTTGTGGAACAAGCTGAAGAGTTTAGGGATCAAGCTGAGTGAGACAGTTGTGGAAAAAAGCTGAGAGGATTTATGGATCAAGCTGAGTGAGACAGTTGTGGAACAACCCTGAGAGAGTTATGGATCAAGCTGAGTGAGACACTTGTGGAAAAAGCTGAGAGATTTTATGGATCAAGCTGAGGAGACATTTGTGGAACAAGCTGAAGAGTTAGGGAAACAAGCTGAGTGAGACAGTTGGGGAACAAGCTGAGAGAGTTATGGATCAAGCCTGAGTGAACAGTTGTGGAACAAGCTGAGAGAGTTATGGACAAGCTGAGTGAGACAGTTGTGGAACAAGCTGAGAGAGTTATGGATCATGCTGAGTGAAAACATTTTGTGGAACAAGCTGAGAGGGGTATGGATCAAGCTGAGTGAGACAGTTGGGGAAAACAAGCTGAGAGAGTTATGGATCAAGCTGAGTGAGACACTTGTGGAACAAGCTGAGAGAGTTATGGATCAAGCTGAGTGAGACAGTTGTGGAACAAGCTGAGAGAGTTATGGATCAAGCTGAGTGAGACAGTTGTGGAACAAGCTGAGAGAGTTATGGATCAAGCTGAGTGAGACACTTGTGGAACAAGCTGAGAGAGTTATGGATCAAGCTGAGTGAGACAGTTGGGGAAAACAAGCTGAGAGAGTTATGGATCAAGCTGAGTGAGACAGTTGTGGAACAAGCTGAGAGAGTTATGGATCAAGCTGAGTGAGACACTTGTGGAACAAGCTGAGAGAGTTAGGGAAATCAAGCTGAGTGAGACAGTTGTGAACAAGCTGAGAGAGTTATGGATCAAGCTGAGTGAGACAGTTGTGGAACAAGCTGAGAGAGTTATGGATCAAGCTGAGTGAGACAGTTATGGATCAAGCTGAGTGAGACAGTTGTGGAACAAGCTGAGAGAGTTATGGATCAAGCTGAGTGAGACAGTTATGGATCAAGCTGAGTGAGGTCACCTGTGTCAGTGTTAACCTCGGCTTATTTTTAGTACACAAATGTGGCTTTATAAGTTCAGAGGTGAAGGTTTACCAGCTGAGTCAGCCAGGACTCCTTCCAGCTGTTAAAACCAGCTGTTATCAATGCTCGTTGCTGGTGTTCGATCTCTGGCTCCTGGTGATAGTTTTCAGGTCGTAGGTGTTGGATTCCCATACTGTAGGTGTCAGGACTAGATTGGTGGTCCAGGTCACATGTCTAACAGGTAACCTGTTACTTGGGTACAGTTTAACATGATCCATCATCCTCTCTATCCCCGTCAAAGCAACCAGATTTAAGGGAGACTTGTTGACAAAATACAAGATACTCGGATATATCGAAGAGGCACATCAACGTAGGTTAAGAGATTTGCTAGGACCAGCTGGCTAGGGTACCAAACAGGTTGTTACTACTACTAGTAGTATATTCCTGGAAATCTTAGTAGTAATAGTATATTTGTGAACATTTTAGTAGTCGTATTATGTTCATGGTGATCTGTAACTAAAACAGCACTAGTGAAGAACACTGGCATAACAGGTACTGGAGAATACTACTAGAGAATACTAGCGGAATATCAGTGGAGAAACCTGAGTAACTGTAGCAGGTACTGGAGAACACTTGATAGCAGGTGGTGAAGAACACTTGTGGTAGCAGGTAGTGGAGAACACTTGGTGTAGCAGGTAGTGGAGAACACTTGGTGTAGCAGGTAGTGGAGAACACTTGGTGTAGCAGGTGGTGGAGAACACTTGGTGTAGCAGGTTGTGGAGAACACTTGGTGTAGCGGGTAGTGGAGAACACTTGGTGTAGCAGGTAGTGGAGAACACTTGGTGTAGCAGGTAGTGGAGAACACTTGTTGTAGCAGTAGTGGGGAACACTTTGGGGTAGCAGGTAGTGGGGAAAAACTTGGTGTAGCAGGTAGTGGAGACACTTGGTGTTAAACGGGGAGTGGAGAACACTTGGTGTAGCAGGTAGTGGGAAACACTTGGTGTAGCAGTACGGAGAACCCCTTGGTGTAGCAGTAGGGAAACACTTGGTTGTAGCAGGTATGGAGAACACTGTGTAGCAGGTAGTGGAGAAAAAAAAGGTGTAGCGGGTAGTGGAGAACACTTGTGTGTAGCAGGTATGGGGAACACTTGGTGTAGCAAAGGGAGCGGAGAACACTTGGTGTAGCAGGTAGTGGAGAACACTTGGTGTAGCAGGTAGTGGAGAACACTTAGTGTAGCAGGTAGTGGAGAACACTTGGTGTAGCAGGTAGTGGGAGAACACTTGTGTAGCAGGTATGGAGAACACTTTGGTGTAGCAGGTGTGGAACACTTAGTGTACAGGTAGTGGAGAACACTTGGTGTAGCAGGTAGTGGGAAGCACTTAGTGTAGCAGGGAGTGGAGAACACTTGGTGAGCAGGTAGTGGAGAACAAATTGGTGTAGCAGTAGTGGAGAACAGTTGGTGTAGCAGGGAGTGGAGAACAACTTTGGGGTAGCAGGTAAACGGAGAACACTTGGTGTAGCAGGTAGTGGAGAACAGTTGGTGTAGCAGGTAGTGGAGAACACTTCGTGTAGCAGGTAGTGGAGAACACATGGTGTAGCAGGTAGTGGAGAACACTTGGTGTAGCGGGTGGTGGAGAACACTTCGTGTAGCAGGTAGTGGAGAACACATGGTGTAGCAGGTAGTTGGGGAAAACTTGGTGTAGCGGGGGGTGGAGAACAGTTGGTGTAGCGGGTGGTGGAGAACACTTGGTGTAGCAGGTGGTGGAGAACAGTTGGTGTAGCGGGTGGTGGAGAACAGTTGGTGTAGCGGGTGGTGGAGAACAGTTGGTGTAGCGGGTAGTGAGAACACTTGGTGTAGCAGGTAGTGGGGAACACTTGGTGTAGCAGGAAATGGAGAACATTTGGTTTTAGCAGGTATGGAGAACACTTTGTGTAGCAGGTAGTGGAGAACAGTTGGTGTAGCAGGTAGTGGAGAACACTTGGTGTAGCAGGTAGTGGAGAACACATGGTGTAGCAGGTAGTGGAGAACACTTGGTGTAGCGGGTGGTGGAGAACAGTTGGTGTAGCGGGTGGTGGAGAACAGTTGGTGTAGCAGGTAGTGGAGAACACATGGTGTAGCAGGGAGTGGAGAACACTTGGTGTAGCGGGTGGTGGGGAACAATTGGGTTTGCGGGTGGTGGAGAACAGTTGGTGTAGCGGGTGGTGGAGAACAGTTGGTGTAGCGGGTGGTGGAGAACAGTTGGTGTAGCAGGTAGTGGAGAACACTTGGTGTAGCAGGTAGTGGAGAACAGTTGGTGTAGCGGGTAGTGGAGAACACTTGGTGTAGCAGGTAGTGGAGAACACTTGGTGTAGCAGGTAGTGGGGAACACTTGGTTTTACGGGTGGTGGAGAACAGTGGTGTAACGGGTTGTGGAGAACACTTGGTGTAGCAGATGGTGGAGACACTTGGGTAGCAGGCGTGGAAACACTTGGGGTAGCGGGTAGTGGAGAACACTTGGTGTAGCAATGGTGAGAACACTTTGGGGTAGCAGGTGGTGGAGAACACTTGTGTAGCGGGTAAGTGGGGAACACTGTGTAGCAGGTGGTGGAGAACACTTGGTGTAGCGGGGGGTGGAGAACAGTTGGTGTAGCAGTTTTGGAGAGCACTTGGTGTAGCAGGGAGTGGAGAACACTTGGGGTAGCAGGTGGTGGAGAACACTTGGTTTGCAGTAGTTGGGGAACACTTGGTGTAACAGGTAGTGGGGAACACTTGGTTTGGGAGGTGGTGGAGAACACTTGGGTAGCAGGTAGTGGAGAACACTTGGTGTAAACACGTTAGTGGAGAACACTTGGTGTAGCAGGTAGTGGAGAACTGTTGGTGTAGCGGGTAGTGGAGAACACTTGGTGTAGCGGGTGGTGGAGAACACTTGGTGTAGCAGGTAGTGGAGAACACTTGGTGTAGCAGGTAGTGGAGAACACTTGGTGTAGCAGGTAGTGGAGAACAGTTGGTGTAGCACGTAGTGGAGAACAGTTGGTGTAGCACGTAGTGGAGAACAGTTGGTGGTTTAGAAAGACACGTAAGCAAACACTATAACATATTTATTAGAAAACGTTTCGGTCCTGGGACCTTGATCACTTCTAACATACAGAGGTAGGAAGACATTATATATAGGCGGAGAGTGACGTGTGACGCACGTGACCTGAGGAATGTCATAAGAACATAAGAATGGAGGAACACTGTGGAAGGCCTACTGGCCCATGCGAGGCAGGTCCTTATCAAAACAACCTCTGCCTATGATGAGGACGGGTAGACGATGAAATCATATGACTCCTGTGTTGTTGGGTTGGTGGTGCTTAAGTATGATGTATGCCAATGTTTTTGAAATTTTGTAGTTTCCAGTGTTGCGTTCTATAGTGTCGGTGACGGCGATTAGTGAGGCTTCTAGGCACCGTCGGCGTCTGAGGTCTGGTTCGGTGAGTACGAGTTGTGCCTCATTCCAGTTCATCAAATGCCCCGTGGAGTCTCTGTGGAAGACACATCTCACTCTCCGCCTATATATATAATGTCNCTTTTTCTACCTCTGTATGTTAGAAGTGATCAAGGTCCCAGGACCGAAACGTTTTCTAATAAATATGTTATAGTGTTAGCTTACGTATCTTTCTAAACCAACTTGTCGGTATTTATTACCAAGGTTTATACCAGAACAGTTGGTGTAGCGGGTGGTGGAGAACACTTGGTGTAGCAGGTGGTGGAGAACACTTGGTGTAGCAGGTAGTGGAGAACACTTGGTGTAGCAGTAGTGGGGAAAAAGTTGGTGTAGCAGGTAGTGGAGAAACTTTGGGTAGCAGTAGTGGAGAACACTTGGTGTAGCAGGTAGTGGAGAATACTTGGTGTAGCAGGTAGTGGAGAACAGTTGGTGTAGCAGGTAGTAGAGAACAGTTGGTGTAGCGGGAGTGGAGAGCAGTTGGTGTAGCGCGTGGGGGGAGAACACTTGTGTAGCAGGTAGTGGAGAGCACTTGGTGTAGCAGGTAGTGGAGAACACTTGGTGTAGCAGGTAGTGGAGAATACTTGGTGTAGCAGGTGGTGGAGAACACTTGGTGTAGCAGGTGGTGGAGAACACTTGGTGTAGCAGATAGTGGAGAACACTTGGTGTAGCAGGGAAATGGAGAAACAGTTGGTGTAGCGGGTGGTGGAGAACACTTGGTGTAGCAGGTAGTGGAGAACACTTGGTGTAGCAGGTAGTGGAGAACAGTTGGTGTAGCGGGTGGTGGAGAACACTTGGTGTAGCAGGAAGTGGAGAACAGTTGGTGTAGCGGGTGGTGGAGAACACTTGGTGTAGCAGGTAGTGGAGAACAGTTGGTGTAGCAGGTAGTGGAGAACAGTTGGTGTAGCGGGTGGTGGAGAACACTTGGTGTAGCGGGTTGTGGAGAACACTTGGTGTTGCGGGTGGTGGAGAACACTTGGTGTAGCGGGTGGTGGAGAACACTTGGTGTAGCAGGTAGTGGAGAACACTTGGTGTAGCAGGTAGTGGAGAACAGTTGGTGTAGCGGGTGGTGGAGAACACTTGGTGTAGCGGACGGTGGAGAACAGTTGGTGTAGCAGGTAGTGGAGAACACTTGGTGTAGCGGGTGGTGGAGAACAGTTGGTGTAGCGGGTGGTGGAGAACACTTGGTGTAGCAGGTAGTGGAGAACACTTGGTGTAGCAGGTAGTGGAGAACACTTGGTGTAGCAGGTAGTGGAGAACACTTGGTGTAGCAGGTAGTGGAGAACACTTGGTGTAGCAGGTAGTGGAGAACACTTGGTGTAGCAGGTAGTGGAGAACAGTTGGTGTAGCGGGTGGTGGGGGAAAACTTTGGGGTAACAGGTGGTGGAAACACTTTGGGGTAGCAGGTAGTGGAGAACAGTTGGTGTACGGGTTTGGGGAACACTTGGTGTAGCGGGTGGTGGAGAACAGTTGGTGTAGCGGGTGGTGGAGAACACTTGGTGTAGCAGGTGGTGGAGAACACTTGGTGGGGCGGGTGGTGGAGAACAGTTGGTGTAGCGGGTGGTGGAGAACACTTGGTGTAGCAGGTAGTGGAGAACACTTGGTGCAGCGGGTGGTGGAGAACACTTGGTGTAGCGGGTGGTGGAGAACAGTTGGTGTAGCGGGTGGTGGACAGCAGTTGGTGTAGCAGGTAGTGGAGAACACTTAAGAACATAAGAACATAAGAACGAAGGAACACTGCAGAAGGCCAACTGGCCCATGCGAGGCAGTCCAAGTCTCCTACCGGCTTAAGCCAATGCACCCAACCTAGTCAGGTCAGGTCACATTGACTTAAGGGAGGAACACGGCAACCGACCTGGTAGCACAAGCTATCACGTCTAACTCACACCCACCCACATCTACTCATGTATTTATCCAACCTATTTTTAAAGCTACACAACGTTCTAGCCTCTATAACGGTACTTGGGAGTTTGTTCCACTCATCCACAACTCTATTACCAAACCAGTACTTTCCTATATCCTTCCTGAATCTGAATTTTTCCAACTTAAAACCATTGCTGCGAGTCCTGTCTAGGCTAGATATTTTCAGCACACTATTTACATCCCCTTTATTTATTCCTGTCTTCAGTTTATACACCTCAATCATATCCCCCTAATTCTACGTCTTTCTAGAGAGTGCAGTTTCAGGGCCTTAGTCTATCCTCATAGGGAAGGTTTCTGATACATGGGATCAACTTTGTCATCCTCCTTTGTACATTTTCCAGAGAATTTATATCCATTCTGTAATACGGTAGACCAAAACTGTGCAGCATAATCTAAATGAGGCCTAACCAAGGATGTATAGAGTGAAGAACAACCTGAGGACTCCTATTATTTATGCTTCTTGATATGAAGCCAAGGATTCTATTAGCTTTATTGCGAACACTTATGCACTGTTGTCTTGGTTTCAGATACTGCTAACCAGAAACTCCTAAATCTTTTTCGCAATCCGTAATATTAAGATCTACATTATTTAGTTTATATTGTGGGCATGGTTATTGTCCTGTCCAACATTTAGAACTTTGCATTTGTCTATTTTAAAACTGCATCTGCCACTTCTCCGACCACTGCATCAGTCTATTCAAATCTTCCTGGAGTGCTCGAATGTCCTCGTCAGAATGAATTCGACGGCCTATTTTGGTGTCATCGGCAAACTTGCCGATGTCGCTCTTTATGCCCTCATCTATGTCGTTTATGTAGATTGTGAACAGCGGGGGGCCCCAAAACACTGACCCTGTGGAACACCGCTCGTGACACTTCCCCACTCTGATTTCTCCCCATTTATGCAAACTCTCTGCTGCCTATTTGTCAACCATGCCTCTATCCAGGAAAAAATTTCTCCTCCTATTCCATGTGCTTTAATTTTCCTCAACAGTCTCTGATGTGGGACCCTGTCAAAAGCCTTACTGAAGTCCATATACACAATATCATATTCATTACCATGATCTACCTCCTCAAATACCTTAGTGAAAAAAGTTAATAAATTCGTAAGGCAGGAACGCCCCTTTGTAAAACCATGCTGAGATTCGTTGGTGTAGCAGGTAGTGGAGAACACTTGGTGTAGCAGGTAGTGGAGAACACTTGGTGTAGCGGGTGGTGGAGAACACTTGGTGTAGCGGGTGGTGGAGAACAGTTGGTGTAGCAGGTATTGGAGAACACTTGGTGTAACGGGTACTGGATACTTTATTCTTAACGTAAACACTACCGAACTCATCCAGTTTTGCATGCTTACTGTACTCGTCTGTTTGTACTCGCCTGTTTGTGGTGTACTCACCTATTTGTGGGTTTATTTTGCACTTCTTCCCATATCTCTCGCTCCAGTGTGTTATGGCAGTGTGCGGACTTGGGATCAGGCCCTCGAGTATTTTCCACGTATATATGTATTATCATGTATCTCTGTCTCCTCCGATTCAGTGAGTATATGTTCAAGACTTGCAGGCGTTCCCAGTAATTTAGGTGCTTTACTGGCTCAGTGTGAGTCGTAAACGATCTCTGTATTTGTTCCAGCTCTGATATTTCTCCTGCTTTGAACGGGGCCGTCAGCACTGAGTAATATTCTAAATGAGGGAGCATTAGCGATTTGAAGAGTGTCACCATTGGCATTATTTCCCTTGTTTTGAAAGTTCTTAATACCCACCCAGTCATCTTCCTGGCTGTCGTGATCTTTGTCTTGTTATGGTCTTTAAAAGAAAGGTCAGCTGACATAATTATTCCTAGGTCTTTTACGTGTTCCTTACGTTCTATTTGGTGACCCTCTTGAGTTTTGTATATAGTGCTCCTTTTGAGTTCTTCATTCTTTCCATACCTAAGCAGCTGGAACTTATCACCATTGAACGCCATGTTGTTTTCCAATGCCCACTGGAAAACCCTGCTTACGTCTTCCTGTAAATTTTCAGTGTCCTCTACTGTAGAGGAGAGTGCATCGGACAAGAATATTAGTAGCACCAGTAACACACACAGCAATAGGCATTCTTGAGCTTCCCCAGCGCTCGGGCCTCTGCCCAAAGCTGGGGTGTGGCTCGAAGAGGATCTTGTAATGGATAAGGGGCATTACTAATAGACCCCTGGTTGTCTTCAAGAGGGAGCTGGACAGATACGTAAAGTCAGTGTCGGATCAGCCGGGCTGTGGTTCGTATGTTGAACTACGTGCGGCTAGCAGTAACAGCCTCATTGATCAGGCCTTGATCCATTGGGAGGCCTGGTCTGGACCGGGCCGCGGGGGCGTTGATCCCCGAAATGCCTCCAGGTAGTGCTTGCTGCCTTTGTACCTCCTGACATCGTCTGCTGCTGTACAGCTGCCACAACCTTCGAACCCAGTGTGGGCGGGGTTTGTGGCAGCCCAAGGTGCCTAGCTTCTCCCTTCGAGTCCCGTGGGGGCGGAGAATGGGGCTAGGCCTGAGGACAGTTGGTCCCAGAAGACGAGGTGGTACTTGTACCTCCTCCCATGGCAGACATTGGTCTGAGACACTCCCTCGACAGGGAGCCAAGGCCGGGCCAACTCTTGGGAAAGGCCCGGGTCGGGCGATTATACAGCAGAGGTGCCGGGACAGTGCCTTTGGGCACTGAGCTTTATACCTCGCTGATGATGGATCCTGGTCTGTTTACTACTACTTTTTGTGTTGTGTGTGTTAGGAACCCGCAGGTTACTAACATGTATAGGTTAACGATTCTTTTTAGCTCATATAATTAAATGAGAGAAAGAGAGAGAGAGAGGGATGAGAGGGAGCTCCCACTCACCCCGTGGTGACTGGGAGCCAGATTACAAAATCGATCAACCGGAGTAAAAAAAAAAGAATAAACTCAGTGTGTCGGGGTGTAAAATTAAGCGATGGAGGGAAGCAGGTTCCCACCTTGTACACTCCATGTTAGTGTTGCAACACTGTGTGATGTGAGGAAGTAGTGTGTGGTGATGCAGCAGTAGTGTGTGATGATGCAGCAGCAGTGTGTGGTAATGCAGCAGCAGTGTGTGTGGTGATGCAGCAGCAGTGTGTGGTGATGCAGCAGCAGTGTGTGGTGATGCAGCAGTAGTGTGTGGTGATGCAGCAGCAGTGTGTGGTGATGCAGCAGCAGTGTGTGGTGATGCAGCAGTAGTGTGTGGTGATGCAGCAGTAGTGTGTGGTGATGCAGCAGCAGTGTGTGGTGATGCTGCAGCAGTGTGTGGTGATGCAGCAGCAGTGTGTGGTAATGTAGCAGCAGTGTGTGTGGTGATGCAGCAGCAGTGTGTGGTGATGCTGCAGCAGTGTGTGGTGATGCAGCAGCAGTGTGTGGTGATGCAGCAGCAGTGTGTGGTGATGCAGCAGTAGTGTGTGGTGATGCAGCAGTGTGTGGTGATGCAGCAGCAGTGTGTGGTGATGCAGCAGTGGGGAGCAGCAGCAGTGTGTGGTGATGCTGCAGCTAGTGTGTGGTGATGCTGCAGCAGTGTGTGGTGATGCAGCAGCAGTGTGTGGTGATGCAGCAGTAGTGTGTGGTGATGCAGCAGTAGTGTGTGGTGATGCAGCAGTAGTGTGTGGTGATGCAGCAGCAGTGTGTGGTGATGCAGCAGCAGTGTGTGGTGATGCTGCAGCAGTGTGTGGTGATGCAGCAGCAGTGTGTGGTGATGCTGCAGCAGTGTGTGGTGATGCAGCAGTAGTGTGTGGTGATGCAGCAGCAGTGTGTGGTGATGCTGCAGCAGTGTGTGGTGATGCAGCAGCAGTGTGTGGTGATGCTGCAGCAGTGTGTGGTGATGCAGCAGCAGTGTGTGGTGATGCTGCAGCAGTGTGTGGTGATGCAGCAGTAGTGTGTGGTGATGCAGCAGCAGTGTGTGGTGATGCAGCAGTAGTGTGTGGTGATGCAGCAGATGTGTGGGTGATGCTGCAGCAGTGTGTGGTGATGCAGCAGCAGTGTGTGGTGATGCAGCAGCAGTGTGTGTGATGTGCAGTAGCTGTGTGCGTGATGCAGCAGTAGTGTGTGGTGATGCAGCAGTAGTGTGTGGTGATGCAGCAGCAGTGTGTGGTGATGCAGCAGCAGTGTGTGGTGATGCTGCAGTAGTGTGTGGTGATGCAGCAGCAGTGTGTGGTGATGCAGCAGCAGTGTGTGGTGATGCAGCAGTAGTGTGTGGTGATGCAGCAACAGTGTGTGGTGATGCAGCAGTAGTGTGTGGTGATGCAGCAGCAGTGTGTGGTGATGCAGCAGCAGTGTGCGGTGATGCAGCAGCAGTGTGTGGTGATGCAGCAACAGTGTGCGGTGATGCAGCAGCAGTGTGCGGTGATGCAGCAGCAGTGTGTAGTGAATCCACGGAACTCATCAAAGGTGTATCAAAGGCAGCAGAGGTGGAGGTCACTAGAGGCGTAGAAAGTACATCCTCACATCGTCCCTGTTAGGCATTGTGGAAAGAGAGAGAGAGAGAGAGAGAGAGAGAGAGAGAGAGAGAGAGAGAGAGAGAGAGAGAGAGAGAGAGAGAGAAGAGAAGAGAGAGTGTGGGTAGGGGGGGGGCTGGTGTAACCTTGACCTGCTTACACTTACCACGGGGACGCAAGGAATTTAAAAAAAATACGGTTCGCTAGTGTGTACAGTGTACGTATACTTATATAGCTCGTGTGTGTATGTACACTTCTTTAGTGTACGTGCAGGTTTCTTTGCACATTCTTCTCTCACCTTTCTACTAGTTTACCACGATCGCTTTTCTTTGTAATTTTCTTTGTTGTATGCCTTGTGTGTTGCCTGTGCGCCTTCAGTGTTTGGTGGTGGTGTAGTGTTGTTGTGCTGCTCTACCCTTGTTCTGCCGTGTTCTGTGTCTGTGTCTACCTCATTTGTGTAGGTTGGTTGTGTTTATCCCCGTGGTGCTACATGTAAGCAGCGATCGATGGCACCAGTGTCAGCAGTGAGGGAGGGCGCTGCCTCACTGCCAACCACCTCCCCCTTTTTCCCTCTCCCTCCCTTCCCTTCTCTCTCCATGGGTCCTTCTGTCTTCTTTCCCGTCCCCTCACCCTCTCCCTCCCTTCCCTTCTCTCTCCATGGGTCTTTCTGTCTTCTTTCCCGTCCCCTCACCCTCTCCGTCCCTTCCCTTTCCCATTCTTTCAGGTCTATGTAAGGATGGTGAAACCACAAATTATAAATTTTCTGACAAGGAATGACCTACACAGTCATGTCAATAAGGACTGGGTTTAAAGCAGGTTAGTTTAGTTTAATATGTTTATTATGCATCCCAATACCCATCCTGTCGGAGGTAGTCAAAGGATTACAGAGGTATATAATGGGTCCAGGGACTGGGACCCCTAAGTTTTGATACCGGAACAAGTTACAAAGGTAATGAACTCCAGGTAGATCTGGTCACAATTATGACCAAGTTACAAAGGTAATGTATCGTCTACACGTCTGTACATAGTTACAATCATGAACAACTTACAACACGTCCACACCCGGTCACAACTGTAATGAGTTATTAGTGTAAATATTAATTGGGTCACACACGGGCGCTTAGCAAACCTAAGAACAGCATTCCGACATCTTAATAAGGAATCGTTCAGGACCCTGTACACTGTGTGTGTTAGGCCTATATTGGAGTATGTAACACCAGTTTGGAACCCACACCTAGCCAAGCACGTAAGGAAACTAGAGAAAGTGCAAAGGTTTACAACAAGACTAGTCCCAGAGCTAAGGGGTATATCCTACGAGGAGAGGTTAAGGGAAATCGACTTGACGATACTGGAAGATAGGAGAGATAGGGGAAACACGATAACGACATATAAAATACTGTGAGGAATCGACAAGGTGGACAGAGACAGGATGTTCCAGAGATGGGACACAGCAACAAAGGGTCACAGTTGGAAGTTGAAGACTCAGATGAATCACAGGGATGTTAGAAAATACTTCTTCAGGGTTGTCAGGAAGTGGAATAGTCTGGGTAGTGATGTAGTGGTGGCAGGATCCATACATAGCTTTAAGAAGAGGTGTGATGAAGCTCATGGTTCAGGGAGTGACCCAGTAGCGACCAGTGAAGAGGCGGGGCCAGGAGCTATGACTCGACCCCTGCAACAGCAGCTAGGTGAGTATACACACACACACACACACACACACACACACACACACAGACACAGACACACACACACACACACACACACACACACACACACACACACACACACACACACACACACACACACACACACACACACACACACACACACACAGACGAAATGGTAACTAACACACACACACACACACACACACACGCATTCTGACCCCACCCCCATCATCACAAACCCCACCTACACCACAGCCCCATATAAGCCCCCACCAAGGCTCTCGCTCCCCCAACCCCAATATTCTTGGATGACCACAATGATAGAAAAGAAACTGAAAGTTTGGTACACAAACGCGGATGGAATAACGAATAAACATGAGGAGTGGAACGAAAGAATCAGTGAAAAATCCCCAGACATCATAGCAGTCACAGAAACAAAACTCGCTGAGACAATAACAGACACAGTCTTCCCAATGGGATATCAGATCCTGAGGAAAGATAGAAGGAGTAGAGGGGGAGGAGGGGTTGCACTGCTCATAAAACACCGATGGGGATTTGAGGAAATGGAAGGCATGGACATGATTGGAGAAAGAGACTACATTGTAGGTACAATTCAGTCCGGAGAACATAAAGTAGTCATTGGAGTGATGTATAACCCACCACAGAACTGCAGGAGGCCAAGAGAGGAGTACGAAGAAAACAACAGGGTGATGGTGGACACACTGGCTGAGGTGGCAAGAAGAGCTCACTCGAGCAGAGCAAAGTTACTGGTAATGGGCGATTTCAACCACAGGGAGATCGACTGGGAAAACCTGGAGCCACATGGGGGTCCCGAAACATGGCGAGCCAAGATGATGGATGTGGTACTTGAAAACCTCATGCATCAACATGGCAGGGACACAACCAGAGAGAGAGGGGAGGATGAGCCAGCAAGACTGGATCTTGTGTTCACCCTGAGCAGTTCAGACATTGAGGACATCACTTACGAGAGGCCCCTTGGAGCTAGAGATCACGTGGTTCTGAGTTTTGATTATATAGTAGAGTTACAAGTGGAGAAGGTAATAGGAACTGAAGGGGACAGGCCAAACTATAAAAGCGGGGACTACGCAGGTATGAGAAACTTCCTGCAGGAGGTTCAGTGGGACAGAGAAATGGTAGGAAAATCAGTAAACGAGATGATGGAATATGTGGCAACAAAGTGCAAGGAGGCAGAGGAAAGGTTTGTTCCCAAGGGAAACAGAAATAATAGGAAGACCAAACGAGTCCTTGGTTTACCCGAAGGTGTAGGGAGGCAAAAACTAAGTGCAGCAGAGAATGGAAAAGGTACAGGAGGCATAGGACCCAGTAAAACAAGGAGATTAGTAGGAGAGCCAGAAACGAGTATGCACAGATAAGGAGGGAGGCCCAGCGACAGTATGAAAACGACATAACATCGAAAGTCAAATCTGACCCGAAACTACTGTATAGCCACATTAGGAGGAAGACAACAGTCAAGGACCAGGTGATAAGGCTGAGGAAAGAAGGTGGAGAACTCACAAGAAACGATCAAGAGGTATGTGAGGAGCTCAACACGAGATTTAAGGAAGTATTTACAGTAGAGACAGGAAGGACTCTGGGGGGACAGATCAGATGGGGACACCAGCAAGGAATACACCAACAAGTGTTGGACGACATACATACAGATGAGGAGGAGGTGAAGAAACTGCTAAGGGACATCGATACCTCAAAGGCAATGGGACCGGACAACATCTCCCCATGGGTCCTTAGAGAGGGAGCAGATATGTTGTGCATGCCACTTACCACAATCTTCAACACGTCCCTGGAAACTGGGCAACTACCTGAGGTATGGAAGACGGCAAATGTAGTTCCCATTTTTAAAAAAGGAGACAGAAAATAGGCACTAAACTATAGACCTGTGTCATTGACGTGTATAGTATGCAAAGTTATGGAGAAGATTATCAGGAGGAGAGTGGTGGAGCACCTGGAACGGAACAAGAGTATAAATGCCAACCAGCATGGATTCATGGAAGGCAAATCCTGCGTCACATACCTTCTGGAGTTTTATGATAAAATAACAGAAGTAAGACACGAGAGAGAGGGGTGGGTTGATTGCATCTTCTTGGACTGCAAGAAGGCCTTTGACACAGTTCCTCACAAGAGATTAGTGCAGAAGCTAGAGCATCAGGCGCATATAACAGGAAGGGCACTGCAATGGATCAGAGAATACCTGACAGGGAGGCAACAACGAGTCATGGTACGTAATGATGTATCACAGTGGGCACCTGTGACGAGCGGGGTCTCACAGGGGTCGGTCCTAGGACCAGTGCTATTTTTGGTATATGTGAACGACATGATGGAAGGGTTAGACTCAGAAGTGTCCCTGTTTGCAGATGATGTGAAGTTAATGAGGAGAATTAAATCTGATGAGGACCAGGCAGGACTTCAAAGAGACCTGGACAGACTGGACACCTGGTCCAGCAAATGGCTTCTCAAATTTAATCCTGCCAAATGCAAAGTCATGAAGATAGGGGAAGGGCACAGAAGACCACAGACAGAGTATAGGCTAGGTGGCCAAAGACTGCAAACCTCACTCAAGGAGAAAGATCTTGGGGTGAGTATAACACCGAGCATGTTTCCGGAAGCACACATCAATCAGATAACTGCTGCAGCATATGGGCGCCTGGCAAACCTGAGAACAGCATTCCGATACCTTAGTAAGGAATCGTTCAAGACACTGTACACCGTGTATGTCAGGCCCATACTGGAGTATGCAGCACCTGTTTGGAACCCGCACTTGATAAAGCACGTCAAGAAACTAGAGAAAGTACAAAGGTTTGCGACAAGGATAGTTCCAGAGCTATGGGGAATGTCCTATGAAGAAAGATTAAGGGAAATCGGCCTGACGACACTGGAGGACAGGAGGGTCAGGGGAAACATGATAACGACATATAAAATACTGCATGGAATAGACAAGTTGGACAAAGACAGGATGTTCCAGGGAGGGGACACAGAAACAAGAGGCCACAATTGGAAGTTGAAGACACAAATGAGTCAGAGAGATATTAGGAAGTATTTCTTCAGTCATAGAGTTGTAAGGCAGTGGAATAGCCTAGAAAATGACGTAGTGGAGGCAGGAACCATACACAGTTTTAAGACGAGGTTTGATAAAGCTCATGGAGCGGGGAGAGAGAGGGCCTAGTAGCAACCGGTGAAGAGGCGGGGCCAGGAGCTAAGACTCGAATCCTGCAACCACAAATAGGTGAGTACACACACACACACACACACAGACGAAATGGTAACTAACACACACACACACACACACACAGACGAAATGGTAACTAACACACACACCCAACACACAGACGAAATGGTAACTAACACACGCACACACACACACACACACACCACACACACACACACACACCACACACACACACACACACACACACACACAACACACACACACACACACACAAACACACACGAACGACATGACGGAAGGGTTAGACTCAGAAGTGTCCCTGTTTGCAGATGATGTGAAGTTAATGAGGAGAATTAAATCTGATGAGGACCAGGCAGGACTTCAAAGAGACCTGGACAGACTGGACACCTGGTCCAGCAAATGGCTTCTCGAATTTAATCCTGCCAAATGCAAAGTCATGAAGATAGGGGAAGGGCACAGAAGACCACAGACAGAGTATAGGCTAGGTGGCCAAAGACTGCAAACCTCACTCAAGGAGAAAGATCTTGGGTGAGTATAACACCGAGCATGTCTCCGGAAGCACACATCAATCAGATAACTGCTGCAGCATATGGGCGCCTGGCAAACCTGAGAACAGCATTCCGATACCTTAGTAAGGAATCATTCAAGACACTGTACACCGTGTATGTCAGGCCCATACTGGAGTATGCAGCACCTGTTTGGAACCCGCACTTGATAAAGCACGTCAAGAAACTAGAGAAAGTACAAAGGTTTGCGACAAGGTTAGTTCAGAGCTAAGGGGAATGTCCTATGAAGAAAGATTAAGGGAAATCGGCCTGACGACACTGGAGGACAGGAGGGTCAGGGGAGACATGATAACGACATATAAAATACTGCGTGGAATAGACAAGTGGACAAAGACAGGATGTTCCAGGGAGGGGACACAGAAACAAGAGGCCACAATTGGAGTTGAAGACACAAATGAGTTAGTGAGATAGTAGGAAGTATTCTTCAGTCATAGAGTTGTAAGGCAGTGGAATAGCCTAGAAAATGACGTAGTGGAGCAGGAACCATACACAGTTTTAAGACGAGGTTTGATAAAGCTCATGGAGCGGGGGAGAGAGAGGCCTAGTAGCAACCGGTGAAGAGGCGGGCCAGGAGCTAAACTGACACCTGCAACCACAAATAGGTGAGTACAAAATGTCAACGATGCTTTAACACACAAACACACACATAGACGAAATGGTAAATAACACCACACTCACACACACTCACACACACACCACACACCACTACGACATGACAAATCACACACACACACACACACACACACACAGATCATACTTATCATAACTACTAAATCATTAAGGCTATAAAAATCAATTTCATTTAAAAGACGCTTTGTTAAAATAAGAAAAAAACTTGGACGTTGTTTACACGGACTTGACCAAGATATTGACAAATGTCCATTGACCTCGCTTTATTGACATTTGACAAATGTCATTTACGTCGCTTATGACATTTGACAAATGATAACGATTACCTAAGGGATATTAAATTTTGACAATGTCATTGAACCGCTTTTGACATTGACAAAGTCCATTGACCTGTCGGTACATGATCATTTGACAAGTGTCCATTGGACCTCGCTTTTGACATTGACTGTCCTTCGACCTCGCTTTTGACTTTGACGAATGTCAAACCTCGCCTTTTGCAATGTATGTGCCATTAAACTCGCATTTGCTTCATGAAGACACGGAACTTGCTTATAAGATGTGGTCATGTCCATTGACTCGCTTTTGACATTTGACAAATGTCATTGACCTCGCTTAGAGTATTTGCAAATGTCCGATTGTTCCCACGTAACTAGAACAATAATTGCAAATGCCTGGACTCGCTTTTTGACATTTGACAATGTCATTGACAATCCTTGTTGACTTTCCACAAATGTACCATTGACCTCGCTTTTGACATTTGATTGTCCAACCAGAATTTGTAGACATTTGACAAATGTCCATGATTCGTCTTTAACACTTAGACAATGTCCATGAGCTCGTTTTTGACATTGACGAATGTTCCATTTGACTCGCATTTTGACATTGCAAATGTCCACTGAACTCGCTTTTCACACTAACAAAGTGTCCCAATGACCTCGCATTTTTGACATTTGACAAATGACCATTGTCTCGCTTTTTGAAAGTTGACAAATGTCCATTAACCCAGAGTGCTTACTAACATTGACAATGACAATGGACACCCGCTTTTTACATTTGACAAATGTCCATTGACCTCGCTTTTTGACATTTGACAAATGTCCATTGACCTCGCTTTTTGACATTTGACAAATGTCCATTGACCTCGCTTTATGACATTTGACAAATGTCCATTGACCTACGCTCTTTACAAGTTTGCACCAAATGACCAGTTGACCTCGCTTTATGACATTTGACAAATGTCCATTGACCTCGCTTTATGACATTTGACAAATGCTATAAAAGAAGGTCAGTAGATATAAAAGAAAAGGTACGAAAATGGATATTAAATTTTCTGACGAATAGAACACAGAAAGTAGTATTGAAAAGCAGAATGTATGGGTAGCAAGGTAGAACGTTGAGTGCACCAAGACACGGTCCTGGTGCCTTTACTGTTTCTCGCCCCTCAGCAGGCGTACGTAGATTAAAACACTCGCCAGAGTTCCGTGTCAAAGTTTGTGGGCGATACAAACAAGAAAGTCGCCTCAGTGGAAGACACGGAAAATTTGCAGACAGGTACTGATGGTCTTCCAGCAGAGGATGGAAAACTGCACGATGTTCAGTTTCTCTCTCATACAGAGTAGTGTTGCAACACACTGTGGGTGTTCCCACAATGTAACTATCATACAGAGTAGTGTTGCAACACACTGTGGGTGTTCCCACAATGTAACTATCATACAGAGTAATGGTTCAACACTGTGAGTGTTCTTACAATGTATCATACAGAGTAGTGGTGCAATACACTGTGGGTGTTCCCACAATGTAACTATCATCCAGAGCAGTGTTGCAGCACACTGTGTTTGTTCCCACAATGTAAATATTGTAAAGAGTAGTGTGGTATATTGTGGGTGTTCCCACACTGTAACTAATGTAGAGCAGTGTATCAGCACAGTGTGGGGTGTTCCAGATTTTGTGCAGTGTTCAAGGGTGCACCACTAACAAGAGTACACCACTAACAAGAGTGCACCACTAACAAGAGTGTACCACTAACAAGAGTGCACCACTAACAAGTGTGTACCACTAACAAGTGTGTACCACTAACAAGGGTGCAGAACTAGCAAGAGTGCGCTACTAACAAGGGTGCACCACTAACAAGGGTGCACCACTAACATGTGTGCACCACAAAGGTACACCACTAACAAGAGTGCACCACTAACGAGTGCCCTACTAACCCTGGTGCACCACTAACAAATGTGCACCACTAATAAGTGTGCACCACTAACAAGAGTGCATCACTGACAATGACCATATACGGTGCACTCCGTTCTGCTGCTTCTAAATGACCTTGTTACGAGGCCCAAGGCTGGAAGAACGGACTTGGAGCTGGTCCAGAGACCTTGACGATCACCTTACTTCCTGGAGGTCAACCTCCAGTGTGTGTGTACTCACCTAGTTGTGGTTGCAGGGGTCGAGTCATAGCTGATAGCTATGTGTGTGTGTGTGTACTCATCTAATTGTGGTTGCAGGGGTCGATTCACAGCTCCTGGCCCCCCGCCTCTTCACTAGTCGCTACTAGGTCACTTCCTGCTCCATGAGCTTTATCATACCTCTTCTTAAAGTTATGTATGGATCCTGCCACCACTACATCACAGTTACTCCGTGACTGAAGGAATACTTCCTAACATCCCTGTGAGTGATCTGAGTCTTCAACTTCCAACTGTGACCCCTTGTTGCTGTGTCTCATCTCTGGAACATCCTATCTCTCCTGTGTGTGTACTCACCTATTTGTACTCACCTATTTGTGGTTGCAGGGGTCGAGTCATAGCTCCTGGCCCCCGCCTCTTCACTGATTGCTACTAGGTCCTCTTTCTTCCTGCCCCATGAGCTTTATCATACCTCGCCTTAAAACTATGTATGGTTCCTGCCTCCACTACATCACTTTCTAGGCTATTCCATGGCCTGACTACTCTATGACTGAAGAAATACTTTCTAACATCCCTTTGATTCATCTGAGTCTTCAACTTCCAATTGTGACCTCTTGTGTCTGTGTCCCATCTCTGGAACATCCCGTCTTTGTCCACCTTGTCTATTCCGCGCAGTATTTTATATGTTGTTATCATGTCTCCCCCGACCCTCCTGTCCTCCAGTGTCGTCAGGCCTATTTCCCTCAACCTTTCTTCGTAGGACAATCCCCGTATGTGTGTGTGTGTGTGTGTGTGTGTATGTGTGTGTGTGCGTGTGTGCGTGCGTGCGTGCGTGCGTGCGTGCGTGCTTGCTTGCTTGCGCGCACTCGACTGTAATTATGTTTTGCGTGTGTTGAGGTTGAATGAGTTAATTTTTTTTTAAATTCTCTCTGTCAGCAATATGGGGAGGTTAATGACCAGTTAGAGAAATTTGCTGGCATCTGTGTAGGTAAAATGAGAGAGAGAGAGAGGGATCAAAATTGAAATGTGTGTGTGTGTACTCCATACGTGTACATACGTATGGTATTCTCACTTAGTGCACACGTGTGCGTGTATTCCCACCTAGTACACACACGTGTGCGTGTATTCTCACCCAGTACACACACGTGTGCGTGTATTCTCACCTAGTACACACACGTGTGCGTGTATTCTCACCTAGTACACACACGTGTGCGTGTATTCTCACCTGGTACACACACGTGTGCGTGTATTCTCACCTAGTACACACACGTGTGCGTGTATTCTCACCTAGTACACACACGTGTGCGTGTATTCTCACCCAGTACACACACGTGTGCGTGTATTCTCACCTAGTACACACACGTGTGCGTGTATTCTCACCCAGTACACACACGTGTGCGTGTATTCTCACCTAGTACACACACGTGTGCGTGTATTCTCACCTAGTACACACACGTGTGCGTGTATTCTCACCCAGTACACACACGTGTGCGTGTATTCTCACCTAGTACACACACACGTGTGCGTGTATTCTCACCTAGTACACACACGTGTGCGTGTATTCTCACCTAGTACACACACGTGTGCGTGTATTCTCACCTAGTACACACACGTGTGCGTGTATTCTCACTCAGTACACACGTGTGCGTGTATTCTCACCTAGTGGAGAGGGAGCATGGACACTGGGTCGTCCCACAGTTACTTAAAGCAACAGACATAGCCCCACTCCACAAAGGGGGCAGTAAAGCAACAGCAAAGAACTACAAACCGATAGCGCTAACGTCCCATATCATAAAACTTTTTGAAAGGGTTTTAGATACCCATCAGTTACACAACCGAGGGCAGAATCGTTTTAGAGCAGGTCGCCCCTGTCTGTCCCAACTACTGGACCACTACGACAAGGTCCTGGATGCTCTAGAAGACAAACAGAATGCAGATGTAATATACACAGACTTTGCAAAAGCCTTCGACAAGTGTGACCATGGTGTAATAGCGCACAAAATGCGTGATAAAGGAATAACAGGAAAAGTCGGTAGATGGATCTATAATTTCCTCACAAACAGAACACAAAGAGTAGTAGTCAACAGAGTAAAGTCTGAGGCGGCTACTGTGAAAAGCTCTGTTCCACAAGGCACAGTACTCGCTCCCATCTTGTTCCTCATCCTCATATCGGACATAGACAGGGATATAAGCTACAGCACTGTGTCTTCCTTTGCAGATGACACCCGAATTTGCATGACAGTGTCCTCCATTGAAGACACTGCAAGACTCCAGGCGGACATCAACCAAATCTTTAAATGGGCTGCAGAAAACGATATTAAGTTCAATGATGAAAAATTCCAATTGCTCTGATATGGAAAACATGAGAAAATTAAAATTTCATAGGAGTATAAAACAATTCCAACCACACAATAGAGCGAAAAACCAACGTCAAAGACCTGGGAGTGATCATGTCGGAGGATCTCACCTTCAAGGACCATAACATTATATCAATCGCATCTGCTAGAAAAATGACAGGATGGATAATGAGAACCTTCAAAACTAGGGAGGCCAAGCCCATGATGACACTCTTCAGGTCACTTGTTCTATCTAGGCTGGAATATTGCTGCACACTAACAGCACCTTTCAAGGCAGGTGAAATTACTGACCTAGAAAATGTACAGAGAACCTTCACGGCGCGCATAACCGATAAAACACCTCAATTACTGGGAGCTCTTGAAGTTCCTAAACCTGTACTCCCTAGAACGCAGGAGTGAGGGAAACATGATTATATACACCTGGAAAATCCTAGAGGGACTAGAACCAAACTTGCACACGAAAATCACTCACTACGAAAGCAAAAGACTTGGCAGACGATGCAACATTTCCCCAATGAAAAGTAGGGGTGCCATTAGCACGATAAGAGACAACACAGTAAGTGTCAGGGGCCCAAGACTGTTCAACTGCCTCCCAGGCATACATCAAGGGGATTACCAGTAGACCCCTGGCTGTCTTCAGGCAGGCGCTGGACAAGCACCTAAAGTCAGTACCTGACCAGCCGGGTTGTGGTTCGTACGTTGAATTACGTGCGGCCAGTAGTAACAGCCTGGTTGATCAGGCCCTGATCCACCATGAGGCTTGGTCACAGACCGGGCCGCGGGGCAGTTGACTCCCGGAACTCTCTCTAGGTATACTCCAGGTAGTACAGACACGTGTGCGTGTATTCTCACCTAGTACACACGTGTGCGTGTATTCTCACCTAGTACACACACATGTGCATGTAGTCTCACCTACTACACATGCGTGTGTTTTCCTAGTGTCAGTTCACCAATATACTCAAACATGTTAATATACACCTGTTTTCCGCTACAGGGGTTCTATTCATATAAACTTTGCCCTCATGGTGAAGGGCTCTTGGTCCATGGAATTACAGCTGCCATTCCTTTCCTTGCATTAGATTTGATTACCTCTGTAATGGGTTGGGCACAACTGTTATGTCTGCTGAGAGTCTCTCTCAGTGGATGGGATCCCACCTCATAGACTCTGGTAGGAGCCTCCCTCAACACTCTTCCAGCTGACCAGTAAGAATTCCCAAGTAATTAAGTACTTTAACTTGAGTGTCCTGAGTCTTATTATGTGCCCTGTGTTCACGCACACACAGACCAAGTGTCTTATCGACAAGTGCCCTTGACAAATGCTAGCACCAGAAAACTGGCCAAGTGTCTTTTGGTGGAGGAGGATGGAGAGGGTATGCTGAGAGTGTCAACATGACGCTGGCACTTCAAGATGCAAGGTGTTTACTTGGCCTGGCCTTCCTCCTGCTCATCTACCACCTGTCTCAGATAGACGACAATGATGATCAGTCCAGCTGTACACTTGTCCTGGATAGGTAATGCAAGTACCGAGCCAGCAGGGAGAGGGGGAAGCATACGCTGTGTTGTGCCATTACCTTCCATTATATTCTGATTTGTACACAGCTGTTACAATGAGCTTCACTCTTGCATGTACTCTGATGATGGAAAGTACTTTTCGGTTGGCTGGTTGGCTGGTTACTCAGGCAGGCTAAGGAAGCCAGTTAGGGCAGGCAGGCCAAGCAAGCCAGGTAGGGCAGGCAGACCAAGCAAGCCAGGTAGGGCAGGCAGGCCAAGCAAGCCAGGTAGGGCAGGTAGACCAAGCAAGCCAGGTAGGGCAGGCAGACCAAGCAAGCCAGGTAGGGCAGGCAGACCAAGCAAGCCAGGTAGGGCAGGCAGACCAAGCAAGCCAGGTAGGGCAGGCAGGCCAAGCAAGCCAGGTAGGGCAAGCAGGCCAGGTATGAAATGTGGATGCTGGTTCCTGCTCTGTGTGTTAGATAAATTTGTGAAATGCGAACGTACTGCAGTTATTGGTTCAGCGTTTTGGCATTATCCATCCTTGGGCTGGTTGTGCTGTCCATGCGTCCTTAGGTCGTCTAGTGCGTGTTTATGTCATCTGGTGTGTCCTTGTGTTATCTGGTGCGTCCGTGCATCTTGCAGCACCACGCCTAAGATAGAAATTGAAAGATAAACAGAGCCACAACACACTCGGCTAACTCAACCACTGCTTATCTGACTTAACCACAGCTCTCAGGAGCCCTAACAAAGATTCACATGGGACATTACAAACTCATATTAGGGTTATATTCGAGTATCCAGCGCCAGCATGGAACCCTCACCTGAGACTAAAACCTTTCGAAAGATCCAAAGGTTCGAAATAAGTCTGGTGCCGTAAGTGAGGGAAACAGACAGTGAGGAACTTGAACAACACCAAGAGATAAGACTATGTATGATTTAACCACAACATTCAGGATACCCAGATGATTAAGTAAAATGTATAGGTAGAATGGATAGAAGAGAAAGAGTGGTAGATAGGAGAGGAAAAGGGGTAGATAATAGAGAAAGAATATATAGGAGAGGAAGCCACAAGACAAAGGGAGCCAGCTTCAGATACATGTGAAGCACAGGGATGTTAGGAAGTACTTTTTCATTTTCAGTAAGGTAAGTGGAATGATTTGTAGTTTCTGGGGATTGGTGGCCTTTAGGGCCGGGTCCCAGACTAGATGATGGCCTGAGCAGTGAAGCTATAGGCACTAGAAGACCAACGTAGGCACCACAACCAGGCTGAAGACAACTGGGATTTGTTGATTGTTCTTCGGAAGGAAGGATGTTGAGAACTCTTAACTGTAAGTCAATACATAAACTCACACAACTTAATACCTGCCACAAGTATTATAGATTGAATTAATGTTTAATTTAGCAAACTATAAGGAGTCTGATTAAATTTTGTGCCAACAGTCGTTGTTAGACTTAAAGGTTGAATAAAGATATTTCAGTTAAGGTTTTTTGATTTAAAAGTTAATTAAGATCTATAATACCACTTAATACCTACCACACACCATTTACCACCCACCCACCTACGTACATACCGCACACTTACCACCTACCCACTTACCTACGTACCGCACACTTACCACCCACCCACCTACCTACATGACTAGCATCCAGCAGAGCTGGTCCACTTTCACCCAGGAAGGCGGCAGCAGTCACCGCCAGAGGACTGGTCCTGAGATATAGGCAGCAGCAGCAGAAGGATGATGATGATGATGATGACGATGATGCCCTACATGGAAGTGCCTTACCTACAGAACAGTGCTACGTCCTGTATCTGCTCCACTACAGTGACCACTCACACAGATACATGTATATACATAGATACCTAGTTATGTAAATAAGAGATAGACAATAAATACATATACACAGATAGATAGTTACATAAATAAGAGATAGACATTAGATACATATACACAGATAGATACATCCTCTACCAGAATTTACATCTTTGATGTACAAGAGATAAAGATATAGATATCAGAGATATTTTAGATATATAAGAACTATGTGTAGGGTAATATTTCACCTCTTTTATCTGTGTCTTTTTTAACCACAGTTTATCCATCTCGTACAAAACACTAGTGGATTAAGACTTTTTTGTCTGATGTAAGGAAGAGGTATTTTCTTGATAAATAAAACACATGTGCAACAGTAAGGTATCTTAATTCCAAAGCGTTTCACTTGCGTCTCGCTTGGTCACAGACCGTGGTGCTGGGGCGTTGACCCCCCAAACCCTCTCCGGGTATACTCCAAGTAAACACAGTAACCTTCTTCAGTCCAGTACAGAATATTAGCAGAAGTAGTAGAGATGTGAAGACTATGTAATCAGTCCGTCACCCCTGAAGACGCAGTTTTGAGGTGGTCAGTCCCCACGAGGTGTTTTTATACCGACCTCTGGTTCCTGGTTTATCTAACGTGAATACTGCTTTAATAACACTTAAGATGAGTGATCACACTCAGCTCATCATGAGAAGCTTTAAGAGTGGATTGAAGGGAAGAATATTGTATAATACTCTATGAGAACACTTGTTATCAGCTGTGATAGACTATAAGAACACTGTTATCTTGTGTGACAGTTTATAAGAACACTGTTATCTTGTGTGACAGTTTATAAGAACACTGTTATCTTGTGTGACAGTTTATAAGAACACTGTTATCTTGTGTGACAGTTTATAAGAACAGAGTTGCTATGACAACAGTACCATCTAACTAATATTGTTTGATCTGCTGGTTTCGAGTGGATCAGATAATTGATCTTCTGATTACTGAGCATGAGTGAGCTCTTGTGAGAGCTGGGTGAGCTGTGAGAGCTGGGTGAGCTGTGAGAGCTGGGTGAGCTGTGAGAGCTGAGTGAGCTGTGAGAGCTGGGTGACTGTGAGAGCTGGGTGAGCTGTGAGAGCTGGGTGAGCTGTGAGAGCTGAGTGAGCTGTGAGAGCTGGGTGAGCTGTGAGAGCTGGGTGAGCTGTGAGAGCTGGGTGAGCTGTGAGAGCTGGGTGAGCTGTGAGAGCTGAGTGAGCTGTGAGAGCTGAGTGAGCTGTGAGAGCTGGGTGAGCTGTGAGAGCTGAGTGAGCTGTGAGAGCTGGGTGAGCTGTGAGAACTGAGTGAGCTGTGAGAGCTGAGTGAGCTGTGAGATCTGGGTGAGCTGGGGGATAGATTGGGAGATTTAAAGAAAAGATTTTTTTTTATACTAAAAAGGACTGGATACACTAGCAGTGTGATGCAACACTATCCTGTATGATAATTACACAGTGTGGGGCAACACTATCCTGTATGATAATTACACAGTGTGGGGCAACACTATCCTGTATGATAATTACACAGTGTGATGCAACACTATCCTGTATGATAATTACACAATGTGGGCAACACTATCCTGTATGATAATTACACAGTGTGATGCAACACTATCCTGTATGATAATTACACAATGTGGGCAACACTATCCTGTATGATAATTACACAGTGTGATGCAACACTATCCTGTATGATAATTACACAATGTGGGCAACACTATCCTGTATGATAATTACACAGTGTGGGTCAACACTATCCTGTATGATAATTACACAGTGTAGGGCAACACTATCCTGTATGATAATTACACAGTGTGGGGCAACACTATCCTGTATGATAATAACACAGTGTAGGGCAACACTGTCCTGTATGATAATTACACAGTGTGGGGCAACACTATCCTGTATGATAATTACACAATGTAGGGCAACACTATCCTGTATGATAATTACACAGTGTGGGGCAACACTATCCTGTATGATAATTACACAGTGTGGGGCAACACTATCCTGTATGATAATTACACAGTGTAGGGCAACACTATTCTGTATGATAATTACACAGTGTAGGGCAACACTATCCTGTATGATAATACAGTGTAGGGCAACACTATCCTGTATGATAATTACACAGTGTGGGGCAACACTATCCTGTATGATAATTACACAGTGTAGGGCAACACTATCCTGTATGATAATTACACAGTGTGGGGCAACACTATCCTGTATGATAATTACACAGTGTGGGGCAACACTATCCTGTATGATAATTACACAGTGTGGGGCAACACTATCCTGTATGATAATTACACAATGTGGGGCAACACTATCCTGTATGAAAATTACACAGTGTGGGGCAACACTATCCTGTATGATAATTACACAGTGTGGGGCAACACTATCCTATATGATAATTACAAAGTGTGGTGCAACACTATCCTGTATGATAATTACACAGTGTGGGGCAACACTATCTTGTATGATAATTACACAGTGTGGGGCAACACTATCCTGTATGATAATTACACAGTGTGGGGCAACACTATCCTGTATGATAATTACACAGTGTGGGGCAACACTATCGTGTATGATAATTACACAGTGTGGTGCAACACTATCAGTGTTCCTCCTTTCTTATGTTCTTATGATAATTACAGTGTGGTGCAACACTATCCTGTTTGATAATTACACAGTGTGGTGCAACACTATCCTGTATGATAATTACACAGTGTGGTGCAACACTATCCTGTATGATAATTACACAGTGTGATGCAACACTATCCTATATGATAATTACACAGTGTGGTGCAACACTATCCTGTATGATAATTACACAGTGTGATGCAACACTATCCTGTATGATAATTACACAGTGTAGTGTAACACTATCCTGTATGATAATTACACAGTGTGGTGCAACATTATCCTGTATGGTAATTACACAGTGTGGTGCAACACTATCCCGTATGATAATTACACAGTGGTGTAACACTACCCTGTATGATAATTACACAGTGTGGTGCAACACTATCCTGTATGGTAATTACACAGTGTGGGGCAACACTATCCTGTATGATAATTACACAGTGTGGTGCAACACTATCCTGTATGGTAATTACACAGTGTGGTGCAACATTATCCTGTATGATAATTACACAGTGTGGTGCAGCACTATCCTGTATGATAATTACACAGTGTGGTGCAACACTATATTGTGTGATAATTACACAGTGTGGTGCAACACTATCATGTATGATAATTACACAGTGTGGTGCAACACTATCCTGTATGATAATTACACAGTGTGGTGCAACACTATCTTGTATGATAATTACACAGTGTGGTGCAACACTATCCTGTATGATAATTACAGAGTGTGCTGCAACATTATCCTGTATGATAATTACACATTGTGCTGCAACATTATCCTGTATGATAATTACACAGTGTGGTGCAACACTATCCTGTATGATGATTACACAGTGTGGTGCAGCACTATCCTGTATGATAATTACACAGTGTGATGCAACACTATCCTGTATGATAATTACACAGTGTGGTGCAACACTATATTGTATGATAATTACATAGTGTGGTGCAGCACTATCCTGTATGATAATTACACAGTGTGATGCAACACTATCCTGTATGATAATTACACAGTGTGGTGCAACACTATATTGTATGATAATTACATAGTGTGGTGCAGCACTATCCTGTATGATAATTACACAGTGGGAACAAAAGTTGTTTCCTTCTTGTATTCCATCAAACTTGATCTTGAAATATGTCAGCTTGAGCTGGCAGACTTCAGTAGTATCAGCTTGAGCTGGCAGATTTCAGTAGTGTCAGTTTTAGCTGGCAGACTTCAGTAGTATCAGCCTGAGCTGGCAGACTCAGTAGTGTTAGCCTGAGCTGGCAGACTTCAGCAGATGTGATAAGGATGTCGTCCAGTATTACACTCAAGGGTCAGTAACTTCAAAAGTTTGCTTCCTGAAGAGCTGTGTCCTGGGTATGGTGGGTGAGTGGAAGGAAGATGTAAGGATGTGCTGTGAAGGCTGGAGGGAGAGGGGAAAGTGGGAGAGAGGGAAAGGTGGAATGGTGAGGTAGTATGAAGAGGTGAAGTCAAGGTCGCTGTGTTAAGAGGTCAGTGAGAGTGGGCGAGGCTGCAGCTGTTTATGGGTTCTCAGATAACGGTAGGGAGAGGTCGCAAGAGAGGGAGGAGGGAGAAGTCCAAGGAGAGGGAGGAGGGAGAGGTCGCAAGAGAAGGAGGAGGGAGAAGTCACAAGATTGAGGAGGGAGAGTCCGCAAGAGATGGAGGATGAGGGAGGTCACAAGAGAGGGAAGGTGTAAACATGAGGCGAGAACGTTGAGTGTGTGGAGAGAGCATCGCCAATGTTGCCCTTGTATTGTACATGCTCTCAGAGTTGCTGGCTACAACCTCAACTAGGATGCTGATATGAGAATGATGTACATAGCCTATATTACATCTTTAATTGACTACGCTGCGTCCATGTTAATGTTAGCTTAGGAAAATTCTCTCCTGCCCTTACAACTAATTAAAAATGAAGCCTTCAGAATTATTCATGGTTGTCTTAAAACTACCAAGACTCTTAATATGAGGAAGGAACTTGGTGCTCCTAGTATCACTGTAACACTGTACGTGTTACAATCACGGTATTTTGTCTTTATTTTATCATATCATTTATGATCTTTTATTTAGTCATCATGTTATATTTTTGTTAATACTAGGAGTCCACCAGGTGGTTCTTAGGGTTGGCAGTAGTTCTTCTTGGTTGAGGGAATTGTCTTCTTTATGGTTACATATACAAGTATAAGGAAGGAGTCTGGTAATATTTCCTTGGTTTTAGCTGGTTGAAAAGTAAAATGACTTAGATGAGGCACTAGTGGAAGCAAACTCGATACACAGATGTAAGAGTAGATATATTAAGGTCCAAGACGCAAAAATCAGTGGTGCTGATCGCAGCAGGCAGGTCCAGGAGCTGATTCTTGACCCTCCCCCTCCCCACACACACTTCCAGGATTCCTAGTGAAAAAACTCACTTGACCGGTTTTGGCACACTTTCGTATTTCTTAAATATAAGTTGTATCATGTGTTTGTGGACACTGTTGTCTACAGGGAGGGAAAGAGGGAGGGAGAAATGGAAAGAGGGTGGAAGGGAAGAAGGGAGGGAGAAAGGGAAGGAGGGAGGGAGAAAGGAAGAGGGTAGGAGAAAGGGAAGAGGGAGGAGAAAGGGAAAGAGGAAGTGAAGGGAAGGGGAGAATTCATCCAAGTAGTTTAATTAATCTGAGTTAATTTTTTGCTCCCTTGTTATTATATTAATCTCCGTAGTTTATTTATTTATCTTGTTATTATACAGTGGTTCCTTTTTATGTAATACCATGTTCTCTTGTTATTGTTAATACAATGTTCCCTTGTTTTGTTAATACCAGTGGTTCCCTTGTTTTGTAATACAGTGGTTCCTGGTTATTGGTAATACCAGTGGTTCCCTTTATTGTATATACCAGTGGTTCCCTTGTTATTGTAATACCAGTGGTTCCCTTGTTATGTTATACATGGTTCCTTGTTATTGTTAATACATGGTTCCTTGTTATGTTAATACAGTGGTTCCTTGTTTTGTTAATACAGTGAGTCTTGTTATGTAATTACAGGGGTTCCCTTGTATTGTTAATACAGTGTTCCTGTATTGTTAACACCAGTGTCCCTTGTATTGTTAATACCATGGTTCCCCTGTTATTGTTAATACCAGGTTCTCTTGTTATTGTTAAAACCAGTGGTTCCGGGTTTTGGTTAATACCAGTGGTTCCTGTTATTTTTAAATACCAGTGTTCTTGTTATTGTTAATACAGTGGTTCCTTGTTATTGTTAAACCAGTGGTTCCTGTTATGTTAATACCAGTGGTTCTTGTTAATTGTTAATACCAGTGGTTCCCTTGTATTGTTAATACAGTGGTTCTGGTATTGTTAATACAGTGGTTCCTGTATTGTTAAACAGTGGTTCCTTGTTATTGTTAATACATGGTTCTTGTATTGTTAATACCAGTGGTTCCCTTGTATTGTTTACTTGGTTCCTTGTTATTTTAATACCATTGGTTCCCTTGTTATTGTTAATACAGTGGTCCTTGTTATTGTTATACATGGTTCCCTTGTTATTAATACCAGTGGTTCCCTTGTTATTGTTAATACCAGTGGTTCCCTTGTTATTGTTAATACCAGTGGTTCCCTTGTTATTGTTAATAAAAGTGGTTCCCTTGTTATTGTTAATACCAGTGGTTCCCTTGTTATTGTTAATACCAGTGGTTCCCTTGTTATTGTTAATACCAGTGGTTCCCTTGTTATTGTTAATACCAGTGGTTCCCTTGTTATTAATACCAGTGGTTCCCTTGTTATTGTTAATACCAGTGGTTCCCTTGTTATTGTTAATACCAGTGGTTCCCTTGTTATTAATACCAGTGGTTCCCTTGTTATTGTTAATACCAGTGGTTCCCTTGTTATTGTTAATACCAGTGGTTCCCTTGTTATTGTTAATAAAAGTGGTTCCCTTGTTATTAATACCAGTGGTTCCCTTGTTATTGTTAATACCAGTGGTTCCCTTGTTATTAATACCAGTGGTTCCCTTGTTATTGTTAATACCAAGTGGTTCCCTTGTTATTGTTAATACCAAGTGGTTCCCTTGTTATTGTTAATACCAGTGGTTCCCTTGTTATTGTTAATACCAGTGGTTCCCTTGTTATTGTTAATACCAGTGGTTCCCTTGTTATTAATACCAGTGGTTCCCTTGTTATTGTTAATACCAGTGGTTCCCTTGTTATTGTTAATACCAGTGGTTCCCTTGTTATTGTTAATACCAGTGGTTCCCTTGTTATTGTTAATACCAGTGGTTCCCTTGTTATTGTTAATACCAGTGGTTCCCTTGTTATTGTTAATACCAGTGGTTCCCTTGTTATTGTTAATACCAGTGGTTCCTTGTTATTGTTAATACCAGTGGTTCCCTTGTTATTGTTAATACCAGTGGTTCCCTTGTTATTGTTAATACCAGTGGTTCCCTTGTTATTGTTAATACCAGTGGTTCCCTTGTTATTGTTAATACCAGTGGTTCCCTTGTTATTAATACCAGTGGTTCCCTTGTTATTGTTAATACCAGTGGTTCCCTTGTTAATACCAGTGGTTCCCTTGTTATTGTTAATACCAGTGGTTCCCTTGTTATTAATACCAGTGGTTCCCTTGTTATTGTTAATACCAGTGGTTCCCTTGTTATTGTTAATACTAGTGGTTCCCTTGTTATTGTTAATACCAGTGGTTCCCTTGTTATTAATACCAGTGGTTCCCTTGTTATTGTTAATACCAGTGGTTCCCCTTGTTATTGTTAATACCAGTGGTTCCCTTGTTATTGTTAATACCAGTGGTTCCCTTGTTATTAATACCAGTGGTTCCCTTGTTATTGTTAATACCAGTGGTTCCCTTGTTATTGTTAATACTAGTGGTTCCCTTGTTATTGTTAATACCAGTGGTTCCCTTGTTATTGTTAATACCAGTGGTTCCCTTGTTATTGTTAATACATGGTTCCCTTATTAACCAGTGGTTCCCTTGTTATTGTTAATACCAGTGGTTCCCTTGTTATTTAATACCAGTGGTTCCCTTGTTATTGTTAATACCAGTGGTTCCCTTGTTATTGTTAATACCAGTGGTTCCCTTGTTATTGTTAATACCAGTGGTTCCCTTGTTATTGTTAATACCAGTGGTTCCCTTGTTATTGTTAATACAGTAGTTCCCTTGTTATTGTTAATACCAGTGGTTCCCTTGTTATTGTTAATACCAGTGGTTCCCTTGTTATTGTTAATACCAGTGGTTCCCTTGTTATTGTTAAACCAGTAGTTCCCTTGTTATTGTTAATACCAGTGGTTCCCTTGTTATTGTTAATACTAGTAGTTCCCTTGTTATTGTTAAACCAGTAGTTCCCTTGTTATTGTTAATACCAGTGGTTCCCTTGTTATTGTTAATACCAGTGGTTCCCTTGTTATTGTTAATACCAGTAGTTCCCTTGTTATTGTTAAACCAGTAGTTCCCTTGTTATTGTTAATACCAGTAGTTCCCTTGTTATTGTTAAACCAGTAGTTCCCTTGTTATTGTTAAACCAATAGTTCCCTTGTTATTGTTAATACCAGTGGTTCCCTTGTTATTGTTAATACCAGTAGTTCCCTTGTTATTGTTAGTACCAGTAGTTCCCTTGTTATTGTTAATACTAGTTCCCTAGTAATTGTTAATACCAGTAGTTCCCTTGTTATTGTTAATACCAGTAGTTCCCTTGTTATTTTTAACACCAGGAGTTCCCTTGTTATTGTTAAACCAGTAGTTCCCTTGTTATTTTTAACACCAGGAGTTCCCTTGTTATTGTTAATACCAGTGGTTCCCTTGTTATTGTTAATACCAGTGGTTCCCTTGTTATTGTTAATACCAGTAGTTCCCTTGTTATTGTTAAACCAGTAGTTCCCTTGTTATTGTTAATACCAGTAGTTCCCTTGTTATTGTTAAACCAGTAGTTCCCTTGTTATTGTTAAACCAGTAGTTCCCTTGTTATTGTTAATACCAGTGGTTCCCTTGTTATTGTTAATACCAGTAGTTCCCTTGTTATTGTTATACCAGTAGTTCCCTTTATGTTAATATAGTTCCTAGTAATGTCATACCAGTAGTTCCCTTGTTATTGTTAATACCAGTAGTTCCCTTGTTATTTTTAACACCAGGAGTTCCCTTGTTATTGTTAATACCAGTAGTTCCCTTGTTATTTTTAACACCAGGAGTTCCCTTGTTATTGTTAATACCAGTGGTTCCCTTGTTATTGTTAAACCAGTAGTTCCCTTGTTATTGTTAAACCAGTAGTTCCCTTGTTATTGTTAATACCAGTGGTTCCCTTGTTATTGTTAATACCAGTAGTTCCCTTGTTATTGTTAGTACCAGTAGTTCCCTTGTTATTGTTAATACTAGTTCCCTAGTAATTGTTAATACCAGTAGTTCCCTTGTTATTGTTAATACCAGTAGTTCCCTTGTTATTTTTAACACCAGGAGTTCCCTTGTTATTGTTAATACCAGTAGTTCCCTTGTTATTTTTAACACCAGGAGTTCCCTTGTTATTGTTAATACCAGTGGTTCCCTTGTTATTGTTAAACCAGTAGTTCCCTTGATATTGTTAATACCAGTAGTTCCCTTGTTATTGTTAATACATGTTCCTGTTATTTTTACCCTTAGTTCCTTGTTATTTTAACACCAGGAGTTCCCTTGTTATTGTTAAACCAGTAGTTCCCTTGTTATTGTTAAACCAGTAGTTCCCTTGTTATTGTTAATACCAGTAGTTCCCTTGTTATTTTTAACACCAGGAGTTCCCTTGTTATTGTTAATACCAGTAGTTCCCTTGATATTGTTAATACCAGTGGTTCCCTTGTTATTGTTAATACCAGTGGTTCCCTTGTTATTGTTAAACCAGTAGTTCCCTTGTTATTGTTAATACCAGTAGTTCCCTTGTTATTGTTAATACCAGTAGTTCCCTTGTTATTGTTAAACCAGTAGTTCCCTTGTTATTGTTAAAACCAGTAGTTCCCTTGTTATTGTTAATACCAGTAGTTCCCTTGTTATTGTTAATACCAGTGGTTCCCTTGTTATTGTTAATACCAGCAGTTCCCTTGTTATTGTTAAAACCAGTAGTTCCCTTGTTATTGTTAGTACCAGTAGTTCCCTTGTTATTGTTAAACCAGTAGTTCCCTTGTTATTGTTAAACATAGTTCCTTGTATTGTAATACAGTATTCCCTTGTTATTGTTAGTACCAGTAGTTCCCTTGTTATTAATATCAGTGATTCCTTTGTTATTGTTAATATCAGTAATTTCCTTGCTATTGTTAATCTTAGTGGTTCCTATGTTATTAATGTTAATACCAGTGATTCCTGGTATTGTTATTACCCAACATAATGATACGCACCATAATCAGTCTCTCTCTCTCTCTCTCTCTCTCTCTCTCTCTCTCTCTCTCTCTCTTTCTCTCGCGAATTTATTAAAAATCATTGTAATTCATTGTTTTTCCTATATTCCTGGTGATATATGTGATGAAGGTAACATTGTTGTACTAACTGAAGTGTTTCTTCTCTTTCCAGGTACGTATGATCAACCTTCCATCGTCTTACTGAATGCTGAGATACATCTGGTGAGATATATAGTCAGACACATGTGGTGAAGCACACAGTGTGAGACACGTATAGCCAGACACATATGAAGAGACATCTGGGGAGACACATTTGAGAAGACACGACACATCTGGGAAGACACATCTAGTAAGACACATCTAGGGAGACACATCTAGTAAGACACATCTAGGGAGATACATCACATAAGATGTGTCTATTAAGACATCTAGTGAGACACGTCTAGTAAGATACATCTAGCGAGACACATCACAGGAGATACATCTATTAAGACATATCTAGTAAGACACATCTAGTGAGACACATCACAGGAGATACATATATTAAGACACATTTGGTCTCCACACACACACACACTACGTGAACTTCTACATTAATCCTACAGGCTATGTTAAATAATATTTCTCCGGTAGTAACATTCTGGCCACCTGCTGCTGTCTGTGTGTAGATATAATATCCCTTCTCTGTTACCTTTTAATATGTTGTCATCGGCAATTTTAAAATCTGCTATAAATATGTACTAATTTTTTGGTTCATGTGGAAGTATAGACACATCCACACCTACATATTCATATACTCACATATCTGCATATACATACATGTATATATATATATATATATATTTATATATTATATATATATATATATATATATATATATATATATTATATATATATATATATATATATATATGACACATGTGCAGCAATCAGGTATCTTTATTATGAAATGTCGCTCCTACACAGTAGCTTCATGAAGAAATTGAGACACATGTGCAACAAGATACCCAGATGTTGCACATGTGTCTCGGTTTCATCATGTCGGTATTGTATACCATTCTTGTACACACAGTAGCTTCATCAGTAGAATATAAAAGTGGTGAATATGGAGAAGCAGCAGTGGAGAGGTAAAGATGATGTGATCAATCTGTCAACGTTGAAGAAGTAGCTTGAGGTGGTCGGTCCCTCAGTCTGAAGATGTTTTTATCTTTATAATCTTTGTTTATAGTTCTATAGTCTCCGCATTATATCCTTGAATTTGTATTGATAAAGCCACTGGATGGCGAAACGTCTATAAATTAAGATACCCAGATGTTGTACATGTGTGTACTTCTTCGTCATGGTCTTAAATGCACCGTCTGGCAGTGTTGGAATAGTGTTGCTAGTAGAGACAGGTTGTTGTGTTACTTAGAGAATCTTGAAGTCAGCCTGAAGTCTAAGTGATGGCAGTATAGGTGACGAGGATCTTCATGGAGTTGAGCTTCTTTTGGTCATGAAGCTGAAGCAGGAGGATGGAGCCTTTTATAGAGCCAGAGGTGAGGCACTGAGAATGGCGATGTTGTCACAGAAGCGGGTCCCACTAGCACAGGTGAGAGAAAGCATAAGAACAGTGGAAGACTGCAACAAGCCTACTGGCCGATGCTAGGCACCTCCTCAAATTCACCTCGTCCCACTCTTAACTGCTAGATGGTCAGACAAGTTAAAGATGTCTCCTGTACCCAGACACTGTGGTGGTGCACTGTTAAACAAGCACCAGTTGAAAAATGGTATAAAATACTTACAAACAGATAAGTAACACACACACACACACACACACACACACAACACACAACATTTGTTATACGGTATTGTAATAAAATACTTACGTCTTTGTTCAGGCTATGATCAGTTCACAACACAGCTGAATGATACCTGATAGTAGTGACATACTCCACTGTGTTGAAACAACCTCTGTAAAAACACGCGTGTGTGTTAGTTACCATTTTGTCCTAGGCACATGTCGATGAGACATTAGGCCTGTTGTATATGCGTGCGTGTATGTGTGTACTCACCTAGTTGTGGTTGCAGGGGTCGATTCATAGCTCCTGGCCCCGCCTCTTCACTGGTAGCTACTGTGTGTATATGTGTATGTGTGTACTCACCTAATGTGTGTATATGTGTGTGTGTTTGTGTGTGTGTGTATATGTGTGTGTGTTTGTATATATGTGTGTATGTGTGTGTGTGTGTGTGTGTGTGTGTGTGTGTGTGTGTGTGTGTGTGTGTGTGTTAGTTACCATTCTGTCCTAGGCACATGTCATTTAGACACTAGGCCTATTGTATATGCGTGCGCGCGCGTGTGTGTGTACTCACCTAATTGTACTCACCTAATTGTGGCTACAAGGGTCGATTCATAGCTCCTGGCCCCGCCTCCTCACTGGTCGCTACTATATCACTCTTCCTGCTCCATGAGATTTATCATACCTCTTCTTAAAGCTATGTATGGATCCTGCCTTCACTATATCACTTCCCAGACTATTCCACTTCCTGACAACTCTGTGACTGAAGAAATACTTCCTAACATCCCTGTGATTTATCTGTGTCTTCAACTTCCAACTGTGCCCCCTTGTTGTGTGTCCCATCTCTGGAACATCCTGTCTTTGTCCACCTTGTCAATTCCTCTCAGTATTTTGTATGTCGTTATCATGTCCCCCTATCTCTCCTGTCTTCCAGTGTCGTCAGGTTGATTTCCCTTAACCTCTCCTCGTAGGACATACCTCTTAGCTCTGGGACTAGTCTTGTTGCAAACCTTTGCACTTTCTCTAGTTTCTTTACGTGCTTGGCTAGGTGTGGGTTCCAAACTGGTGCCGCATAATCCAATATGGGCTTAACGTACACGGTGTACAGGGTCCTGAACGATTCCTTATTAAGATGTCGGAATGCTGTTCTGAGGATTGCTAGGCGCCTATATGCTGCAGCAGTTATTTGGTTGATGTGCGCTTCAGGAGATGTGCCTGGTGTTATACTCACCCCAAGATCTTTTTCCTTGAGTGAGGTTTGTAGTCTCTGACCCCCTAGACTGTACTCCGTCTGCGGTCTTCTTTGCCCTTCCCCAATATTCATGACTTTGCACTTGGTGGGGTTGAACTCCAGGAGCCAATTACTGGACCAGGTCTGCAGCCTGTCCAGATCCCTTTGTAGTTCTGCCTGGTCTTCGATCGAATGAATTCTTCTCATCAGCTTCACGTCATCTGCAAACAGGGACACTTCGAAGTCTATTCCTTCCGTCATGTCGTTCACAAATACCAGAAACAGCACTGGTCCTAGGACTGACCCCTGTGGGACCCCGCTGGTCACGGGTTCCCACTCTGACACCTCGCCACGTACAATGACTCGCTGCTGTCTTCCTGTGTGTGAGAGAGAGAGAGAGAGTAGTGTTAGTGATGGTGACTGTAACCACTGATGAAAAATATGATGACTCTAACCATCTAAACAGTGATGGAGATCATGACTAACCAGTGATGTAGGCCATGATGGTTTTAACCAGTGATGTAGGCCATGATAATTTTAACCAGTGATTTAGGATATGATGGTTTTAACCAGTGATGTAGGCCATGATGATTTTAAATAATGATGCAGAACTTGAAGAATAACTAGTGATGGAGAACGTGATGACTAACTAGTGATGGAGAACATGATGGCTAACTAGTGATAGAGGAGATGATGACTAACTAGTGATGGAGAACATAATGACTAACTAGTGATGGAGAACATGATGGCTAACTAGTGATAGAGGAGATGATGACTAACTAGTGATGGAGAACATAATGACTAACTAGTGATGGAGAACATGATGGCTAACTAGTGATAGAGGAGATGATGACTAACTAGTGATGGAGAACATGATGGCTAACTAGTGATAGAGGAGATGATGACTAACTAGTGATGGAGAACGTGATGACTAACTAGTGATGGAGAACATGATGGCTAACTAGTGATAGAGGAGATGATGACTAACTAGTGATGGAGAACATAATGACTAACTAGTGATGGAGAACATGATGGCTAACTAGTGATAGAGGAGATGATGACTAACTAGTGATGGAGAACATAATGACTAACTAGTGATGGAGGAGATCATGACTAATCAGTGATGTTGGCCATGACGATTTTAACCAGTGACTAACTAGTGATGGAGAACATGATGACTAACTAGTGATGGAGAACGTGATGGAGGAGATGATGACTAACCAGTTATGGAGAACATGATGACTAACTAGTGATGGAGAACGTGATGGAGGAGATGACTAACCAGTGATGGAGAACATGATGACTAACTAGTGATGGAGAACATGATGACTAACTAGTGATGGAGAACATGATAACTAACTAGTGATGGAGAACATGATGACTAGTGTTTGAGAACGTGATGACTGGTGATGGAGAACATGATGACTAACTAGTGATGGAGAACATGATGACTAGCTAGTGATGGAGAACATGATGACTAACTAGTGATGGAGACGATGACTAACTAGTGATGGAGAACATGATGACTAACTAGTGATGGAGAACATGATGACTAACTAGTGTTGGAGAACGTGATGACTAACTAGTGATGGAGGAGATGATGACTATCCAGTGATGGAGAACATAATGACTAACTAGTGATGGAGAACATGATGACTAACTAGTGATGGAGAACATGATGACTAACTAGTGATGGAGAACATGACTAACTAGTGTTGGAGAACGTGATAACTAACTAGTGATGGAGAACATGATGACTAACTAGTGATGGAGAACATAATGACTAACTAGTGTTGGAGAACGTGATGACTAACTAGTGATGGAGAACATGATGACTAACTAGTGATGGAGAACATGATGACTAGTGATGGAGAACATGATGACTAACTAGTGATGGAGGAGATGATGACTAACCAGTGATGGAGAACATGGCTAACTAGTGATGGAGAACGTGATGGAGGAGATGATGACTAACCAGTGATGGAGAACATGATGACTAACCAGTGATGGAGAATATGATGACTAACTAGTGATGGAGAACATGATGACTAACCAGTGATGGAGAACATGATGACTAACTAGTGATGGAGAACATGATGACTAACTAGTGATGAAGAACATGATGACTAACCAGTGATGGAGAACATGGCTAACTAGTGATGGAGAACGTGATGGAGGAGATGATGACTAACCAGTGATGGAGAACATGATGACTAACCAGTGATGGAGAATATGATGACTAACTAGTGATGGAGAACATGATGACTAACTAGTGATGGAGAACATGATGACTAACCAGTGATGGAGAACATGATGACTAACCAGTGATGGAGAATATGATGACTAACTAGTGATGGAGAATATGATGACTAACTAGTGATGGAGGAGATGATGACTAACCAGTGATGGAGAAAATGCCTAACTAGTGATGGAGAACGTGATGGAGGAGATGATGACTAACCAGTGTTGGAGAACATGATGACTAACCAGTGATGGAGAACATGATGACTAACTAGTGATGGAGAACATGATGACTAACTAGTGATGGAGAACATGATGACTAACTAGTGATGGAGAACATGATGACTAACTAGTGATGGAGAACATGATGACTAAAATAGTGATGGAGAACATGATGACTAACTAGTGATGGAGAACATGATGACTAACTAGTGATGGAGAACATGATGACTAACTAGTGATGGAGGAGATGATGACTGTCCAGTGATGGAGAACATGATGACTAACTAGTGATGGAGAACATGATGACTAACTAGTGATGGAGAACATGATGACTAACTAGTGATGGAGAACATGATGACTAACTAGTGTTGGAGAACGCGATGACTAACTAGTGATGGAGGAGATGATGACTATCCAGTGATGGAGAACATGATGACTAACTAGTGATGGAGAACATAATGACTAACTAGTGTTGGAGAACGTGATGACTAACTAGTGATGGAGAACATAATGACTAACTAGTGTTGGAGAACGTGATGACTAACTAGTGATGGAGAACATGATGACTAACTAGTGATGGAGAACATGATGACTAACTAGTGATGGAGAACATGATGACTAACTAGTGATGGAGGAGATGACTATCCAGTGATGGAGAACATGATGACTAACTAGTGATGGAGAACATGATGACTAACTAGTGATGGAGAACATGATAACTAACTAGTGATGGAGAACATGATGACTAACTAGTGATGGAGAACGTGATGACTAGTGATGGAGGAGATGATGACTAGTGGTGGAGAACATGACGACTAACTAGTGATGGAGAACATGATGAGTAACTAGTGATGGAGGAGATGATGAGTAACCAGTGATGGAGAACATGATGACTAGTGATGGAGGAGATGATGACTAGTGGTGGAGAACATGACGACTAACTAGTGATGGAGAACATGATGAGTAACTAGTGATGGAGGAGATGATGAGTAATTAGTGATGGAGAACATGATGACTAACTAGTGATGGAGAACATGATGAGTAACTAGTGATGGAGGAGATGATGACTAACTAGTGATGGAGGAGATGATGACTAACTAGTGATGGAGGAGATGATGACTAATTAGTGGTGGAGAACATGATGACTAATTAGTGATGGAGAACATGATGACTAGTGATGGAGAACATGATGACTAATTAGTGATGGAGAACTTGATGACTAATTAGTGATGGAGAACATGATGACTAACTAGTGATGGAGAACATGATGACTGACTAGTGATGAAGAACATGATGGCTAACTAGTGATGGAGGAGATGATGACTACCACTAACCAGACAGCAATCTAACACATAACTAAAACATAACACACACACACAAACACACACACACACACAGTGGGCGCCTGTGGCGAGCGGGGTCCCACAGGGGTCAGTTCTAGGGCCAGTGCTATTTTTGATATATGCGAACGACATGATGGAAGGAATAGACTCTGAAGTGTCCCTATTCGTAGATGATGTGAAGTTGATGAGAAGAATTAAATCGGATGAGGATGAGGCAGGACTGCAAAGAGACCTGGACAGGCTGGACATGTTGTCCAGAAACTGGCTTCTCGAATTCAATCCTGCCAAATGCAAAGTCATGAAGACTGGGGAGGGGCAAAGAAGACCGCAGACAGAGTATAGGCTAGGTGGACAAAGACTACAGACCTCACTCAGGGAGAAAGACCTCCGGGTGACCATAACACCGAGCACGTCACCGGAGGCACACATCAACCAAATAACTGCTGCAGCATATGGGCGCCTGGCAAACCTGAGAATAGCGTTCCGATACCTAAATAAGGAATCGTTCAAGACACTGTACACTGTGTATGTTAGGCCCATACTGGAGTATGCAGCACCAGTCTGGAACCCACACCTGGTCAAGCACGTCAAGAAGTTAGAGAAAGTACAAAGGTTTGCAACAAGGCTAGTCCCAGAGCTCAGAGGAATGTCGTATGAGGAAAGGTTGAGGGAAATCGGACTGACGACACTGGAGGACAGAAGGGTCAGGGGAGACATGATAACGACATACAAGATACTGCGGGGAATAGATAAGGTGGACAGAGATAGGATGTTCCAGAGAGGGGACACAGGAACAAGGGGTCACAACTGGAAGCTGAAGACTCAGACGAGTCACAGGGACGTTAGGAAGTATTTCTTCAGTCATAGAGTAGTCAGGAAGTGGAATAGCCTAGCAAGTGAAGTAGTGGTGGCAGGAACCATACATAGTTTTAAGAAGAGGTATGATAAAGCTTAGGAAGCAGAGAGAGAGAGAGAGGACCTAGTAGCAATCAGTGAAGAGGCGGGGCCAGGAGCTGAGTCTCGACCCCTGCAACCACAATTAGGTGAGTACAATTAGGTGAGTACACACACACACACACACCACACACACACACACACACACACACACACACATAAACACACAAAAACACACAAAAACACACACACACACACACACACACACACACACACACACACACACACACACACACACACACACACAACACACACACACACACACACACACAAACACACATACACATAAACACACAAACACACACACACACACACACACACACACACACACACACACACACACACACACACACACACACACACACACACACACACACACACACTAATCGTTCAGGACCCTGTACACCGTGTACGTTAGGCCCATATTGGATTATGCGGCACCAGTTTGGAACCCACACCTAGCCAAGCACGTAAAAAAACTAGAGAAAGTGCAAAGGTTTGCAACAAGACTAGTCCTAGAGCTAAGAGGTATGTCCTACGAGGAGAGGTTAAGGGAAATCAACCTGACGACACTGGAGGACAGGAGAGATAGGGGGGACATGATATCGACATACAAAATACTGAGAGGAATTGACAAGGTGGACAAAGACAGGATGTTCCAGAGATGGGACACAGCAACAAGGGGACACAGTTGGAAGTTGAAGACACATATGAATCACAGGGATGTTAGGAAGTATTTCTTCAGCCACAGAGTAGTCAGGAAGTGGAATAGTTTGGGAAGCGATGTAGTGGAGGGAGGATCCATACATAGCTTTGAGCAGAGGTACGATAAAGCTCACGGTTCAGGGAGAGTGACCTAGTAGCGACCAGTGAAGAGGCGGGGCCAGGAGCTTGGACTCGACCCATGCAACCTCAACTAGGTGAGTACACACACACACACTAACAGCCAGTGGCCAATTATATCTAGTAAACACATTTCACTTCTTGCCTGGCCCACAGGGTCTTCCAGAGCCTCACTTGAGTGAGAACACAGCACTCGTTATTGTGCAAACACCAAACTAAACACGCCACACTAAACACTAAACAACATGCTAAACACCATCCAACGCCACACTAAACCCCACATTAAACACCAAAAGCCACACTAAACACTATCAAACACAACACTAAACACCACACACTGTGTTGTGGATCACCATACTCTTATGAGAACATGATGGCTGAGAATATAACGAATATATTAATAAATGTTAGGGCGACAGGTCTTGTTGGCGTAGGTGAGGTTCACCTGTGACTGTTATCATGTATCATGTTTGGGTATCTTTGTTGCCGATGCCCAGTGTAAACACCACAGCCTGGCTGCCCACTAACTGATGTGTGGAATTTATCGAGATCTCTCTTCAGGACAGCTAGCGTGAACGTAGGCCGTTGAAAAGTCGTTGTTCATTTACACTTATTGAATGTTCTCTCTATGTACTCATCGCTCCCCTGCTTCTTACCGGAGGTATTGAATGTTCTCTCTATGTACTCATCGCTCCCCCCGGGTTCTTACCCGGGGGTATTGAATGTTCTCTCTATGTACTCATCGCTCCCCTGCTTCTTACCGGAGGTATTGAATGTTCTCTCTATGTACTCATCGCTCCCCTGGTTCTTACCGGAGGTATTGAATGTTCTCTCTATGTACTCATCGCTCCCCTGCTTCTTACCGGAGGTATTGAATGTTCTCTCTATGTACTCATCGCTCCCCTGCTTCTTACCGGAGGTATTGAATGTTCTCTCTGTGTACTCATTGCTTTCCTGCTTCTTACCGGAGGTATTAAATGTTTTCTCTATGTACTCATCGCTCCCTTGCTTCTTACCGGAGGTATCTTACAGTGCCTGTCAAGTATCTTGTTTTCATATGGATTGATTTCGGTGTGAAGATTTGGTAGCAGTTCCTCCAGTATCGTCCAGTTATAGATTATCGTTTATCTTTCACGTATACGCTCCAAGGAGCAAAGGTCAAGGGACTTCAAGCCATTCCAGTAATTTAGGTGTTTGACAGAGCTTAAACGAGCTCTGCCTGTTTGCCTGTCTGTTGACCTGATGCAGTAGGTCTCCTGCAAGGGTAGGCTGCCCACTCACACTACCAGGACGGCGGCAATGTGAGCACTTGAGTGACTGTCACAACCTCAGAGAAAGCCAGATATATAGGTCTCATTTTGCTTGGTATTTGTGGATCATAAGTGTTTTACCACAAGCTGGTGAGGTTGTGCTTGTACTCTTCAACCTTATCCATTTTTGTGTGTTTTTTCTGTCTGCCTGCATGTGTTCCTTAATGCCTGCCTGCATGTGTTCCTTTCTGCCTGCCTGCATGTGTTCCTTCCTGCCTGCCTGCATGTGTTCCTTCCTGCCTGCCTGCATGTGTTCCTTAATGCCTGCCTGCATGTGTTCCTTCCTGCCTGCCTGCATGTGTTCCTGCCTGCCTGCATGTGTTCCTTCCTGCCTGCCTGCATGTGTTCCTTCCTGCCTGCCCCGCATGTGTTTTTTCCTGCCTGCCTGCATGTGTTCCTTCCTGCCTGCCTGAGTGCTTCCTTCCCCGCCTGCCTGCATGTGTTTTCCCTTTAAAGCCTGCCTGCATGTGTTCCTTCCTGCCTGCCTGCATGTGTTCCTGCCTGCCTGCATGTGTTCCTTCCTGCCTGCCTGCATGTGTTCCTTCCTGCCTGTCTGCCTGCAGGTGTTTCCCTTCCTCCTGCCTGCATGTGTTTTCCCTTTCCCGCCTGCTTGATGTGTTCCTTCCTGCCTGCCTGCATGTGTTCCTGCCTGCCTGCCTGCACTTGCTCCTGCCTGCATGTGTTCCTTCCTGCCTGCCTGATTGCATGTGTTCCTTCCTGCCTGTCTGCCTTCCTGCCTGCCTGCCTGCCTGCCTGCCTGCCTGCCTGCCTGCCTGCCTGCCTGCCTGCCTGCCTGCATGTGTTCCTTCCTGCCTGTCTGCCTTCCTTCCTGCCTGCCTGCCTGCCTGCCTGCCTGCCTGCCTGCCTGCCTGCCTGTGTTCCTTCCTGCCTGTCTGCCTTCCTGCCTTCCTGCCTGCCTGCCTGCCTGCCTGCCTGCCTGCCTGCCTGCAAAGTGTTCATTCCTGCCTGTCTGCCTTCCTGCCTTCCCGCCTGCCTGCCTGCCTGCCTGCCTGCCTGCCTGCCTGCCTGCCTGCCTGCATGTGTTCCTTCCTGCCTGTCTGCCTTCCTGCCTTCCTGCCTGCCTGCCTGCCTGCCTGCCTGCCTGCCTGCCTGCCTGCCTGCCTGCCTGCCTGTGTTCCTTTCTGCCTGTCTGCCTTCCTTCCTTCCTGCCTGCCTGCCTGCCTGCCTGCATGTGTTCCTTCCTGCCTGCCTGCCTGCATGTGTTCCTGCCTGCCTGCATGTGTTCCTTCCTGCCTGCCTGCCTGCATGTGTTCCTTCCTGCCTGCCTGCATGCATGTGTTCCTTCCTGCCTCCCTGCCTGCCTGCCTTCCAGCCTGCATGTGTTCCTTCCTGCCTGCATGTGTTCCTTCCTTACCTGCCTGCATGTGTTCCTGCCTGTCTGCATGTGTTCCTTCCAGCCTGCCTGCCTGCCTGCCTGCATGTGTTCCTGCCTGCCTGTCTGCCTTCCTTCCTACCTGTCTGCCTTCCTGCCTGCCTGCCTGCCTGCATGTGTTCATTCCTGCCTGTCTGCATTCCTGCCTGCCTGCCTGCCTCCATGTGTTCTTGCCTGCCTGCATGTGTTCCTGCTTGCCTGCCTGCATGTGTTTCTTTCTGCCTGCCTGCATGCATTGCTGCCTGCCTGCATGTGTTCATTCCTGCCTGCCTGAATGTGTTCCTTCCTGCCTGCCTGCATGTGTTCCTTCCTGCCTGCCTGCATGTGTTCCTTCCTGCCTGCCTGCCTGCATGTGTTCCATCCTGCCTGCCTGCATGTGTTCCTTCCTGTCTGCCTGCCTGCCTGTATGTGTTCCATCCTGCCTGCCTGCATGTGTTCCTTCCTTCCTGCCTGCCTGCCTGCCTGCCTGCCTGCATGTGTTCCTTCCTGCCTGTGTGCCTTCCTGCCTGCCTGCCTGCCTGCCTGCATGTGTTCCTGCCTGCCTGCCTGTATTTTATTCTACTGCCTGCTTTCATGTGTTCTTCCTGCTGCTGCCTTGCCTGCCTGTCTGCCTGCTGCCTGCATTGTTCCTTCCTGCCTGCCTGCTGCATGTTTCCTTTTCCTGCCTGCCTGCATGTGTTCTTCCTGCCTGTTCTGCCTTCTGCCTGCCTGAAAGTTTCCTGCCCGTCTCCTTTCCCGCCTGCTGAGTGTTCCTTCCTGCCTGTCTGCCTTCCTGCCTGCCTGCATGTGTTCCTTCCTGCCTGCCTGCCTGCCTGCCTGCCCTGCTGTGTTCCTTCCTGCTGTTGCTTTCCTGCCTGCCTGCATGTGTTCCTTCCTGCCTGCCTGCCTGCCTTTCCTGCCTGATGTGTTCCTTCCTGCCTCTGCTTCCTGCCTGCCTGATGTGTTTCCTGCCTGCCTGCCTGCCTGCCTGCCTGCATGTGTTCCTTCCTGCCTGTCTGCTTTCCTGCCTGCCTGCATGTGTTCCTTCCTGCCTGCCTGCCTGCCTGCCTGCCTGCATGTGTTCCTTCCTGCCTGCCTGCATGTGTTCCTTCCTGCCTGTCTGTTTCCTTCCTGCTTCTGCCTGCGTGCCTGCCCGCCTGCATGTGTTCCTTCCTGCCTGCTGCCTGCATGTGTTCCTTCCTGCCTGTCTGCCTGCATGTGTTCCTTCCTGCCTGTCTGCCTTCCTGCCTGCTTTCCTGCCTGCGTGCCTGCCTGCCTGCATGTGTTCCTTCCTGCCTGCCTGCCTGCATGTGTTCCTTCCTGCCTGCCTGCCTGCATGTGTTCCTTCCTGCCTGCCTGCCTGCATGTGTTCCTTCCTGCCGCCTGCCGCATGTGTTCCCTTCCTGCCTGCCTGCCTGCATGTGTCCTTCCTGCCTGCCTTTCCTGCTGCCTGCCTGCCTGCCTGCATGTGTTCCTTCCTGCCTGTTGCTTCCCGCCTGCCGATTTTGTTCCTTCCCGCCTGTCTGCTCCTGCCCGCCCGCATGTGTTCCTTCCTGCCTGTCTGCCTTCCTGCCTGCTTTCCTGCCTGCGTGCCTGCCTGCCTGCATGTGTTCCTTCCTGCCTGTCTGCCTTCATTCTGCCTTCTGCCTCCTGCCCGTCTGCCTGAATGCCTCCTGCCTGCCTGCCTGCCTGCCTGCCTGCCTGCCTGCCTGCCTGCTCCTGCCTGCCTGCGTGTGTTTCCTTCCTGCCTGTCTGTCTTCCTGCCTGCCTGCCTGCCTGCCTGACTGCCTGCATGTGTTCCTTCCTGCCTGCCTGCCTGCCTGCCTTCCTGCCTGCCTGCCTGCCTGCCTGCCTGCCTGCCTGCCTGCCTGCCTGCCTGCCTGCATGTGTTCCTTCCTGCCTGTCTGCCTGCATGTACTCCTTCCTGCCTGTCTGCCTGCATGTGTTCCTGCCTGTGTGCCTTCCTGCCTGCCTGCCTGCTGCTGCAGCCCGTTGCCTGCCTGCTGCTGCCTGCTTGCCTGCCGCCTGCATGCGCCTTGCCTGCCTGCCTGCATGCCTGCCTGCCTGCCTGCCTGCCTGCCTGCTCTTGCCTGCCTGCCTGCATGCCTGCTTGCCTGCCTGGCTGCATGTGTTCCTTCCTGCCTGTGTTCCTTCCTGCCTGCTTGCCTGCCTGCCTGCATGTGTTCCTGCCTGCCTGCAGTGTTCCTTCCGCTGTCTGCGTGTTCCTGCCTGCCTTCGCATGTGTTCCCTTCCTGCCTGTCTGCCTCCTTCCTCCCTGCCTGCCTGCCTACCTGCCTGCCTGCCTGCCTGCCTGCCTGCAAAGTGTTCCTTCCTGCCTGATTGTTCCTTCCTGCTGCTGCCTTCCTGCCTGCCTATGTGTCCTTCTGCCTGTCTGCCTTCCTGCCTGCTCATGTGTTCCTTCCTGCCTGCCTGCTTTCCTGCCTGCCTGCATGTGTTCCTTCCCGCCTGCCTGCATGTGTTCCTTCCTGCCTGTCTGCCTTCCTGCCTGCCTGCATGTGTTCCTTCCCGCCTCTGCCTTCCTGCCTGCCTGCCTGCCTGCCTGCCTGCCTGCCTTCCTTCCTTCCGCCTGCCTGCCTGCCTGCCGCCTGCATGTGTTCCTTCCTGCCTGTCTGCCTTCCCGCCTGCCTGCATGTGTTCCTTCCTGCCGTCGCTGCATGTGTTCCTTCCTGCTCTGCCCGCCTGCATGTGTTCCTTCCTGCCTGTCTGCCTTCCTGCCTGCCTGCCTGCATGTGTTCCTTCCTGCCTGCCTGCCTGCATGTGTTCCTTCCTGCCTGTCTGCCTGCTGTTTCTCCTGATGCCTGCCTGCATGTGTTCCTGCCTGCCTGCGCTTGTTCCTTCCTGCCTGTCTGCCTGCATGTGTTTCTTCCTGCCCGCCTGCCTGCTGTTTTCCTTCCTGCCTGTCTGCCTCTGCCTGCCTGCCTGCATGTGTTCCTTCCTGCCTGTCTGCCTTCCTGCCTGCCTGCATGTGTTCCTTCCTGCCTGTCTGCCCTTTCCGTGCCTGCCTGCATGTGTTCCTTCCTCCCGTCCCGGGCCCTTTCCCGCTGCCCGAATGTGTTCCTTCCTGCCTGTCTGCCCCTTTCCCGCCTGCCTGCATGTGTTCCTTCCCGCCTGTCTGCCTTCCTGCGCCTGCAGTGTTCCTTCCTGCCTGTCTGCCTTCCTGCGCCTGCCTGCAGTGTTCCTTCCTGCCTGTCTGCCTTCCTGCCTGCCTGAAAGTGTTCCTTCTGCCTGTCTGCCTTCCTGCCTGCCTGCATGTTTCCTTCCCGCCTGTCTGCCTTCCTGCCTGCCCGAATGTGTTCCTTCTGCGTCTGCCTTCCTGCCTGCCCGAATGTGTTCCTTCCTGCCTGTCTGCCTTCCTGCCTGCCTGCATGTGTTCCTTCCTGCCTGTCCCGCTTCCTGCCTGTTGCTTTCCTGCCTGCCTGCATTTTGTTTTCCCTTCCTGCCTGCCTGCATGTGTTCCTTCCTGCCTGTCTGCTTCTCTGCCTTCCTGCCTGCCTCTGCCTACATGTGTTCCTTCCCGCTGTCTGCCTGCCTGCCCTGCCGCTCCTGCATGTGTTCCTTCCTGCCTGTCTGCCTTCCTGCTCCTGTCTGCTTTCCTGCCTGCGCAGTGTTTCCTTCCCGCCTGACTGTTGCATGTGTTCCTTCCTGCCTGATGTCTTTCATGGGTTCCCTTTCCCGCCTGACTGTCTGCATGTGTTCCCTTTCCCGCCTAGTCTGCTGTGTTCCTTCCTGCCTGTCTGCCTTCCTTCCTGCCTTCTGCTTGCTGCCTGTCTGCCTGCCTTTCCCGCCTGCCTGCCTGCCTGCATGGTTCCTTCCTGCCTGACTGTCTGCATGTGTTCCTTCCTGCCTGCCCGCCTTCCTGCCTGCCTGCCTGCGCATGTGTTCCTTCCCTGCCTGCTGCCATGTGTCCTTCCTGCCGCTGCCCGATGTGTTCCTTCCTGCCTGCCGCCCCCTGCTGTGTGTTCCTTCCTGCCTGTCTGCCTTCCTTCCTGCCTGTTGCTTGCTGCCTTCCCGCCTGCCTTCCTGCCTGCCTGCCTGCCTGCATGTGTTCCTTCCTGCCTGCCTGCCTGCATGTGTTCCTTCCTGCCTGACTGTCTGCATGTGTTCCTTCCTGCCTGCCTGCCTGCATGTGTTCCTTCCTGCCTGACTGTCTGCATGTGTTCCTTCCTGCCTGCCTGCCTGCATGTGTTCCTTCCTGCCTGTCTGCCTTCCTGCCTGCCTGCCTGCCTGCATGTGTTCCTCCTGCCTGACTGTTCATGTGTTCCTTCCTGCCTGCCTGCCTGCTGTGTTCCTCTGCCTGTTGCCTCTGCTGCCTGCCTGCCTGCATGTGTTCCTTCCTGCCTGCCTGCCGCTGTGTTCCTTCCCGGGCCCGACTGTCTTTCTGTGTTTCCCTTTTCCTGCCTGCCTGCATGTGTTCCTTCCTGCCTGTCTGCCTTCCTGCCTGCCTGCCTGCCTGCATGTGTTCCTTCCTGCCTGACTGTCTGCATGTGTTCCTTCCTGCCT
>NC_069406.1:69750533-69768033 GCF_026875155.1 Cherax quadricarinatus
GGTTGAGGGTAGCGTTTGTGGAGGGTACTAGGGCGGGGGAAGGGTTGGAGGACTTTATCTGGGGCGGGGATGGGGTGACGAATGTAACTGAGCAGGGAATAGATGGAGGGGGGGGAAGAATTTGGGCCAGAGAAGGAGGTTGGGAAAGGTAACATTAACCTACAAACAAGGGGATGTTATTACCCATGTGAGGCACTAAACCCGTGGTGGGTTACTCCCGTCTAGAGTGAACACGAGACTTACATGGATCAACAGTAGTTGATGATCTTCTTTGTTTTTGGAAGATTCTAGTTATCTACACTACTTCCCTGAGTTGTATAAGTAACACTGTTCTTCTCTGTGAACGTAGATCTTGAGGTTGTGATAGTAACACTGTTCGTATCAGGAACGTGAATCTGAGATTATGAATAGTAACACTGTTTCTCTCTGTGAAACGAAAGATCTGAGGTTGTGATAGTTAACACTGTTCTTAACTGGAAACTGAGGATCTGAGATTATGATATATATAACCTTATCATATCAGTGAACGTAAGAACTAAGGTGTGATAGTAACACTGTTCTTATCAGAACGTGAAATCTTAGATTATGATAGTCAACACAGTCTTATCTTGTGAACGTAAGAATCTGAGGTTTTTGATAGTAACACTGTTCTATTTGTAACGTGAGACTGAGATTATGATAGTACACAGTTCTTATCTGTGAACGTAAGATCAAGGTTGTGATAGTAACACTGATTCTTAACTGTGAATGTAAGGATCTGCGGTTAGTGATAGAACACTGTTCTTATCTGAACGTGAGACCTGAGATTATGATAGTAACACTGGTTCTTATCTGTGAACGAAAGATCTGAGGTTGTGATAGTAACACTGTTCTTATCTGTGAACGTAAGATCTGAGGTTGTGATAGTAACACTGTTCTTATCTGGAACGTGAGATCTGAGATTATGATAGTAACACTGTTCTTATCTGTGAACGTAAGATCTGAGGTTGTGATAGTAACACTGTTCTTATCTGTGAACGTATATATCTAGGTTGTGATATTAACACTTTTTCTTATCTGTGATACGTGAGATCTGAGTGTTGTGATAGAAACACTGTTCTTATCTGTGAACGTAAGATCTGAGGTTGTGATAGTAACACTGTTCTTATCTGTGAACGTAAGATCTGAGGTTGTGATAGTAACACTGTTCTTATCTGTGAACGTAAGATCTGAGGTTGTGATAGTAACACTGTTCTTATCTGTGAACGTAAGATCTGAGGTTGTGATAGTAACCCTGTTCTTATCTGAACGTGAGATCTGAGGTTGTGATAGTAACACTGTTCTTATCTGTGAACGTAAGATCTGAGGTTGTGATAGTAACACTGTTCTTATCTGTGAACGTAAGATCTGAGGTTGTGATAGTAACACTGTTCTTATCTGTGAACGTAAGATCTGAGGTTGTGATAGTCACAACTGTTCTTATCTGTGAACGTAAGATCTGATTTGTTGTGATAGTAACACTGTTTCTTTATCTGTGAACGTAAGATCTGAGGTTGTGATAGTAACACTGTTCTTATCGGAACGTAAGATCAGAGGTTGTATAGATACACTGTTCTTATCTGTGAACGTAAATCTGAGGATGTGATAGTAACCACTGTGTTTCTTATCTGTGAACGTAAATCAGAGTTGTGATAGTAACACTGTTTCTTATCTTTGACGTAATATCTTGAGGTTGTGAAAGTACACACTGTTCTTATCTGTGTACGTAAAAGATCTTAGGTTGTGATAGTAACCAGTTCAATATCTGTGAACGTAAGAATCTGAGGATGTGATAAGTACCGACTGTTCTTATCTGTGGAGGGGGGGGGGGAACGAAAGTTCTGAGGTTTGATAGTTACACTGTTCTTATCTGTGAACGTAAGATCTGAGGATGTGATAGTAACACTGTTCTTATCTGTGAACGTAAGATCTGAGGTTGTGATAGAACACACAGATCTTATCTGTGAACGTAAGATCTGAGGTTGTGATAGTAACACTGTTCTTATCTGTGAACGTAAGATCTGAGGTTGTGATAGTAACACTGTTCTTATCTGTGAACGTAAGATCTGAGGTTGTGATAGTAACACTGTTCTTATCTGGAACGTGAGATCTGAGGTTGTGATAGTAACACTGTTCTTATCTGGAACGTGAGATCTGAGGTTGTGATAGTAACACTGTTCTATCTGGAACTTTGATAATATGATGGTATAGTGATAGTAACACTGTTCTTATCTGGAACCGTGGGATCAGAGGTTGTTGATAATAAACGTTCTTATCTCTGGAACGGAGATCTGAGGTTTGAATAGTAACACTTGATCATAACTGGAACGTGAGATCTGAGTTGTGATAGTAACTAAACTGTTCTTATCTGTGAACGTAAGATCTGAGGTTGTGATAGTAACACTGTTCTTATCTGTGAACGTAAGATCTGAGGTTGTGATAGTAACACTGTTCTTATCTGTGAACGTAAGATCTGAGTCGGATAGTAACACTGTTCTTATCTGTGGGGGAACGAAAGATCTGAGGTTGAGATAGTAACACTTTCTTATCTGAGAAACCGAATACTGAGGTATGTGATAGTAACACTGTTCTTAACAGTGAACGATACGAATCGGAGGTTTGTGATAGTAACACTGAGTCTTATCTGCAACGTGAGATCTGAAGGTTGGTGAAAGTAAACTGTATCTTATCTTAACGTGAGATCTGAGGTGTTGAAGTAACACTGTTCTTATCTGTGAACATGACACAAGAAATCGTAATGACACGCGATTGCAAACAACCATACTCCGTCCGAGTGATTGAACCCGCGGTCATAGAGTACCCAAACTCAGAGCCCGTCGCAATTAGCCACGGCGTAGAAATAAACCTAGTTGGATGAATTCTTATTGAGGCTAGCTGTCTAGTGGCTAACGCGACGGGCTGGAGTTTTGAGACTCTATGACCGCGGTTCAATCCCCGGCCGGGGTATGGTTTGTATTTGCAATCGTGTCATTACGATTTCTTGAGTCATGTTTGACGGCAGTGAAGGTATATCTTGAGCTAGATTCGTCACGGCCATGCTAGCTGAGATTCGTCTGTAAAAACTGTGCATTTGTGGTCACAGAGGCGCCTGTGCTAACCTTCCTATGGTGTAGAAATATACCTAGTTGGATGAATCTTATTGTGGCTAGCTGGTCTAGTGGCTAACGCGACGGGCTGGAGTTTTGAGACTCTATGACCGCGGGTTCAATCCCGGCCGGGGGTATGGTTTCTTATCTGTGAACGTAAGATCTAATAGTTTCATTCATCAGTCTCTCACGTTTCTTCCTCACTTGTATTAAATGGTTGAATTTGCGTTGTACATTTTCCATGGCAGAGTAAGTGAAATTAGTGGTCATTATACATCAAACTGTTTCCCGTGGTTCACTGGAAAACCTGGAAGGCTTGCTCTGTCCTGCCTGGAGGGTGGTTCCACAGGAAAAACCTGGAAGGCTTGCTCAACTCCTTCTGGAGGGTGTTTCCCCTGGTTCACTGGAAAACCTGGAAGGCTTGCTCTGTCCTGCCTGGAGGGTGTTTCCTGTGGTTCACTGGAAAACCTGGAAGGCTTGCTCTGTCCTGCCTGGAGGGTGTTTCCTGTGGTTCACTGGAAAACCTGGAAGGCTTGCTCTGTCCTGCCTGGAGGGTGTTTCCCGTGGTTCACTGGAAAACTTGGAAGGCTTGCTCTGTCCTGCCTGGAGGGTGTTTTCCCGTGGTTCACTGGAAAACCTGGGAAGGCTTGCTCTGTCCTGCCTGGAGGGTGTTTCCCGTGGTTCACTGGAAAACCTGGAAGGCTTGCTCTGTCCTGCCTGGAGGGTGTTTCCCGTGGTTCACTGGAAAACCTGGAAGGCTTGCTCTGTCCTGCCTGGAGGGTGTTTCCTGTGGTTCACTGGAAAACCTGGAAGGCTTGCTCTGTCCTGCCTGGAGGATGTTTCGGGGGTCAGTGACCTCGAGGCCTGGTCCCATGACAGGCCCGCGTGGATCATGGCCTGATCAGCAAGGCTGTTAATGTTGGCCTCACGCAATTCAACGTACGAGCCACAGCCCGGCTGGTCAGGTACTGACTTGAAGAATCTGCCCAGTTTCCTCTTGAAGACAGCCAGAGGGTCATTGGTAATGCCCCATCTTATGCATGCGAGAGGCAGTTTTTGCAGTCTTGGGGCCCGTGACACTTATTTGGATAAACTCTAGTGTACTCATGGCAACCCCTGCTTTACTTGGAGGATGTTGCATCTGCCGAATCTTTTTGCGTAATCAAAGAGAGTTATTTCCGTTGCATATTGGGAACTAGTCTATAGTAATTCCAGGTGTAAATATTGATGCGGCATTCGTTCTCGCACTGCGCATCCAGGGAATACATGTCAAGGTACTTCAAAAACGGTCCCCGGTAATTAATAGCGCTTGATGTAACTTTTCCGAGCAGTGAAAGTTCTGCTATTTCTCCAATCTGCAGTTTCACCCGCCTTGAAAGGGGTTGTTAGTGTACAGCAAAATTCCAGCCTAGATTGAACAAGTAGTTTATAGATAATCATCTTTGGCGTACATCCCTTGTTTTGAAGGTTTTCATTATCCATCCTATCATTGTCTTAGCAGATGTGATAATGACAGTATTGTGATCTTGAAATGAGATTCCTCCTTCTCTGCCAATTATCAACTCCAAGTCCTTCTCATTAGTTTTCCGCGCTATTATTAGTTAGAATTTGTTTTATACTCCGATCTAACATTTATTTCCTCAAGTTTTCCGTAGCGATGTAACTGAAATTTGTCCTCATTGAAATTCACATTGTGGCCCATTTGAAGATTTTTTTATATCATCTTGTAGATTTGCAGTGTCCTCAGTGGATGACACTCGTGCACATTCTAGTATCGTCAGTAATGGAAGACAGTGCTATGGTTTACACATCTCTCTTCATGTTAGATATGAGGATGAGGAAAAGCTTGGAAGCGTACTTGTACTGTACCATGTGGAACTGAACTTTTCAACGTAGCCGCCTCAATGAAGGCCACAGATAGGTCTTGTTACGAGACTCACTGTAACTATATTTGTATGTTGTATTTGCCGAGTTTTGCCGAATGTGTGAAGGAGGGGATCTGACCTGGCATCTGTAGGCCTACGTACAAGGACAGATATGTTCTGTTTGTGCTATAGGTGTTTTCTGGCTGTCCTACAGTTGTGTTGTGATTACTACAGGTGTGTTCTGGCTGGCAGGCTGCAAGAGCCTGGCCGGAAGGGAATTATGGCTGACCGAGCGACGTGAGTGCATGATTTTACGGAAGTGACTTGAGTCAGGTCCAGCAGCGAGACCTCCGTTCCTGGTCCCACGACGCTGATGGGAAAGGAAAAAGTCAGGTCCAGCGTGTGAGAAGGTACACACACAGTATCCCTGGATGTGGAGGGAGTGAGAGTCAGGTCTAGAGTGTGAGTGATGGGCGTACACTCAGTCCCTGGTTGGGAGGGGAGTCAGGTTCGCCATCATTTCCACCCGTGTTGGGGTTATTGACTGGTTCTTCCCTCCCTCGTTGGTTAAGTAACGGGATCCACCACCACTACACTTCATGGTCACTCACTCCAACAGTCGACAATGCAGAGGTAACACGTAAGTCATCGCCGCTACACAGGTAGTAGCTTGGTAGACAACAACCATCCAGGGAGGTACTATCCTCCTCTCACATGAGTGTGAAGACGGAAACCTGTTAAATATTTTGCAATGTTGCAGGATTGCTGGTCATTTTATTGTCTGAATAACATGTAAGATGACAGGTAAAATTTAAAAGTTTTTTCTTACATTATACTTAAGTTTACTTTCGTGTGTGTTTCATAATAGTTCTTATTTCGTGTGTTTTTCCAAGTTAGTAAGGACCGATCCGTCGGGGCGTACCCCCTACTAATCTTTCGTCCCTCTTTACAAAGATTACCTTTATCATACTCTCAAGATAGAAAATCTGAGTGGTATCCTTAATTCAGGCAGCGTATAACAATAACCACACATGACACGTTGTATAATACTTTGTTACAAATGTGTCAAATTCAATGTCAGAGCGAAGTAAAAGGAATTGAGTTTTGAAAAAACCACTAGTGTAGTTCGTGTGTCTTACTCGTTAACTTTGTAGACTATTTACAGCACTAGTGTCAATAAAACTACACATTCACCTATATAACCCCAGTCATAATAATTGAATCAGTTCAATTAAGTTAACCTAAAGTCTTAAGTGTATATGGACTCATGTATATCCCACTCGATATCGGTCACTATATAGCGAGAGACATTCATTCTACCTTCAGAATATAAAGAACTCTAGTACTTCATCCTCAATACACAGTGTGTATGGCGCGTTGAACTCCATTGCGCACTTGTTGCACAAGTTTTGTTAACCAATTCACGTTTATCGCAAAGCTTGATGCAGGTGTTCTCAATTTTATTCTCAACATAATTATTAAGTTCACCTGACACTTGAAGGAATACATAGAACAAGGGGTTTCTGAACTGATCCATCATGGAAGTGAGTCCTAAACAAGGGTTCTGAACTGAACAATCGCTGGAAGGTGATTCTGGACCTAGGGGCTCTGAGTGTATAACCATGGCTAGTAAATCGAGAAAAAAGGGGTTCATAACTGACGAACCAGGCATGGGAGTAAAAAGAGGTTCTAAACTGTAAACCATGGCAGTGAGAGAACAAGGGGGTTCAAAAACTAATAAACCATGGATAAGTAAAAACTGGGGGGTTCTAACGAAGAACCATGGAAAAGTAAGTAGAACTAGGGGTTCGAACTGATAAAACCAGGAAGAGTGAATAGGGTTCAGAACTGATGAACCAGGCAGTAAGTAAACAGGGTTTTCAGAACGATGAACCATGGCAGAAGTAGAACTGGGGGCAGAACGATGCCCATGGCAGAAAGTAGAACTGGGGGTTCAGAATGATGAACCATGGCAGTATAAACTAGGGGGTTTCAGCCCCTATGAACCCGGCATAAGTAAACTGGGGGTTCAAAACAAAAAACCAGGCAGAAGAAAAAATTGGGGGTTCTGAATGATGAACCTGGCAGTAAGTAGAACTGGGGGGTTCAGACCGATGAACCATGGCTTAAGTAGAACTGGGGGTTCAGCCCTGATGAAAGCCAGGCAGTAAGTAGAACTAGGGGTTCAGACCTGATGAACCATGGCAGTAAGTAGAACTAGGGGTTCAGACCTGATGAACCATGGCAGTAAGTAGAACTAAGGGTTCAGCCCTGATGAACCTGGCAGTAAGTAGAACGGGGTTCAGCCCTATAAACCCAAAGGCAGTAAGTACAATAGGGGTTCAGACCTGATGAACCAGGCAGAAAAGTCAACTGGGGGTTCAGACCGATGAACCAGGGCAGTAAGTAAATGGGGGTTTCAACCTATGAACCATGGATAATTAGAACTAGGGGTTCAAAACTGTGAACCCAGGCAGTAATTGAACGGGGTTCAGAACTGAGAACCATGGCAGTAAGTAAACTGGGGTTTCAACCTGAAACCATGGCATAAGTAGAACTAGGGTTCTAAACTAAAAAACCATGGCAGGAAAGTAGAATAGGGGTTCTGAACTGATAACCCATGGCAGTAAGTAGCCCCAGGGTTCAACCTGATGAACCGGGCAAAGTAAAAACTAGGGGTTCGACCTGAAAACCATGGCAGTAAAGAACTGGGGGTTCAGACCTGAGAACCAGGCAGTAAGTAGAACTAGGGGTTCAAATGAGCCATGGCAGTAAGTACAATAGGGGTTCAGCCTGTGAACCATGGCAGTAATACAACTAGGGTTCAACCGATGAACCATGGCAGAATACAACGGGGTTTTTCAGACCTGAAAAACCTGGCATAATAGAACTAGGGGTTCCAGAACGATGAACCCATGGCAGAAAGAAAACTGGGGGTTCAGACCTATAAACCATGGCATAAAGTAAAACTAGGGGTTCAGACCTGATGAACCATGCAGTAATAGAAATGGGGGTTCGACCTGATGAACCTGGCAGAAATAAAACTAGGGGGTTCATAACTGATGAACCGGGCAAAGTAAGTACAACTGGGGGTTTTCAGCCCTGATGAACCATGGCATAAGTACAACAGGGTTCAGACCTGATAAACCCATGGAGTAAGTAAACTAGGGTTCAGACCTGATAAAACCAGGGCAGTAAGTAGACTAGGGGGTTCGACCTTTATGAACCATGGCAGTAAGTAAAAACGGGGGGTTCAGAACTGATGAACCATGGCAGTAAGTAGAACTAGGGGTTCAGACCTGATGAACCATGGCAGTAAGTAGAACTAGGGGTTCAGACCTGATGAACCATGGCAGTAAGTAGAACTAGGGGTTCAGACCTGATGAACCATGGCAGTAAGTAGAACTAGGGGTTCAGACCTGATGAACCATGGCAGTAAGTAGAACTAGGGGTTCAGAACTGATGAACCATGGCATAAGTAAATAGGGGTTCAAACTGATGAACCATGAAAGTAAGAAAAACTAGGGGTTCAGCCCCTATAACCCATGCAGAAAGTAGAACGGGGGGTTCAAAAATGATGAACCATGGAGAAAGAACTGGGGGTTCAGAACTGATGAACCATGGCAGTAAGTAGAACTAGGGGTTCAGAACTGATGAACCATGGCAGTAAGTAGAACTAGGGGTTCAGAACTGATGAACCATGGCAGTAAGTAGAACTGGGGGGTTCGGGAACTGATGAACCAGGAGTAAGTAAACTAGGGTTTTTCAGACCTGATGAACCATGGCAGTAAGAGAACGGGGGTTTCAGAACTGATGAACCAGGCAGAATAGAACAGGGGTTCAGAATGATGAACCTGGCAGTAAGTAAAACTAGAGGTTCAGACCTGATAAACCCAGGGCAGTAAGTAAAACTAGGGGTTCAGAACTGATGAACCATGGCAGTAAGTAGAACTAGGGGTTCAGAACTGATGAACCATGGCAGTAAGTAGAACTAGGGGTTCAGAACTGATGAACGACGACGACGCACTGACTTTATTTGGTTATCCTGGGTGATTAAAAATCCTAATAAAATCTTAAATAAGTAACTTAAAAAAAACGTAATCACCGTCTTTTAAATGTGATCTAAATATTTTTCCCGTTGAAAGGAATCAAAAAAAAGTCCCAGTAGGCCACCTGACGTTTATCCCCGGGGGTGGGTAATGACTTTTTTATACCCAAATGGGTATGGGGTGATAAAAGTAAGTAAATAAAAGAAAATTTATTCAGGTAACACAATCTTACATAGAATTATCATATACAGCATATGTGTAGAGAACCTAGGATAACCCAAAAAAGTCAACAGAGTGACTTATTTTCCCTTGGGGGCCTTTTACCTATTATTTAAAAAATAAGGTATAAAATTTTCTTTTTATTTATAAAAAGTAAATCTATTATCATACAAAAAAAAATCTACAAAGAGGGTCATTAAAACTATCTCAATACAGGGGCATTTGTAGGGGTAATTAAAATTTACACGATTTTTTAGCTAAAAAATAGAAAATCATCCCCCCCCTTTCTGTTGTCATTTTATCAACACTTTTTATTTTTTTTTTTTTTTTTTTTTTGCCCATTCTTTTGCTGTTTTAAAAATTTTGAACCCGGCCTGAAATGTGGGTTTAAAAATTGTTCCTCCCCCTTTTTATTGCTTTTTTCCCCCCTTAAAAAATTTTTAAGCCTGGCCCCGCGTGGGCAAAATTTTTTTATAAAAAAGATTTTCTTTGTTTTAAATTGCCCCCAAAATTTCAGCAAAAATTTTAACTGCTGAATTATCCCTGGAACCCTGTTCTCTGTCCCACCCCAGGATAATCCATTTTTTTCGGGGGGGGATTTCATCTCTTTTTAGTTTTTTTGTCCAAAAACCAAGGAGAATTTCCATTTTTGTTGGGTGAAAATTTGCAGCCTCAATCAGTTTGTCAACAGGAACCCCGGGCATTCCTTTCTTTATAACTGTTTTCCCTATAATTCTTTCTACAGCCCTGGGTCAAAGGGGGATTCCCAATATTTTAATGATGAAACCAAAGTGATGGGCTCCCCATTTTCACTGAACTTAAAATTATTTTCCCCCTTTTCAGTTAAGTTTCGTTCCCAAAAAGAATGGGTTCTTTTCCCCAGGTGTAATAAGTTTGTTGTCTACAACCCTTTGCTGCAGGACTTTCCCGTTCCAGTGTAAAAACTTACAATACTTGTGGGCTTTACCTGTCACAAACAGAGCATGTCACTGCAACATAGGATTTGCACTTGCACTGATAGGCATATCATTGACAAACATAAGTAGTAAAAGGGGCCCAGAAAACTACCTTGGGGAACCCAAAGTTATCGCAGGGGGTTTGATTCGTTTTTTTGATTTTTTACTATTTTTCTCCTGTTGCAAGGTAGGGGCTTAAACCAGCTACGAACCTATACCGATTTCTTTAAGTTCTTAAAATATATTGGGTTGACAGTAACGAAGGCCTTTTGTAGGTCTAAAGGGTTACCATACCTTGAGGTTTCCCTTTTTACATTTCAGTTCTCAGGAATCCTCAATTAATAAAGGGGGGTATCTTTTAGTTGGATCTTCTAAAGCCCGATTGATGCTATGGAGAATGCGTTGATTTAAATTCTTAACTACTTGAGAATAACCGGGCCCCCTCCAGAATTTTTGATATTATACTGAGTATACTAACAGGTCATAGTTTCTTACATCAACCTATTATTTTTCTTGAAAATAGGATAACTCTGGCTCCTTTTAAAACCCCCCCCTACGGTTATTAGTGTGATTGATAGATTTATTAGGAGCAATAGGGATTGACATTCAAAGCACCACTTTTTGGAACTTAGACGGGATGTTATCAGGGGCCCGTGCTCTTGTTTTGTTTAAACCCGCTTTTTCTTTTTGAATAAGTCTGAGTACACTTACAAATTGACAACTGTTTAGGGTTTACCCCCTTTTTTGGTATAGTTGTTTGAAACTTATCAAGTCGTGTTTAAAGGGATTTTGAACGGTTAGTTTACTTACAGGTTGATGCAAAGATGTGTATAGGAATTAAAAACAATTTGCCACCTTAGATGTTTCGTGGCATACCCCATTATCGATAGTGAGTACTATGTTAGACCTAACTACTGGCTTATGGTATACCCCAACTGTTTTTAGTTTTTGCCAAGCTTTCTGGGGTTATGCTTATATTTTAATTTTTTAGCAATAGTGCTTTGCCCTTTTCTCCTTTTATAAGCCTTGTACTCTTTTTCCCCACCCTTTGGAAAATTCTTTTTGTGCTGCAATATCCTGTCTTTTGCTTTAAATCTTTTTAGCGCTGGCTTGAAATTTTATATTATTTAATTTCTCAGTGCCCTCCAGGTTCAGTTTTCTTTTAATTTCCAACCCTTTAACTGGGGCAATATTATTAAAATGGGATGAAAAAATTGTTTTGAATTTTTCCCAGGCATCGTTTAGTCCGTGAACTTGTTTTTCTCTGTCCAGTCACAATTGTTAGCCTATTTCCAGTGTTTTTTTTACTGTAGTTTCTATTGACCCCATTTTTATTGTCCTTGTAGGCCCACCTATCCCCAGTGATTTTCCTGGGCATAAATGAAAATGATCCTAAAACTTGGTTTAAAGACGCTGACTGACTAATGTTCCAGCGCGGGTTTCAAAGTATGTGGGGCAATTAGGGGGGGCTGAGAATGGTATCCGGGTTTTTTTTTTTATTGTTGGGTTAGCTATTTTAAACCTAGAAAATTTGCTATACCTTTTGCATAGCCCGTTATTTTGTTCTGAAAACAAATTGAAATCGCCCAGTTTATTGTTTCGCATTGCTTTCAACCCGACAAGACTCTGGAAAAGTCTTTTAAGAACTGGTCCTGGTAGGAGGGCGGTAACTAGTTCCTACTAAGATGGTTTGGTCTTGGGAGAAAACAACTTAAACCATATAATCTCCAGTTTATTGTTATTTAAATCGGGGTTTGGGTTGTAAGCTAAGTCTTTCTAAAGTAGGCCAAACTACATCACGTTTCCTTACACCTGTTGTCCTGTTCACCTAGCAGCAAATAGATACCTGGGTGTTAGTCGACTGGTGTGGGTCGCATCCTGGGGGACAAGATTAAGGACCACAATGAAATAATTAGACATCCCGTGCCCTGACTTTTTCCCTTTGGGGTTTTCCTGAGTGGCTAACCCTCCGGGGTTAAAAATCCGAACGAAATCTTACCTTATCTAACTGTATTATAGTAGACAAGAGCAGTTCACTCCTCCATGGAAGGTGAGTTCATTTAATATCACATACCTTCAGGTCCTCCCAAGAAACTCACTACCAGTAATACCTTCCTTAAATCACATGTAAAAACAACTGATCGATAACAAACTTCTTGTTTAACTGTTAGTAATAATAATGTCACAAGTGATGGGTGTAAGCAGGAGTCTGCTGGCAGGGCTGCATCTGCTCTTGTTGCCACCTCCAGCAGGAGTCTGCTGGCAGGGCTGCATCTGCTCTTGTTGCCACCTCCAGCAGGAGTCTGCTGGCAGGGCTGCATCTGCTCTTGTTGCCACCTCCAGCAGGAGTCTGCTGGCAGGGCTGCATCTGCTCTTATTGCCACCTCCACAGGGGTCCCGCTGGCAGGGCGCATCGCTCTTGTTGCCACCATTCCAGCAGGAGTCTGGCTGGGGGGCTGCATCTGCTCTTGTTGCCACCTCCAGCAGGAGTCTGCTGGCAGGGCTGCATCTGCTCTTATTGCCACCTTTCCCGCAGGAGTCTGCTGGCAGGGCTGCATCTGCCCTTGTTGCCACCTCCAGCAGGAGTCTGCTGGCAGGGCTGCATCTGCTCTTGTTGCCACCTCCAGCAGGAGTTTTGCTGGCAGGGCTGCATCTGCTCTTATTGCCACCTCCCGGGAGGAGTCTGCTGGCAGGGCTGGGGATCCCGCTCTTGTTGCCACCTCCAGCAGGAGTCTGCTGGCAGGGCTGCATCTGCTCCCTTGTTGCCACCCCCAGCAGGAGTCTGCTGTGCAGGGCTGCATCTGCTCTATTGCCACCTCCATGCAGGGGTCTACTGGCAGGGCTGCTCTGCTCTTATTGCCACCTCCACGGAGTCTGCTGCAGGGCTGCAAACTGCTCTTATTGGCCACCTCCGCAGGTCAAATCTGTGGCAGGGCTGCATCTGCTCTTGTTGGGCCCCCTCCAGCAGGAGTCTGCTGGCAGGGCTGCATCTGCTCTTGTTGCCACCTCCAGCAGGAGTCTGCGGCAGGGCTGCATCTGCTCTTGTTGGCCAACCTCCAGCAGGAGTCGCTGGCAGGGCTGCATCTGCTCTTGTTTGCCACCTCCAGCAGGAGTCTGCTGGCAGGCTGCATCTGCTCTTATTGCCACCTCCGCAGGAGTCTGCTGGCAGGGGCTGCATCTGCTCTTGTTGCCACCATCCACAGGGAGTCTGTGGCAGGGCTGCATCTGCTCTTGTTGCCACTCCTGAGGAGTCTGCTGGCAGGGCTGCATCTGCTCTTGTTGGCCACCTCCAGCAGGATCTGCTGGCAGGGCTGCATCTGCTCTTGTTGCCACCTCCAGCAGGAGTCTGCTGGGCAGGGCTGCATCTGCTCTTGTTGCCACCTCCAGCAGGAGTCTGCTGGCAGGGCTGCATCTGCTCTTGTTGACAAAACCTCCAGCAGGAGTCTGCTGGCAAGGCGCATCTGCTCTTGTTGCCACCTCCACAGGTCTGTTGGCAGGGCCGCATCTGCTCTTGTTGCCACCTCCACTAGGAGTCTGCTGGGAGGGGTGCATCTTCTCTTGTTGCCACCCTCGCAGCAGGAGTCTGCTGGCAGGGCTGCATCGCTCTTTTGCCACCTCCAGCAGGATCTTGCTGGGGAGGGCTGGGATCTGCAAATGTGGCCACCTCCAGCGAAATCTGCTGGCAGAGCTACATCTGCTCTGTTGCCACCTCCAAGGCAGGGAGTCTGTTGGCAGGGCTGCTCTGCTTTTTGTTGCCACCTCCAGCAGGAGTCTGCTGGCAGGGCTGCATCTTCACTTGTTGCCACCTCCAGCAGGATCTGCTGGCCAGGGGCTACATCTGCTTTGTTGCCACCTCCAGCAGGGGTCTGCTGGCAGGGCTGAATCTGCTCTTGTTGCCACCCCTCCAGCAGGAGTCTGCTGGCAGGGCTGCATCTGCTCTTATTGCCACCTCCAGCAGGAGTCTGCTGGCAGGGCTGCATCTGCTCTTGTTGCTACCTCCAGCAGGAGTCTGCTGGCAGGGCTGCATCTGGTCTTGTTGCTACCTCCAGCAGGAGTCTGCTGGCAGGACTGCATCTGCTCTTGTTGCTACCTCCAGCAGGAGTCTGCTGGCAGGGCTGCATCTGCTCTTGTTGCTACCTCCAGCAGGAGTCTGCTGGCAGGGCTGCATCTGGTCTTGTTGCTACCTCCAGCAGGAGTCTGCTGGCAGGGCTGCATCTGCTCTTGTTGCTACCTCCAGCAGGAGTCTGCTGGCAGGGCTGCATCTGCTCTTGTTGCTACCTCCAGCAGGAGTCTGCTGGCAGGGCTGCATCTGCTCTTGTTGCTACCTCCAGCAGGAGTCTGCTGGCAGGCTACATCTGCTCTTGTTGCCACCTCCAGCAGGAGTCTACTGGCAGGGCTACATCTGCTCTTGTTGCCACCTCCAGCAGGAGTCTGCTGGCAGGGCTACATCTGCTCTTGTTGCCACCTCCAGCAGGAGTCTGCTGGCAGGGCTGCATCTGCTCTTGTTGCCACCTCCAGCAGGAGTCTGCTGGCAGGGCTGCATCTGCTCTTGTTGCCACCTCCAGCAGGAGTCTGCTGGCAGGGCTACATCTGCTCTTGTTGCCACCTCCAGCAGGAGTCTGCTGGCAGGGCTACATCTGCTCTTGTTGCCACCTCCAGCAGGAGTCTGCTGGCAGGGCTGAATCTGCTCTTGTTGCCACCTCCAGCAGGAGTCTGCTGGCAGGGCTGAATCTGCTCTTGTTGCCATCTCCCTTATTAACAACCATACCAACTATGTTAGCAGAATGAAACATTTGACGATGTTTCGGTCCGAATTGGACCATTAGTTGGTCACATGTGACTAATTAATGGTCCAATTCGGACCGAATAAGCGAAGGAACTAGTAACGGAAGCTACAATGGAATGGAACAATCAGTAGAGGCTACGCTGGAGTGGAACAAACAATGGAGGCTACACTTTAGTGGAACAATCAGTGGAGGCTACACGTTAGTGGAACAGTCACTGGAGGCTACACTGGAGTGGAACAGTCAATGGAGGCTACACTTTAGTGGAACAGTCAATGGAGGCTACACTGGAGTGGAACAATCAATGGAGGATGCTACACTGGAACAATTCTACAAGGATGTGAGCCAGTGCCTGAGTTCCACTGACCGCTGGCACACGTGTCAGTCCGTGTCTGTCAATGCTGTCACCGTGTCCCCATTCTCCATGTCTGGATATTCAGGTTCCGTCCCTCTCTTCTGCTCACTCCTCTTGACTCCCAAAAAAACAAGCAAACAACTTTTATATTACATAAATACACATACATACATACGGGGCCAGGCCTGAGGTGTGAATCGACCTCTGCAACCACATATAGGTGAGTACGTGTTTACATACATATATACATACATACACGTAAATACATACATAGTTACAGAGAGGGGACACAGAAACAAGGGGTCACAATTGGAAGTTGAAGGCCCAGATGAGTCAGAGGGATGTTAGGAAGTATTTCTTCAGTCATAGAGTAGTCAGGAAGTGGAATAGCCTAGCAAGTGAGTTAGTAGAGGCAGGAACCATACATAGCTCATGGAGCAGGGAGAGAAAGGACCTAGTAGCACTCAGGGAAGAGGCGGGGCCAGGAGCTGAGTCTCGACCCCTGCAACCACATTTAGGTGAGTACATGCATGCACGAAAATACAAACATACATATATACATACATATATACGAATCAAAGAGGTAATACCGAAATACTGTACAATTGTTGCCAGAAAGTCTGTGAGAACAGTATTTTTAACAATTGGCGGAAAATGGGTCGCTCTTTGATTCTCTCTACGTGCGATAAACAGTAAAAATAGAAAGAAAAAAATGCTCATACAGGGAAGTAGAAAATTTAGAGGAGTTACCCATATTTTTAAATAATTTTCTCTAAAGGCGACCACACACGTTTTCTGTAACTCGTGGCGGTGGCTAACCTAAAATGAGGGAGGGGCGCGCCTAAGTATCGCTATCGGTGCCAGTAAGTGGGTATTGATTAGTTTTGATGGTATCTGTATCGTCCTAAAATTGGGTATCGGTATCGGCAACCATTTTGGTATCATCCTATCACTACTCAAAATTCTACCTAAGTGGTTGATCTAAGGAGGTGGAGCTATAATATATATATATATATATATATATATATATATATATATATATATATATATATATATATATATATATATCAATAGCAACCTGGGGCTAGCCGGAGGATCGAACCCATGTTGTTTTAGCCCGCCTCGTGGGAAGAGAGCGAAAATTTACGACGCTCTAAACCATTGGACTATACAATCCTACAAACAACATGAACCTAGCGAACTACGCTTGCTTCATGTTGCGAGGACATGCGATGGTGTGGTTCCCTTAGAGCTAATTTCATTCTACTCCCGGTTTGGTGTATTAGCCTCCAGACATAATGAGGGCAAATTCCTTGGCCTATACCTCGACAGCAACCTAAATTTCAGCACCCATATCCAACACATAGCAAAAAAAGTATCCAAAACGGTGGGGATCCTCTCCAAGATACGATACTACGTGCCGCAATCTGCCCTTCTCACGCTATACCATTCACTTATATATCCATACTTCACCTATGCTATCTGTGCTTGGGGTTCAATTGCAGCAACACACCTAAAGCCAATAATAACCCAACAAAAACCCGAGGTAAGAATAATCACTAAATCCCATCCCTGGCAACACTCACCCCCCCCCCCACTCTTCATAGATCTAAACTTACTCCTTGTTCAGAACATCCACACTTACTACTGTGCAATCTATATCTACAGGACCTTAAATTCCAATATTAACCTTGACCTAAAACGCTTTCTTGATAGTTGTGACAGGATCCACAGGCATAACACCAGACACAAACATCTCTATGACATTCCCCGTGTTCGACTAAACCTTTACAAAAATTCAATGTATTTCAAAGGACCTAAAATCTGGAACACCCTCCCTGAAAACTCTAGAACTGCAGACACATTCATCACTTTCAAAACTACAGTTAGAAAACATCTTATCTCCCTGATCCACCCCGACAACTAACTACATGATAATCACCTGGTGGTTCACAATTACACTCACTTACCCACTGACTATAAACCCAGAAATACTAATCTTAATCTTAAAATAATAAATCCTAACTAGTCATTAGTTTGCCTATGATACTCCAGTATAGACACCTTGTATTGTGCCAAAACAAAAGCATTCACATTGCTAAACTCACAAATTATGATGTAGTCACTTAGCCTTAATACCATAATCT
>NC_069406.1:69773033-69820533 GCF_026875155.1 Cherax quadricarinatus
AACTATAGAACCCCCCCTTTTTTTCCTATAGGGTAGTTAAGAACTACTTTGTAAAACCCTACTTATAAAAGCGGCCATTTCTAACAAAATTTAAGAACTACGTGTAAGAACTACGTATAAAAAGGGTCCCATTCTATACATTTAAAGGGAAACTACGGGGTAGAACTACTTAGAAGGGTCCATTCTATACGAATTAATAACTAGGAAAGGAAGGGCCCCATTTTCAATACGTATTTTAAGAACTACGTGTAAAAACTACGTAAGAACGGTCCATTTCTATCCTTATTTAAAACTACGTGTAAACTACGTATAAACTTTCCAGTCTATACGTATTTAAGAACTACGGGGTAAAAACAAGGTATAGAACTGTCCATTTCTATACGTGTTAAGAACTAGGTATAGAAGGGTTTCCATTTCTATACGATTAAGAACTACTGAAAACAACTTATAAAACCGGCCCCTTTTTCTATACGTAGTTAAGAACTACGGGGTAAACTACGTATAAAACCCTTCCCATTCTTTACGAATTTAAAAACCCTACGTGTAAAACACGAAATTAGAACGGTCCATTTCATACGTAGTTAAGAACAACGTGTAGAACTACGTAAGAACGGCCCATTTCTATACGTAGTTAAGAACCCCGTGTAAAAACTACTATAAAAAAGGGGCCCCAGTTTTATACTTTTAAGAACTACGTGTAGAACTACGTAAAGGAAACGGTCCAGTTCTATACGAATTTTAAAACTACGTGTAGAATTTACTATAAACGGCCCCAGTTCTATACGATTAAGACTACGTGTAGAACAACTATGAGGGGTCCATTCTATACTAGCTAAAACCTACGGGGTAAAAACTACGAATAAAACGGCCCCAGTTTTTATACGTAGTTAAAACTACGTGAAAACCAACGTATAGAAGGGGTCCATTTCCCTATACGTAGTTAAGAACAGGTTTAGAACGGCCAGTTCATACGTAGTTAAAAAACTACGTGTAGAACTACGTATAGAAGGGCCCCTTTCTTTTACGATTTAAAAGAACTACGTGTAAAAAAAAACAAACGTTTTGAACGGCCCCATTTCTATACGAAGTTAAGAACAACGTGTAGAACTGGTTAAGAAGGGCCCCATTTCTTTACTTTATTTTTAAGAACTACTTTTAGAACTCCCGTTTAAAGGGCCCCTTTTTCTATACGAATTTAAAAGAACTACGTGTAGAACTACGTAAAGGGGTTTTTTTTTTCCATTTCTAACGTATTAAAAACTCCGTGAAAGAACTACGTAAAGAACGGCCCCAGTTTCTATACTAGTTAAAAAAACTACGTGAAGAACAACGTATAGGAAACGGTCCAGTTCAAATCCGAAATTTAAAGGGAAACCCTACGGGGAAAAACTACTAAAGAAGGGTCCATTTCAAATACGTTTTTTTGAACTACTTTTTGAACTACGTAAAAAACGGGCCCAGTTTCTATACGATTTAAGAACTACTTTAAAAAACTACGTATAGAAGGGTACGGGCCCTATACTATTTAAAAGAAAAACCGGGGAAAACTACGTATAAAAACGGCCCCATTTTCTAAACGTAGTTAAGAACTACTGTAGAATTTCTTTAATAAAGGGCCCCATTTCTAAACGAAAGTTAAAGAACTCGGGGTAGAACAAAACGTATAGAACGGCCCCAGACCCAATAGGGTAGTTAAAAACCCTACGTGTAGAACACGTTTTAGAACGGTCCCAGTTCTATACGTATTTAAAGAACTACGAGTAGAACTACGTATAAACGTCCGTTCATACTAGTTAAGAACTCCGTGGTAAAACACGTTATGAAGGGCCAGTTCAAAGGGGGGGGTTAAGAACACTTGTAAACACTATAGAGGGGTTTCCATTTCTAAACGTAGCTAAAAACCTACGGGGAAAGAACCACGTATAGAACGGTCCAGTTCTATACGTATTAAGAACACGTGTAAAACTACGTAAAGAACGGTCCAGTTCTATACTTAAAAAATTTTTTAAAAACTAGGTTAAGAACGGCCCCAGTTCTATACGTGTTAAGAACTACGTGAAAGAACAACTAAAAAACGGTCCAGTTCTTTTAACGTAGTTAAGAACAAATTGTGGGAAACTACGTAAAGAACGGTCCATTTTTTATCTTATTTTAAGAACTACGTGTAGAACTAGGTTAAAAAAACGGCCCAAATTCTATAGGGAAATTTAAGAACAAAGGTATGAACGGCCCCATTTCTAAAACTATTTTAAACTACGTGTAAACAAACCTATAAAGGGGTCCAGTTCTAACGAAATTAAGAACTACGTGTAAAAACTACCTTTTAAAAGGGCCCCCGGGTTCTATACGTAGTTAATAACTACGTGTAGAACAACGATAGAAGGGCCCCTTTTTCTATACGGTTAAAAACTACGTGTAAAACCCACGTATAAAGGGTCCATTTCTTACGTATTTAAAAGAACAAACGTGTAGAACTACGTATAAAGGGGGGTTCCGGGTTCTATACTAGTTAAGAACACGTTTGAACTACGTATGAGGGTCCATTTCCCTTACGTATTAAAGAAACTACGTTAAAACCTACGTATAAAACCCGGTCCATTTCTATACATTTAAGAACTACTGTAAACTACGTATAGAACGGTCCAGTTTTATACGAAATTAAGAACACTTTAAAAACTACTTTTGAACGGCCCCATTCCTATAACTGTTAAAAAACTACGTTTAGAACTACGTAAAAGAACTTTTTTTCCAGTTCTATTTTTTAGTTAAGAACAAACGGGGTAGAACTACGAAAAAGAACGGTCCAGTTCTAAAACGTATTTAAAAAACTACGTGTAGAACAAACGAATAGAAGGGGTCCAATTAAATACGATTAAGAACAACGTGTAGAATTTACGTATAGAACGGCCCGGGTTTCTAAAACGTTTTAAGAACTACGTGTAAAACTAGGGGTAAAGAACTTTCCAGTTCTAAAACGTTTTAAAGAACACGTTAAAACTACGATAGGAACTTTTCCCTTTTCTAAAATTAGTTAAGACAAACTGAAAAAATAGTAAAAAGGGGGTCCATTTCCCTAAACTGTTAAGAACTCCGTGAAAAACAACGTTTTAAAAACTGCCCAGTTCTATACTAGTTAAGAACTACGTTTAGAATTTACGTATAGAGGGGCCCCAGTCAAATACGAAGTTAAAAAACTACTTTGTAAACTACGAAATAAAGGGTCCATTTCAATACGTTTTAAAACAAGGGGTAAACTACTTTATAAAACGGCCCCATTTCTATAAAAAATTAAAAACCCTACGTGTAAAACTACGTAAAAAAAGGGGCCATTTCTATATAGTTAAGAACAACGTGTAAACGGGTATAGAAGGGTTTCCAGTTCTATACTATTAAAACTTTTTTAAGAACGGCCCATTTCTATACATTTTAAGAATTTCCTTTGTAAAATTTCGAAATGGGAAGGGTTTCCCAGTTCTATACGAAATTTAAAGAACACGTGTAGAACTACGTATAGAAGGGCCCCAATCTATACTATTTTAAAATTTACGTGTAAACTGGGTTTAATAGAACGGCCCCCATTTCTATACGTAGTTAAGAACTAGGAAATGGGAAAGGGCCCAGTTCTATACTTAGTTAAGAACAAACGTGTAGAACACTTATAGAAGGGTTCCAGTTCTATACTTTTTTTTAAGAACACGTGTAAAACTACTTTATAAAGGGGCCGGGTTTCTATACTATTAAAAAACAAACGTTTAAACTACGTATAGAAGGGTCCAGTTTCTATACTAAAAAACTACGTGAAAAAAACAAAGTATAAACGGTCCATTTTCTATACTAGTTAAGAACAACGTTGAACTACGTATGGGAAGGGTCCATTCCCTATCTTATTTTAAAAACTACTGTAGAACAAACAAGAAGGGGCCATTTCTAAAACGTAGTTTAAAAAAACTACGTGTAGAACTACGTATAGAAGGGTTTCCATTTCTATACGTATTTAAAGGGAAAACGTGTAAACGGTATAGAACGGTCCCAGTTCTATACTTTTTTAAGAACTAGATAGAACGGCCCCCAGTTCTATACGTAGTTTAAAACTACTTTGAACTACGTATAGAAGGGTCCATTTCAAAAATTTAAGAACAAATTTGTAGAACTCGAATAAAAACGGCCCCATTTCTATACGTATTAAAGAACACGGTAGAACTAGGTATAAAAGGGCCCCAGTTCTTTTACGTATTTTAAGAACAAAGGTATAAAAGGTCCATTCCCTTATACTATTTAAAAACAACGTGTAGAACTACGTATAGAACGGCCATTCCAATACTTTTTTTTAAGAACAAAACGTGTAGAACAAAGTAAAACGGTCCATTTTTTTTTTTTTTCAAAATATTTATTTAAAAAAACTACTTTTTAAGAACTAGTATAGAAGGTCCAGTTCTATAAAAAATTAAGAACTACGGGGAAGAACAAACTATAAAAAGGGGCCAGTTCTATAGGGGTATTAAAATAACGGTAAAAACAACGTATAGAACGCCCCTTTTTTTAACTTTATTTTAAAAACAAATTTTAAACTCGAAAAGGGAAGGTCCATTCAATACATATTTTAAGAACTACGTGTAAAACCCTTACGTAAGAAGGGCCCCATTAAATTACTTAGTTAAGAACTATTTGTAAAAACCCTTATAGAACGGTCCAGTTCTTTTACTATTAAGAACTACTTTTTAGAACTACGTATAAAACCCATTTCTATACTTTTTTTTAAGAACAAACGTGTAAACTACGAAAGGGAACGGTCCAGTTTTTAAAGGGTAGTTAAAACTACGTGAAGAACTACTTTAAAAGAAGGGTCCATTCTATACAAATTAAAAAAACAAACTTTTAGAACTACTTTTAAATAAACGGGCCCATTCTTAACGTATTAAATAAACTACGGGTAGAACAACGTTAGAACGGCCCCTTTTTTATACGTATTAAGAACTACGTTAAAAACTACGTATAAAAAACGGTCCAGTTCTATACGTATTTTAAGAACTCCCGTTGTAGAACAACAAATAGAACGGTCCATTTTCTATACGAATTAAGAACAAACGTGAAAGAACGGGGTATAAAAACGGTCCAGTCTATACGTATTAAGAACTACTTTTAGAACAACTATAGAACGGCCCCGTTCTAAACGTAGTTAAAAACTACTTTAGAACTACGAATAGAAGGGCCCCAGTTCAATACGATTTAAAAAACTACTTTTAAAGAACTACTATAAAACCGGCCCCTTTTTTCAATACGAAAGTTAAGAACTACGTGTAGAACGGGACCTTTTCATCACACGGGTTTAAAACCCCTTGATCAAAAAAAAAAGAACAAAATTTTTAAAAAGATCATTATAAATAAAGTTGGGGCATTTAGAAACTAAGCATAGTGAAAAATGAAGAGTTATCGTTAACCCTAAAGTTCACACACAAAACATAATTTTAATAAATCCTGAAAAAACTTGATAAAAAAAATTTATAAAACATAAACCACCATCAAGCACCAGGAATAAACTCTGAAAATTGTTTACTTATAAACAAGTGTTTAAAAAATCACAACCGAAAAACTCACTATTTTTTGGGGGCAAGAGTTTTAGATATAAACAAAAAAAACCACAGGGTTTTTTAAAACTAAAGACATTGTTTTCCTTAGATAAAGTAAGCAAAAAAAGCACTTTCCAAAAATTACAGACCAGTAGGCCTAACATCAAAAACATCATAAAAGTTTTTTAAACAAAAGAAACATCAAATTACAAAAAATTATAGAAAAATTAAAAAATACACAACCCCACAATACACTTTTAAAAACGCTCACTTTCCTAAAAATGTATTCCCTGGGGCGGAGGGGAAAAGAATACAAGAAAATATATACCTGGAAAATACTTAAGGGGCCCAGTTTTTCCCAAATCTGCACACTGCCTAAAAAACATACTATGAGAGAATTGGGGTAACGAAAAAAAAAACTCATTGAAATGCATGGCCTTTGGACACAAAATGAGAACACTGCAAAAAGAACATCTCGGGCCCCAGACTATTTTTAAAACTTTAAACAACATAAAACAAACCCTGTTGAAAGAATTGTATAAATTTTCAAGGGGGAAAATGGACTGACCCCCCGCCAAATGGCTGATCAACAAGGCATTTATGGACACGTTGGGCCCCTCCCCAGCAAAAGCCTGGTTTTACCAGATAATCACCAGACAAACCTGGTCAAAGGTGGGGCACACAGTAGGGAAAAATTTAAAATTTAAAGGTATTTTCAAAGGTTTTACCAGTACCACCACCCCGTCCAGCCTTTTTACCACCACATGTACCACCCCCCTTTTACCCCCCACCTGAAACCCCCAAACCCGTAATGCCCCCCTACCCAACCTTACTCCACTTTTTACTAAACCCCCTTGAAACACCACCTGTACCAAAAACATGTACCTTTTGTACCACACCTGTACCCCCCACCTGTACCACCAAACCCGTATTACCACTTATACCACCACAATACCTTTCCCCCGTACCACCCCTTGTACAACCACCTTTACCACCCCTTTTGCCACTACCTTTTCCCCCCCATTGTACCACCACCTGAGCACCACCTGTACCACCACTTGAAACCCCCACCTGTGGCCCAAAATTTACCACCAAAGTACCACCTGAAACCCCCGCTTGTACCCCCAAATTGTACCCCCCACATTACCCCCCTGTACCCAACCCCTTTTACCAACATTGGGACTGTTATTCATAACCCCCCGGTGAGTGGGACGCCGTACTTGGGGTTACATAACCCAGGGGAGGGGTGAACCCTAACATGGGTTACATAACCCAGGTGGGGTGGCACCGAAAATGGGGGTTTCAAAAACCCAGGTTTATTTTGCCCTACATGGGGTTTCATAACCCCGGGAGTGTGCACCGAAAATGGGTTTTCAAAAACCCGGTGGTGTTTCACCGGGACATGGGGTTTTCCCAAACCCCGTGAATGTACCCGTAACAGGGGTTTTTCATAAACCCCGGGAAAAGGGGCACCGTACCTGGGGTTTTCATAACCCAGGGGAGTGTTCAAAAAACCCAAAATGGGGTTACTTTAAACCCCGGTTTTTTTTGCACCCTTAAAAGGGGTTTTTCATAACCCAGGTTTTGCACCGTACACGGGGTACATAACCCAAAGGGGAGTGTGCAAACCCTACACGGGGGTTTCATAACCCAGGGGAGGGCACCGTACATGGGGGGCATAACCCCGGGGAGTGTTCCCCCGTACATGGGGTTACATAAACCCCGGTGAGTGTCACCGTAAACGGGGTTTCTAACCCAGGTTTGGGAACCGTACACGGGGATACATAACCCAGGTGAGTGGCACCGTACACGGGGGTTTCAAAACCCCGGGGAGTTGGGACCGTACAAAGGGGGTTTCCAAAAACCCGGGGATGTGCACCGACATTTGGGGTTTTCAAAAACCCCCCGGGATTTTGCACCGTACCCCGGGGGGGGAAAAAAAAACATAACCAGGTGTGGGACCGTCACGGGGAAAATAACCCCGTAAAGGGGGGGGGTGTGCACCGTACGGGGTTACATAACCCCGGTTAGTGTGCCCCCGTAAACGGGGTTACAAACCCATTTGGAAAGTGCACCCACACGGGGATACATAAACCCCGGTGGGGGTGTGCACCGTAAACGGGGTTTCTTTAAACCCCCCGGGGTGACCCCAAACCGGGTTTTCATAACCCCAAGTGACAAAGCACCGAAAAAAGGGGGTTTCTTTAAACCCCGTGACCGTGCACCGGAAAACGGGGGGTACATAACCCAGGTGACTGTGCACCGTAAAACGGGGGTACATAAAACCCCGGTGGGGTGTGGACCCTTTAACGGGGGTTCCCTAACCGGGGGTGAGTGTGGCACCGAAAATTTGGGGTTAAAAAAACCCTGGGGAGTGTGCACCGAAATTTGGGGTTTACATAACCCAAGTGGGGTGTGCACCGAAAAAGGGGGTTTCAAAAACAGGGGGAGTGGGGAACCGTACACGGGGATACAACCCTGGTGATTTTGCCCGTCCAAAGGGATTACATAAACCCCGGGGGTGTGCACCGTACACGGGGGGCATTTTCCCCCGGTGAGTGTGCACCGTACCCCGGGGGACATAACCCCCGGTTTAGTGTTTCGCCGGACACGGGGGGTTTCAAAACCCAGGTGAGTGTAACACCGTACCGGGGGGGACATAACCCAGGGGAAATTTTACAAACCCTACCGGGGTTTTCAAAAACCCGGGAAATGTGCACCGGGGACACGGGGTTTTCAAAAAACCCAGGGGGTTTTGTTTAAAACCGTACAGGGGTTGCAAACCCCCGGTTTAGTGTGCCCTCGTACACGGGGGTACATAACCCAGGGGAGTGTGGGGAACCGTACACGGGTTTTTACATAACCCAGGCGATGTACACCGTAACCCCGGGTTACCCTAACCCAGGGGAGTGGGGCACCGTACATGGGGGTTTCATAACCCGGTGAGTGTACACGTACACTGGGGTTTCATTTCCCTTTTTGATGGCCCCCGTAAAACGGGGGTACATAAAAAGGTGAGTGTGCACCGTACACGGGGTTTCAAAACCCAGGGGAGTGTGCGCCGTACACGGGATTACATAACCCAGGTGAGTGTGCGCCGTACACGGGGTTACATAACCCAGGTGAGTGTGCGCCGTACACGGGGTTACATAACCCAGGTGAGTGTGCGCCGTACACGGGGTTACATAACCCAGGTGAGTGTGCACCGTACATGGGGTTACATAACCCAGGTGAGTGTGCACCGTAAACGGGGTTACATAACCCAGGTGAGTGTGCACCGTACACGGGGTTACATAACCCAGGTGAGTGTGCACCGTACATGGGGTTACATAACCCAGGTGAGTGTGCGCCGTACATGGGGTTACATAACCCAGGTGAGTGTGCGCCGTACACGGGGTTACATAACCCAGGTGAGTGTGCGCCGTACACGGGGTTACATAACCCAGGTGAGTGTGCGCCGTACACGGGGTTACATAACCCAGGTGAGTGTGCGCCGTACACGGGGTTGCATAACCCAGGTGAGTGTGCGCCGTACACGGGGTTACATAACGGTGAGTGAGTGATAAGTGTCTTCTTGTTCCCGTGAGAGTTCTGGCCAGAGGACCTTGATGAGTGTGTGTACTCACCCGTGTGTACTCAACTACCTGTGTCCGTGGGGGCAGAGCTCTAGCTCTTGGGTCTTGTCTGACTATAGACAATCTGTTGTTAGGGTTGTGGAGGGTTGATCCTCCGTCCAGTAATGGAGGCCTGGTGTGTTATTCAGTGGAGTGGTGGAGGGTTGATCCTCCGTCCAGTAATGGAGTCCTGGTGTGTCATTCAGTGGAGTGGTGGAGGGTTGATCCTCCGTCCAGTAATGGAGGCCTGGTGTGTTATTCAGTGGAGTGGTGGAGGGTTGATCCTCCGTCCAGTAATGGAGGCCTAGTGTGTCATTCATTGGAGTGGTGGAGGGTTGATCCTCCGTCCTGTAATGGAGGCCTGGTGTGTTATTCAGTGGAGTGGTGGAGGCTTTATCCTCCGTCCAGTAATGGAGGCCTAGTGTGTCATTCCCACACTGTCAGTGTTACCTTCATTCCACTTCTCAACTACTCCTGGAGTGAAGAAATGTTTCCTAATATTTCTGTGGCTCATTGTACTCCAGTAGTGCTGGTTGTACTCACGTACTCACCCGTTTGTTGTACTCACCTGGTTTCTGTACTCACCTGGTTGTTGTACTCACCTGGTTGTTGTACTCGCCTAGTTGCACTCACCTGGTGGTTCTCACCTAGTGGTTGTATTCACTTGATTGTACTCACCTAGTTGTTTTCGGGAGGGAGGGGGGGGTTGACTCACAGTTCCGAGCGCTGGATTTCTGTCTCAGATTAGTGGGAGGAGGATCAAGCCTCCAACACTGACCCGCACCGCCCCCGTGCTTGTTTTGCATGTTATATCATGTTTAATCTCTCAGACAAACGTTAAAAGCCACTACCGTGACCTTCTTCAGTGGGTCTTAAAGACGTCTGTTACCTGCCATAACACTGAGAGTGTCGACTCTACTGCCAGTGTGGTATAATATATTCTTGATCTGGAAGAGGGAGTGTTAACAGCTTCTCTCTCTAATTATAATTCATTATCATGCTTACAACTGTCATTATCATGCTCATAACTGTCATTATCATGCTTACAACTGTCATTATCATGCTCACAACTGTCATTATCATGCTCACAACTGTCATTATCATGCTTACAACTGTCATTATCATGCTCACAACTGTCATTATCATGCTCACAACTGTCATTATCATGCTTACAACTGTCATTACATGCTTACAACTGTCATCATCATGTTCAACTGTCATTATCATGCTCATAACTGTCATTATCATGCTCACAACTGTCATTATCATGCTCACAACTGTCATTATCATGCTCATAACTGTCATTATCATGCTTACAACTGTCATTATCATGCTTACAACTTCATTATCATGCTTACAACTGTCATTATCATGCTCATAACTGTCATTGTCATGCTTACAACTGTCATTATCATGCTTACAACTGTCATTATCATGCTCACAACTGTCATTATCATGCTCATAACTGTCATTATCATGCTTACAACTGTCATTATCATGCTTACAACTGTCATTATCATGCTTACAACTGTCATTATCATGCTCATAACTGTCATTATCATGCTTACAACTATCATTATCATGCTTACAACTATCATTATCATGCTTACAACTGTCATTATCATGCTTACAACTATCATTATCATGCTCACAACTATCATTATCATGCTCACAACTGTCATTATCATGCTCATAACTATCATTATCATGCTCACAGCTGTCATTATCATGCTCACAACTGTCATTATCATGCTCACAACTGTCATTATCATGCTCATAACTATCATTATCATGCTCACAACTATCATTATCATGCTCACAACTATCATTATCATGCTCACAACTGTCATTATCATGCTCACAGCTGTTATTATCATGCTCATAACTATCATTATCATGCTCACAACTATCATTATCATGCTCACAACTATCATTATCATGCTCACAACTATCATTATCATGCTCACAACTATCATTATCATGCTCACAACCGTCATTATCATGCTTCCAACTATCATTATCATGCTCACAACTGTTATTATCATACCGCTGTCATTATCATACAACTGTCATTATCATACAACTGTCATTATCATACAGCTATCATTATCATACAGCTATCATTATCATACAGCTGTCATTATCATACAGCTGTCATTATCATACAGCTGTCATTATCATACAGCTGTCATTATCATACAACTATCATTATCATACAGCTATCATTATCATACAGCTATCATTATCATACAACTGTCATTATCATACAACTTGTCATTATCATACAGCTGTCATTATGACCGTCATTATGATTGTCATCTTCCAAACATTCATAATCTTGGTGGTAGTTAAGAGTGGAAGCTGCGGTATAATTACTCTCATATACAACAAAGTTACATACACAAAGTTACATGTGGTAAACAGCCTCAGTTCAAGAACAACTTAATTATTGTCTCTGCTAATTTTATCATTAATTAGTGGGTAATGAGAGGAGGTGCATCACTGGAGGTAGGACAGCCTCAGGCAGCCACAAGTGAATTTCTGGGCGCAGTTAGCTCAGCTTAGCGTCGAGGCTACTCAAGAAATATCTAAGATAACAGGTAGTGAGGCGTATCAAGCAGTCTGCTTTTATCTGCGACTGCTTGCTGGTGTTTTTGTTTGTTAGTGTTTATATATATGTTTGCTAGAGTTTGTTTGGTGATGCCGAGGAAGCGCTTGTTGAAGTTATGGTTTGGGTTGTGTGGTTGCGAGGGTGCACTGGCCGGCCTTGGGTTGAAGACCCCAATAAACATAGTTCAAGAATGTAAATAATTCCGGATTCTCGCCCGAAATTTGTTGGCAACAGATAAGACAGTAGTAAATATGTATCCAGATGGAAGAAATCACAATAAACGCGTGATTGCATATGTATAAAATTAACACAGTGAAAACAGGAAAAATACCTGAGCACTTTCATGTTCTAACACGCATATCTTTAGAGGAAGATATGTGCGTGAGCACATGAAAGCATTCACTTGTTTTTCCTTACTTGCTTTGTGGTATTTTTATAAATCCTGATGTTAATCCTTTTTGGGTCCTAGTTCCTAGGCCTTTTGTGTATCTGTATGCTACCGTCTATATGATGGATATGGAATGCACGATGAACTAGCCACTACCTTCGACAGAATGGATATGGGGTGGGCAATAAATTAACCACTACTGTCCACTAGATGAATATGGGGTGCACAAACTAACTACCACCGTCTACATGATGAATATGGGGTGCACAAACTAACTACCACCGTCTACATGATGGATATGGGGTGCACAAACTAACTACCACCGTCTACATGATGAATATGGGGTGCACAAACTAACTACCACCGTATACATGATGGATATGGGGTGCACAAACTAACTACCACCGTCTACATGATGGATATGGGGTGCACAAACTAACTACCACCGTCTACATGATGAATATGGGGTGCACAAACTAACTACCACCGTCTACATGATGAATATGGGGTGCACAAACTAACTACCACCGTCTACATGATGAATATGGGGTGCACAAACTAACTACCACCGTCTACATGATGGATATGGGGTGCACAAACTAACTACCACCGTCTACATGATGAATATGGGGTGCACAAACTAACTACCACCGTCTACATGATGAATATGGGGTGCACAAACTAACTACCACCGTCTACATGATGGATATGGGGTGCACAAACTAACTACCACCGTCTACATGATGAATATGGGGTGCAAAAACTAACTACCACCGTCTACATGATGAATATGGGGTGCACAAACTAACTACCACCGTCTACATGATGAATATGGGGTGCACAAACTAACTACCACCGTCTACGTGATGGATATGGGGTGCACAAACTAACTACCACCGTCTACATGATGAATATGGGGTGCACAAACTAACTACCACCGTCTACATGATGAATATGGGGTGCACAAACTCACTACCACCGTCTACATGATGGATATGGGGTGCACAAACTAACTACCACCGTCTACATGATGGATATGGGGTGCACGATAAACTAGCCACTCCGGAAAAAGTAAACGAAGATACTATTGTCTCATCTTGTTAAGCCTTCCAAGCCCATGCCGGTGGCTTAACACGGCTTGGAAACTTCTCTAAGACACAAGTATAATTTGCATGAGTTCCTTGCTTACAATGTTACGAGAGGAAACACGGATGATTGTGAGTGTGGATTGTAGAAGACTGGTCTATCGGGATGCCATGGAGTGCAGGGACATGCCTCTCCCTGCTGCCTCGCTCTGGTTACAGGGTGAAGCAGGCTAGTGAGAGGATTTTCAGGGGTCTAGCAGCGAGGCAGGTCAACGAGAGGTGAACAGCTGTATGGTGATCGTAATAGTAATGGGGATTACACAGCTGTGCATGTTGTTGTTATTGTACGACATATCCTCCTTGTATCCCCTCCATCACCATCACTAAAATTCTCCCTCCATCACCATCACCACCACTTGGACCCCCTCCATCACCATTACCAACACTACCACTTGGATCCCTCCTCCATCACCACCACTTGGATCCCTCTTACATAAACATCACCACCACTTAGATCCCCTCCATCACCATCACCACCACTTGGATTCCTTCCATCACCATCACTTGGATCCCCACTATCACCATCATCACCATTATCACACACACACACACACACACACACACACACACACACACACACACACACACACACACACAACACACACACACACACACACACACACATACACACACACATACACACACACACAGACACACACAGACACACACAGACACACACAAACCCCACACACACAACCACACAACAACACCCACCCCCACCACCCCCCCCAACCAACACACACACACCACACACACACATACAACAGAACACACAGACACACACACACACAACACACACACACACCCACACACACACACACACACACCACACACACACACACACACACCACACACACCACATCACACACACACACACACCACAACACACACACACACACACAACACACCACACACACACACACCACACAATGACGGAAGGGTTAGACTCAGAAGTGTCCCTGTTTGCAGATGATGTGAATTAATGAGGAGAATTAAATCTGATGAGGACCAGGCGGACTTCAAAGAGACCTGGACAGACTGGACCCCTGGTCCAGCAAATGGCTTCTCGAATTTATCCTGCCAAATGCAAAGTCATGAAGATGGGGGAGGGGCACAGAAGACCACAGACAAGTTTTGGCTAGGTGGCCCAAAAGACTGCAAACCTCACTCAAGGAAAAAGATCTTGGGTGAGTATAACACCGAGAAATGTCTCCGAAGCACACATCAATCAGATAACTGCTGCAGCATATGGGCGCCTGGCAAACCTGAAAACAGCATTCCGATACCTTAGTTAAGGAATATTCAAGACACTGTACACCGTGTATGTCAGGCCCATACTGGAGTATGCAGCACCTGTTTGGAACCCGCACTTGATAAAGCACTCAAGAAACTAAGAAAGTACAAAGGTTGCGACAAGGTTAGTTCCAGAGCTAAGGGGAATGTCCTATGAGGAAAGATTAAGGGAAATCGGCCTGACCACACTGGAGACAGGAGGGTCAGGGGAGACATGATAACGACATAAAAAAATACTTCGTGGAATAGACAAGTGGACAAGACAGGATTTTCCAGGGAGGGGACACAGAAACAAGAGGCCACAATTGGAAGTTGAAGACACAAATGAGTCAGGAGATAGTAGGAAGTATTTCTTCAGTCATAGAGTTGTAAGGCAGTGGAATAGCCTAGAAAATGACGTAGTGGAGGCAGGAACCATACACAGTTTTAAGACGAGGTTTGATAAAGCTCATGGAGCGGGGAGAGAGAGGGCCTAGTAGCAACCGGTGAAGAGGCGGGGCCAGGAGCTAGGACTCGACCCCTGCGACCACAAATAGGTGAGTACAAATAGGTGAGTACACACACACACACACACTGCAGGAAACTATGTGATACAATTCCACACTAGAGATTAACCCGGGATTTGTTTAGAACCATCAGGGATAAGGAAAGATGCTCGAGTGAGTCAAGGAGTACCTTAATGACACAGGGCAGCGAGTAACAGTAAAGGATGAGACATCAGAATGGGAGAGAGTAACGAGTGGGGTTCTTAATATACGTGAACCACCTACCAGAGGGAATTTAGGCCTATGTGTCACTGCTGGCGATGTAAAACCAATGAGAAGAATAACAACAGGAAAGGACGGTGATAAACATTAGAGAAACCTCAACATACTGAAGATGTTGTCAAACAAGTGGCTTCTCGAGTTCAGTCCAAGTGCAGAATAATGCGTTTTAGAGGAGAGGATAGACCGGACACAGAGTACAGCATGGGTAAAGGGAAGCTGCAAATATTAGAGAATGTAAAGGATCTGGGAGAGAATATACCACCAAGCATATCGCCAGAATTGCTCATGAATCATTTAACATCAGCGGTATATGCGAGACTAGCAAACCTCAGAGTAGCATTCATAAACTTGAATAAAGAATCATTGAGTACGCAGCCCCAGCATGGAGCCCACACCTGGTCAGGCACCTGAAGAAACTGGAAAAGGTTTGCAACCAGACTATTACCAGAAGCAGAAATGCTTTTCTAGGAGAGGCTAAAGGAACTGAACTTGACGACCTTAACTGAGAAAGACAAGTGAGAATAACCTTAGTAACCGTATACAAAATCCTAAGACGAATTAAAAAGGGACGGACTGAAGTAAGAACACCAGGATGAAGGGCATACATGTGGAAGTTAAAAATACATGAACCTGGAGTTTACCTGGAGAGAGTTCCGGGGGTCAACGCCGAACCATAGGAATGTATGTCTTTAGTCTCGGAGTAGTTGAGAAGTGGAATGTCTCAGAGTGGTTGAGAAGTGGAATGTCTCAAGAGTGGTTGAGAAGTGGAATGTCTCAAGAGTGGTTGAGAAGTGGAATGTCTCAAGAGTGGTTGAGAAGTGGAATGTCTCAAGAGTGGTTGAGAAGTGGAATGTCTCAAGAGTGGTTGATAAGTGGATTGTCTCAAGAGTGGTTAAGAAGTGGATTGTCTCAAGAGTGGTTGAGAAGTGGAATGTCTCAAGAGTGGTTGAGAAGTGGAATGTCTCAAGAGTGGTTGAGAAGTGGATTGTCTCAAGAGTGGTTGAGAAGTGGAATGTCTCAAGAGTGGTTGAGAAATGGATTGTCTCAAGAGTGGTTGAGAAGTGGAATGTCTCAAGAGTGGTTGAGAAGTGGAATGTCTCAAGAGTGGTTGAGAAGTGGATTGTCTCAAGAGTGGTTGAGAAATGGATTGTCTCAAGAGTGGTTGAGAAGTGGAATGTCTCAAGAGTGGTTGAGAAGTGGATTGTCTCAAGAGTGGTTGAGAAGTGGAATGTCTCAAGAGTGGTTGAGAAGTGGAATGTCTCAAGAGTGGTTGAGAAGTGGAATGTCTCAAGAGTGGTTGAGAAATGGAATGTCTTAGAGTAGTAGAGAAGTGGAATGTCTCAAGAGTGGTTGAGAAGTGGAATGTCTCAAGAGTGGTTGAGAAATGGAATGTCTCAGAGTAGTAGAGAAGTGGAATGTCTCAAGAGTGGTTGAGAAGTGGAATGTCTCAGAGCAGTAGAGAAGTGGAATATCTCAGAGTGGTTGAGAAGTGGAATGTCTCAGAGTAGTAGAGAAGTGGAATGTCTCAAGAGTGGTTGAGAAGTGGAATGTCTCAACAGTGGTTGAGAAGTGGAATATCTCAGAGCAGTAGAGAAGTGGAATGTCTCAAGAGTGGTTGAGAAGTGGAATGTCTCAACAGTGGCTGAGAAGTGGAATGTCTCAGAGCAGTAGAGAAGTGAAGTGTCTCAGAGTGGTTGAGAAGTGGAATGTCTCAACAGTGGTTGAGAAGTGGAATGTCTCAGAGTAGTAGAGAAGTGGAATGTCTCAGAGTGCTTGAGAAGTGGAATGTTTCAAAAGTGGTTGAGAAGTGGAATGTCTCAGAGTAGTAGAGAAGTGGAATGTCTCAGAGTGCTTGAGAAGTGGAATGTTTCAAGAGTGGTTGAGAAGTGGAATGTCTCAGAGTTGTAGAGAAGTGGAATGTCTCAGAGTGCTTGAGAAGTGGAATGTTTCAAGAGTGGTTGAGAAGTGGAATGTCTCAGAGTTGTAGAGAAGTGGAATGTCTCAGAGTGCTTGAGAAGTGGAATGTTTCAAGAGTGGTTGAGAAGTGGAATGTTTCGAGAGTGGTTGAGAAGTGGAATGTTTCAAGAGTGGTTGAGAAGTGGAATGTTTCGAGAGTGGTTGAGAAGTGGAATGTCTCAGAGTGGTTGAGAAGTGGAATGTTTCAAGAGTGGTTGAGAAGTGGAATGTTTCGAGAGTGGTTGAGAAGTGGAATGTCTCAGAGTGGTTGAGAAGTGGAATGTTTCAAGAGTGGTTGAGAAGTGGAATGTTTCGAGAGTGGTTGAGAAGTGGAATGTCTCAGAGTGGTTGAGAAGTGGAATGTTTCAAGAGTGGTTGAGAAGTGGAATGTTTCGAGAGTGGTTGAGAAGTGGAATGTCTCAGAGTGGTTGAGAAGTGGAATGTTTCAAGAGTGGTTGAGAAGTGAATGTTTCGAGAGTGGTTGAGAAGTGGAATGTCTCAGAGTGGTTGAGAAGTGGAATGTTTCAAGAGTGGTTGAGAAGTGGAATGTTTCGAGAGTGGTTGAGAAGTGGAATGTCTCAGAGTGGTTGAGAAGTGGAATGTTTCAAGAGTGGTTGAGAAGTGGAATGTTTCGAGAGTGGTTGAGAAGTGGAATGTCTCAGAGTGGTTGAGAAGTGGAATGTTTCAAGAGTGGTTGAGAAGTGGAATGTCTCAGAGTAGTAGAGAAGTGGAATGTTTCAAGTGTGGTTGAGAAGTGGAATGTCTCAGAGTTGTAGAGAAGTGGAATGACTCAGAGTGCTTGAGAAGTGGAATGTCTCAGAGTAGTAGAGAAGTGGAATGTCTCAGAGTAGTAGAGAAGTGGAATGTCTCAGAGTAGTAGAGAAGTGGAATGTCTCAGAGTTGTAGAGAAGTGGAATGTCTCAGAGTTGTAGAGAAGTGGAATGTCTCAGAGTAGTAGAGAAGTGGAATGTCTCAGAGTAGTAGAGAAGTGGAATGTCTCAGAGTTGTAGAGAAGTGGAATGTCTCAGAGTTGTAGAGAAGTGGAATGTCTCAGAGTAGTAGAGAAGTGGAATGTCTCAGAGTAGTAGAGAAGTGGAATGTCTCAGAGTGGTTGAGAAGTGGAATGACTTGAACGAGAAAGTAGGGAAGCAAAACTCAGTACACAGCTTCAAGTGAATATATGATAAGTCTAAGAGGCCAAAAGTCAATAAAGCCTATCAAAATGGTCTAGGAGGCAGGGCCAGGAGCTGAATCTCGAACCACGCAAGGACAAATCGATGAGTATATACACACACACACACACACACACACACACACACACACACACACACACACACACACATACACACACACACACACACACACACACACACACACACACACACACACACACCTAGTAGCGACCAGTGAAGAGGCGGGGCCAGGAGCTTGGACTCGACCCCTGCAACCTCAACTAGGTGAGTACAACTAGGTGAGTACACACACACACACACACACACACACACACATGATAACGACATACAAGATACTGCGGGGAATAGACAAGGTGGACAGAGATAGGATGTTCCAGAGAGGGGACACAGGGACAAGGGGTCACAACTGGAAGCTGAAGACTCAGACGAGTCACAGGGACGTTAGGAAGTATTTCTTCAGTCATAGAGTTGTCAGCAAGTGGAATAGCCTAGCAAGTGAAGTAGTGGAGGCAGGAACCATACATAGTTTTAAGAAGAGGTATGACAAAGCTCAGGAAGCAGAGAGAGAGAGGATCCAGTAGCGATCAGTGAAGAGGCGGGGCCAGGAGCTGAGTCTCGACCCCTGCAACCACAATTAGGTGAGTACACACACACACACACACACACACACACCACGTAACTAACACACACACACACACACACACACAAAAGAAGGATTTAAGACATGGACATAAGGAAGGTTGTGGCTGGTGTGAGCGAGAGCTTATGGAATGCTTGTGTCAGGTTGGAAAAGGGATTGGGCTTAGGTTATGAGGACGACGTAAGGAGTGAGGGAGGAGGATGTGAGTGTGAGGTGATGTAAGGTGTGTGGGAGGAGAGTGAGTGTTAGGTGTGAGGATGGCGTAGTGTATGAGGGAGAAGAGTGTAAGTGAGGGTGGCGTAAAGTGGGAGAAAGGAGGGTGAGGGTGTAAATTAGAGAGGGGGGCGTACAAGAGGTGGGTTAGTATAGAGAGAATCAGTTGGCTGAGAGCCTTGGTGGTGTGTAGGTGTGTGCCGGTGGTCGCTGTGACTGCTGCAACGCGTGTCGTGTGCTAACTCCACTACCATTCACACTCCATCAGTGATGTGTCTCGTGTGCTCAGTAATGTGAACGTATAAAGAAAGCTCTCGTGGGTTATTTTCCTGTATCATGTAAACACTGGGCGAAAGAGATTAAATTATATGAAGAACTTATAAGGAGTTCGGTCTTTCGAATGTTGTGTTTGAGTGCAGATCATTATCTAATTATTGATGTTGCAAGATGATCTGCAACAGCGGGTTGCTAATCACCCGGAAACTGAAAGAACTCGTTACCGGCGGAGACTTCTCTCCCAACAAACGTTCCACTCCTGTCAAGGCTGTCACTGCCAAACCCGTCAGTGCCGAACCAGTCCCTGTCTACTACGACGATGTTAGGCCAGGTCATGACCCCAGGCCAGGTCACCCACTGGGAGGGAGACAGGACCTGGACACTTGGGAGAATCTCTCTGAGGTGTTCGAGTCTCCCAGCTTGGTTTGTGGGTCTCTGAGCGAGAGTCAGTTCTACAGCGAACCTCACTATTCTTCTCTCAGCCGCCCGGGCAAGACTCAGCAAGAGTACACGAAGCTCAATGGCAAAACAGTGAGGCTGTACTCCAGCCTACCCAGAGCCTCGCTCACCAGAGGGCACAGCACCCAGCAGTTCTACGCTCCCACTAGCAGTACCCTACCTCCTCCTCCTCCTCCTCCTCCCTCGTGTGTGCCAGCCAAGCTGACCCTCACTGAAGATAGCGCCAGTGTCCGCTATGTAGCTCTCTCAGACATATACGCCGAGCTTCCCCGCAAAAAGAAGAAACCTTGTACTATGCTGTCCTGTAGCTCCGTCCATCACCGCCACCATCATAACACTGCATACAACACCTACTCAAACACTGTATACTCCACTATTCCCTACAGCAAAACTAACTCCAACACTCTATATTCATCCCCAGATCAAGACAAAAAATTTAGATCCCTCGAATTTTCAAGTAAGAAACAAGATAAGTCGAAGTTCTTCCAAAAGTTCAATTCTCTGGATCGAAGCTGGAAGTCGTTCATGACGCCAAGGACAAACTGTAAAAAAGCTGTTGAAACTCCTGCCTGGAATTACTCTGATAGTTCAGTGATTACTGAGTCATGCAGTCGGAAAGGCAGCCGGGGAAGACTGAAGCAAGAAGCGTCCAGAGATACTCTTAACACTTCGTCCAAAAGTAGGGGCTTTCAGCCTTGGTCTCGGAACAACCACAGCCACGCTGAAGACACGGTTCAAGCAAAGTCGCGACGGCCCACCATATTTAGGATCCGACAGTCTTGTGGATCCAATTCTAAGGTGCCTGTCGGATCCGACCCCAAGGTGCCCGTCCATCTGCCTACTGGATCAGACTCCAGAACTCACCAACCTACCGGATCAGACTCCACGAACCTCACGCTTACCGAATCCTACTCTAGGACCCACACACTCACTGGATCTAACTCCAGAGTTGGTGTACAGCAGACTGCAGGAACCTCAGCGAACGACATTGCCACAAATACAAGAGAGAATGTTACGTTGGTGAGGCAGAAGCACAGCGGTGGCCAGCAGGAACAGCATAACGGTGGCCAGCAGGAACAGCATAACAGTGGCCAGCAGGAACAGGATAGCGGTAGCCAGCAGGAACAGAGGAGCAATGGCCAACAGGAACAGAGAAACAGTGGCCAACAGGGAGGCAACGATGGCACCTATCAGTGCCACACCCTTCCCAAAGCACGTGAGTAATCCAATCCTGCAGAGTGGTTGTGGGGGGATAGAAGAGGATGGGGATGGGATAAGGCAAAGAAGAGGGGTTAAAAGAGAAGGGGGGGATCAGAAAGGGGGAATTACCATACTTGCCTCATGGCGAGATAACTCTGTCTGGCGGTCACATTCCCCCTTCACGGCCATGGGAAATATTTTGACAATTTCCAGGAAATTCTTCGTTCGGAAATTGAAACTTTTATTTTTTTTTGTCAGCGATATGTACCGAACTTGCACACGAAAATCACTCACTACGACAGCAAAAGACTTGGCAGACGATGCAACATCCCCCCAATGAAAAGCAGGGGTGTCACTAGCACGTTAAGAGACCATACAATAAGTGTCAGGGGCCCGAGACTGTTCAACTGCCTCCCAGCACACATAAGGGGGATTACCAACAGACCCCTGGCAGTCTTCAAGCTGGCACTGGACAAGCACCTAAAGTCAGTTCCTGATCAGCCGGGCTGTGGCTCGTACGTTGGTTTGCGTGCAGCCAGCAGCAACAGCCTGGTTGATCAGGCGCTGATCCACCAGGAGGCCTGGTCACAGACCGGGCCGCGGGGGCGTTGACCCCCGGAACTCTCTCCAGGTAAACTCCAGGATACGAGAGAAACTGATTATTTGCTGCAGTTAACACTGTTGCTGGTGCCTGGTCGACGAGTGTTGTTAGTGACGTCATTCTTGTTAGGCCACTGTTATTAATGGTGTCACTGTTGTTAGTAATGGTGTCACTCTTGTTAGTGGAGATCACTCTGTAGTTAAAGTTGTCAGTATTGTTAGTGAGGTCACTTGTTAAAAGTGTCACTCTTTTAAAGGTGTCACTCTCTTTTTAATGTCACTGTTGTTAATGGTGTCACACCTTTGGTTTTAAAGGTTTTTTTATGTGCTTTCCGTAAATATGTAAAAAAAGTGTAAGTGAAAAGGCGGGAGGGAAAAGGGTTTGAAAAAGGGGGAGGAGGAGGGGGTAAAAGGGGAGGGGGGGGGAGGAGGGATGAATAGGGAGAAAGGAGGAAAAATAATAAGAAGTAGTATATTATTTCACCTCACAATACACTCTTGACTAAATTTACTAATTTTCCAAAATTAAAATTTTTTCCCAAACCCCTTAGCAAAGGTTTCCCCAAACCCCTTAAAACAATACCATTCTTATTAAGAAAAAGCAACTCAAATAAAGGGTGTGGGAAAGGGGAAGACATCTTACACACTATTTCAACTTACAAGAAATTAATTTTATTACAGTGATGTAGGGAGTTTAACAAATTGCTCTTTTCTAAGAAATTTTTCCCGATACTGTTATAATATTGGGGAAAAAATAAAAGAAGGAAAAATTAAGGATGGGGGAAAAATTTTCTCAAAAAAAAGGGGGAAAAAAATATTTAAATTTACTTGAAAAATAACTAAGACCCCCTCTTCCCCCAAATCTGTTACAGAGAAGACAATTAATTTCCCAGAGAAGCCCCCACCAGGGGTGCACAAAGCTCTCTGCCTCCCGTAGCTCCCCCCACATTTTTCCCCAAAAACACCTTCCCCGCCTTCAAAAAGGCCTTCTGCTTTTGGTTGTCTAATGCAAAACTAGCAGCTTTGGGGCTGTAAGGGTTTAAAGTACTATCCCCATTACCAGAATGAAAAAATTAACTCTCTCTTTTTTCTCTCTCTCTCTCTTCTACTCCTCCCTCCCCTCTCTCTCTATTCTCCCTCTTCCCCTTCTCTCAAAAAGAATTTTAGATAAGTCAACCCCACAAACTCTCTCCCTCTTTTAAAATAGCCAAAAACAATCTTACATTGTCTTAGCTATTTTAAGTGAAGGGGGGCTGGTGGAGTGAAAAGGAAAGGGGGGGTGGGGTGAAGGAGGAGTGGGGGAGTGAAGGGGGGGTAATGGAGTGAAAAGGGGGGTTGGTGGGGTGAAGGAGGGGTGGTGGGGTGAAGGAGGGGTGGTGGGGGTGAAGGGGGGGTTTGGGGGAGTGAAGAGGGGTGGGGGGAGTTAAGGAGGGGTGGTGGGGGTGAAGAGGGGGGAAAGGAGTGAAGGAGGGGTTGGGGGGAGTGAAGGAGGGGTGATGGGGGTGAAGGAGGGGTGGTGGAGTGAAGGAGGGGTGATGGAGTGAAGGGGGGGTGGTGGAAGGTGAAGGAAGGGGGGGAGTGAAAAGGGGGGGTGGTGGAAATGAAAGGGGGGATTTGGGGGATGAAGGAGGGGGGATGGAGGGAAGGAGGGGTGGTGGAGTGAAAAGGGGGGATGATGGAGTGAAAGGAGGTGGTGGAGTGAAAGGGGGGGTGGTTTGGGGTGAATGGGGCGGGGGAAATGAAGGAGGGGTGGGGAGTGAAGGAGGGGTGGGGAGTGAAGGAGGGGTGGTGGGGTGGGAAAGGGGAGGTGGTGAGTGAAGGAGGGGGGGGAGTGAAAGGGGTAATGGAGGAAGGAGGGGTTGGGGGAGTGAAGGGGGGTGGTGGAGTGAAGGAGGGGTTGGGGGATGAAGGGGGGGTGGGGAGTGAAGGAGGGGGGGGTGGAGTGAAGGAGGGGTGGGGGGATGAAGGGGGGTGGTTTGGGGTGAAGGGGGGGTGGTGGAGTGAAGGGGGGGGTGGTGGAGTGAAGGAGGGGTGATGGGAATGAAGGAGGGGTGGTGGAGTGAAGGAGGGGTGAAAGGAGTGAAGGAGGGGTTTGGGGGAGTGAAGAGGGGGGGAGTGAAAGGGGGGGTGGGGGAAATGGAAAGGGGGGATTGGGGGAGTGAAGGAGGGGGGATGGAAATGAAAAGGGGGGGGTGTGGGGTGAAGGAGGGGGTGAATTTAGTGAAGGAGGATGGTGGAGTGAAGGAGGGGTGGGGAGTGGGAATTTAGGGGCGGTGGAGTAAGGAGGGGGGGGGGGAGTGAAGGAGGGGGGGTGGGGTGAAGGGGGGGTGGGGGAGGGAAGGAGAGGGGGGGGGAGGGGAAGGAGGGGTGGAGTGAAGGAGGGGGGGTGGAGTGATGGAAAGGGGGGTGGAGGAAGGAGGGGTGGGGGAGTGAAGGAGGGAGATGGAGTGAAGGGGGTGCTGGAGGAAGGAGGGGGGCTGGGGTGAAGGAGGGGTTTAAGTGAAGGAGGGGGGGTGGATTGAAAGGAGGGGGGGTGGGGTGAAGGAGGGGTGGTGGAGTGAAAGAAGGTGATGGGGTGCAGGAGGGTGGTGGAGTGAAGGAGGGGGGAAGTTAAAGGAGGGGTGGGAGGGAAGGGGGGGTTGATAAAGGGGTATGAATTTTGGTTTTGGGGGGGGGAGTGAAAAGGATTGGGGGTGTGAGGGGGGGGAGGAAAAAGGGGGGGGGGGGGGAAGGGAAGGGGGGGTTTGGGGGGTTATGAAAAGGGGTTGGGGGGGAGGGGGGGGTTTAAAGGGGGGGTTTTTGAAAAATTTTTTAGTAAGGAAGGGTTTTGGGGGGATGGTAGGGGGGTTTATTAAATGGGGTTAATTTACCTTTTAAATTGGGGTTTTGAAATTATTTAAATTTTTTAAAATGGGGGAAAATTTTTTATTAAAGGGTTTTATAAGATTATGGGTTTTTATTTTGGATAAATTTTTTTTATTTAAATTCTTTATTAAATTTTGGATTTTTTTAAATTTTTATTAAATTTATTTAAATTTATTTTTAATTAATTTATTTTTTAAAATTTTTTTTTAAATTAATTTAAATTTTTATAAATTTTATGAAATTTTTATAAATTTTTTATAATTTAAATTTTTATTAAATTTTTTTTATTAAATTTTTAATTATTTATTTTTAAAATTTATATTTTAAGGGGGGTTTAAAGGGGGGGGATTTTTAAAATTTTTTTAAAATTTTTTATTAAGATTTTTTGGGGGAATTTTTGGGTTTTTATTAAATTTTTTTTTTTAAATTTTTTTTATTTTTTAAATATTTAAAATTTATAATTTTTATTAAATTTTTATAAATTTTTATTAATTTTTTAAATTGATTTCTTTGGGGGGGGTTTTCCTTTTTTTTCATCCTTCGGGGGGTTTTTTAATAACCCAACTTAATTTTTATAAATTTTTCACACCCCTTTTTATAAATTTTTTTTTTCATCCCTTTTTTAATTTTTTTAACCCTTCTTTAAATTTTTCCTATTTTTAATACAAGGGTTTTTAGGGGTATCCAAGGGGGTTTCTTTAAAACCCAACATCCCATTTGCTTCCTTTTTTCCCCCTTCAATTCTACCCATACTTTTCCCCACGGGCTTTTCTTTTTTTAAAAAATTTTTTTAATTTTAATTTTCCCTTTTTTAAACACCAAGGGGGGTTTATTTTTTTTTTATTTAACCCCACCAATTTTAAAAAATTTCTTTTTTTTCTATTTTTTTTTTCACCAACTAAATTTAACCCCCACCTTCTTTGCCCAATACTATTTTTTTATATTTTTCCCCACACTAACCCTTTTTATTAACCAATTACCCCGGAATAAATTTTTTTTTTTTTACCCGGGGGGTACAATTTTCGAAAATTTTTTCAAATTTTTTATTCATTTTTGGGTTATTTATTTTTTTGACCCCTTTTTCCCTTTTTTTAACTACCCATTTTTTCATCCAGATTCATTTTTTTTTCAAATTATTTTCCTTTTTTAAATCCCTTTAATTTAATTTTTTTAAAGCCCCCCCCTTTTTTAAAAATTTTTTTATTAAAATTTATTTTTAAATTTTTTTTATTTATTTTAGAACCCCAACACCCACCCCCCTTTTTCGGCCCACCCCCCGTCAAAAATAACCCCCCCCCCTTTAAAAACACCCACCCAGCCCCAAAAAGGCCCCGTCCCCGTAATTTCCCCACCCGCCCCCAAACACCTTCCCAACCCCCCAGCCAACAACCCCGCCGCCCCCCACCCCCCCCTACCGCCCATCCCGGCCCTGCATTACAGTCCGGTAAAAAAAGCACTCCCTCTTCCCTAATGACCCCAGCGGGGGTTTCGCCCTTATTATCTTTGGGGCTTTTTCCTTAAAGGTGACTTTAAATTTAAAGCTGTCAAAGGGTTTTAAAAGTCCCTGAGTTTTCCCTGTCTTTTAACCTCATGCTTTTTTTCCCCCTATAATCTACCTGTCCATAATTACTAAATTTTTGCCTTTTTCTGGTTTTATAAAAGGGGAAGTCAAGAAAGGGGTGAACTGTGTTCACACCTCTGCAACCACTGGGCATCAAAGATTTGTTAAGTTATAAAACCAAAAGGGGAAATTTAAAGGGAAAAATCCGGACTTTACCTTAAAGAAACAGGGCCCAAAAAAAATGCGAGAGAATTATTTGGGCAAGGAAATTATAGGGGGAAAAAAAAACAGATGGGTTTTGGGGACAGGGAAACTGACTGTTAAATTAACCCAAATTGGAAAAAAATTTGGGGTGGCCCAAATTTTGGGACCTTCCCAAACCCCCCTTTGAAAAAACCGGGCCCCCGCGGCCCTGGAGGCCTTGTTGTCCCCCGTCGAAAAGCATGATTTATGAACGAGTTCTTTTCATATACCCGGAAAATATCAAAACAAAGCTGGGATATGAAATATTTGACAAAAAATGTGTAAGTAATGACAACATGTATTTTAAAAGACAAAAAGTGTGTAATGTAATGACAACGTGTTTTGTAATGACAACAGTTTTTTAATGTAAAGACAACAGTGTAAATTTTAATGACAACAGTGTGTAATGTAATGACAACAGTTTTGGGAATGTAATGACAACAAATGTTTGAATGAAAAACAGGTGTAATGAATGACAACATGTATTGTAAGACAACAGTGTGTAATGAATGAAAACAGTGTGTAATGTAAAGACAACAGTGTGTAATGTAATGACAACAGTGTATTGTAATGACAACAGTGTGTAATGTAATGACAACAGTGTATTGTAATGACAACAGTGTGTAATGTAATGACAACAGTGTGTAATGTAATGACAACAGTGTGTAAAAAAAATGGGCAAAAAATGTGTAATTTAATGACAACAGTTTTGTAATTAAAACAACATGTATTTTAATGACAACATGTGTAATGTAATACAACAGTGTGGGAATGTAATGACAACGTGTGTAATGTAATGACAACATGTGTAATTAAGACAACAAATGTTAATGTAATGACAAAAAGTGTTTTAATGTAAAAGACAACAGTGGTATTGTAATGAAAAAAAGTGTGTATTGTTTAAGGGCAACAGTGTGTAATGTAATGGGCAACAGTGTGTAAAGTAATGACAACATTTTATTGTAAAGACAAAAGTGTGTAATGTAATGACAACATGTTTTTTTAATGACAACAGTGTGTAATTTTAATGCAACAGTGTGTATTTAATGACAACAGTGGGTAAAAGTAATGACAACATTGTGTAATGTAATGACAACAGTGTATTGTAATGACAACAGTGTGTAATGTAATGACAACAGTGTGTAATGTAATGACAACAGTGTGTAATGTAATGACAACAGTGTGTAATGTAATGACAACAGTGTGTAATGTAATGACAACAGTTTATTGTAATGACAACAGTGTGTAATGTAATGACAACAGTGTGTAAAAGTAAAGAAAAAAAGTTTAAATTTTAATGACAACAAATGTGAAAGTAATGACAACAGTTTTAAAGTAAAAAGACAACATTTATTGTAATGAAACAGTGGGGTAATGTAAGACAACAGTTTTTTTGTAATGACCAAAAGTGTGTAAAAGTAAAAGGGAAAAACAGTGGGTAATGTAATGACAACAGTGTGTAATGTAATGACAAAATTTATTGAATGACAACATGGGGAATGTAAAGACAACAGGGTAAAGAATGACAACAGGTGTAATGTAATGAACCCAAAAGTTTTTTTTGTAAAAGACAACAGTGTGAAAATTTAAAGACAACAGTTTATTTTTAATGACAACAGTGGTATTTTAATGACAAATGTGTATTGTAATGACAACAGTGGGGTATTTTATTTGACAACAGTGTGTATTTTTAAATTTACAACAGTGTTTTATTGTAATGACAACAGTGTGGGAATGTAATACAACAGTTTATTGTAAAGACAACAGTGTTTTATTTTAATGACAACAGTGTGTAATTTTTAATGCAACATGTGTATTTATTGACAACATTTTAATTTTATTGAAAAACAAATGTGTATTTTATTTACAACAGTGTGTATTGTAAAAGACAACATGTGTATTGTAATGACGCAGTTTTGTATTGTATTTACAACAGTGTGAAATTTTATTACAACAGTGTGTTAAATTTTAATTTACAAAAGTGGTATTGTAAATGGGCAACAGTGTGTATTGTTTTTTGACAACAGTGGTATTTTTATTGACAACAGTGTGGGAAATTTTAATGACAACAGTGTGTAATTTTAAAAGACAACATGTGTATTGAAATTTACAACAGTGGTATTGTAATTTACAACAGTGTGTATTGTAATGCCAAAAAATTTTGTATAAATGACAGCAGTGGGGTATTGTAAAAAGACAACATGGGTATTTTATTTACAAAAAGTGTAAATTTTAAAAGACCCAAAATGTGGATTGTAATGACAAATGTGTAAATTTTAATGACAAAAAGTGTGGGATTGTAATGACAACAGTGTGTATTTAAATTTACAACAGTGTGTATTGTAATGACAACAGTATTATTGATTCACAACATGTGTAATTTTAAAAGACAACAGTGTGATTGTAATGACAACAGTTTTGTATTTTATTGACAACAGTGTGTATTGTAATGACAACAGTGTGGGAAATTTTAATGACAACAGTGTGGTTGTAATGACAACAGTGTGTAATATAACACCATGGGGAATATAACACCAGTGGGGTAAATAACAAACCCGTGTGTAATATTTAAAACCAATGGGTAATATAAAAAATAGTGGTTTAAAATAACACCCGTGTGTAATAAACACCAGTGTGTAATATAACACCGTGTTAATAAAAACACCAGTGTGTAAACCAGTGTTAATATAATTCCATGTGTAAAAATAACACCGTGGGGTAAAATAACACCAGTGTGTAATATAACACCAGTGTGTAATATAACACCAGTGTGTAATATAACACCAGTGTGTAATATAACACCAGTGTGTAATATAACACCAGTGGTAAAAATTTCCCCCAGTGTGTAATATAACACCAGTGTGTAATATAACACCAGTGTGTAATATAACACCAGTGTGTAATATAACACCAGTGTGTAATATAACACCAGTGTGTAATATAACACCAGTGTGTAATATAACACCAGTGTGTAATATAACACCAGTGTGTAACACCAGTGTGTAATATAACAACAGTGTGTAATATAACACCAGTGTGTAATATAACACCAGTGTGTAATATAACACCAGTGTGTAATATAACACCAGTGTGTAATATAACACCAGTGTGTAATGTAACACCAGTGTGTAATAAAAACACCATGTGTAATTTTAAAAACGGTGTAATATAACACCCCGGCGTAATATAACACCAGTGTGTAACACCATGTTAAATTTCCCCCAAATGTTTAATGTAACCCAATGTGTAATATAACACCAGTGTGGGGAATAAAAACACCAGTGTGTAAGGTAACCCCCAATGTGTAATATAACACCAGTGTGTAATATAACACCAGTGTGTAACACCAGTGTGTAATATAACAACAGTGTGTAATGTAACACTGTAGTTGTAGTGTCAGTGGGTCCTCACAGTTGATAGTCCTGGGATCTCCCACAGTCCCACCCAGGTTTCTCAGTGGGTCCTCACAGTTGATAGTCCTGGGATCTCCCACAGTCCCACCCAGGTTTCTCAGTGGGTCCTCACAGTTGATAGTCCTGGGATCTCCCACAGTCCCACCCAGGTTTCTCAGTGGGTCCCCACAGTTGATAGTCCTGGGATCTCCCACAGTCCCACCCAGGTTTCTCAGTGGGTCCCCACAGTTGAAAGTTCTGGGATCTCCCACAGTCCCACCCAGGCTTCTCAATGGGTCCCCACAGTTGATAGTCCTGGGATCTCCCACAGTCCCACCCAGGTTTCTCAGTGGGTCCCCACAGTTGATAGTCCTGGGATCTCCCACAGTCCCACCCAGGTTTCTCAGTGGGTCCCCACAGTTGATAGTCCTGGGATATCCCACATTCCCACCCAGGTTTCTCAGTGGGTCCCCACAGTTGATAGTCCTGGGATCTCCCACAGTCCCACCCAGGTTTCTCAGTGGGTCCCCACAGTTGATAGTCCTGGGATCTCCCATAGTCCCACACAGGTTTCTCGGTGGGTCCTCACAGTTGATAGTCCTGGGATCTCCCACAGTCCCACCCAGGTTTCTCAGTGGGTCCCCACGGTTGATAGTCCTGGGATCTCCCACAGTCCCACCCAGGTTTCTCAGTGGGTCCCCGCAGTTGATAGTCCTGGGATCTCCCACAGTCCCACCCAGGTTTCTCAGTGGGTCCCCACAGTTGATAGTCCTGGGATCTTTCCCCCAGTCCCACCCAGGTTCTTAGTGGGTCCCCACAGTTGATAGTCCAGGGATTCCCACAGTCCCACCCAGGTTTCTCAGTGGGTCCCCACAGTTGATAGTCCTGGGATCATCCCACAGTCCCACCCAGGTTTCTTAGGGTCCCCACATTGATAGTCCTGGGATCTCCCACAGTCCCACCCAGGTTTCTCAGTGGGTCCCCACAGTTGATAGTCCTGGGATCTCCCAGTCCCACACGGGTTTCTCGGTGGGTCCTCACAGTTGATAGTCCTGGGATCTCCCACAGTCCCACCCAGGTTTCTCAGTGGTCCCCACGGTTGATAGTCCTGGGGTCTCCCACAGTCCCACCCAGGTTTCTCAGTGGGTCCCCACAGTTGATAGTCCTGGGATCTCCCACAGTCCCACCCAGGTTTCTCAGTGGGTCCCCACAGTTGATAGTCCTGGGATCTCCCACAGTCCCACCCAGGTTTCTCAGTGGGTCCTCACAGTTGATAGTCCTGGAATCTCCCACAGTCCCACCCAGGTTTCTCAGTGGGTCCCCACAGTTGATAGTCCTGGGATCTCCCACAGTCCCACCCAGGTTTCTCAGTGGGTCCCCCACAGTTGATAGTCCTGGGATCTCCCACAGTCCCACCCAGGTTTCTCAGTGGGTCCCCACAGTTGATAGTCCTGGGATCTCCCACAGTCCCACCCAGGTTTCTCAGTTGGTCCACACAGTTGATAGTCCTGGGATCTCCCACAATCCCACCCAGGTTTCTCAGTGGGTCCCACACAGTTGATAGTCCTGGGATCTCCCACAGTCCCACCCAGGTTTCTCAGTGGGTCCCCCACAGTTGATAGTCCTGGGATCTCCCACAGTCCCACCCAGGTTTCTCAGTGGGGCCCACAGTTGATAGTCCTGGGATCTCCCACAGTCCCACCCAGGTTTTTCAGTGGGTCCCCGCAGTTGATAGTCCTGGGATCTCCCACAGTCCCACCCAGGTTTCTCAGTGGGTCCCCCACAGTTGATAGTCCTGGGATCTCCCACAGTCCCACCCAGGTTTCTCAGTGGGTCCCCACAGTTGATAGTCCTGGGATCTCCCACAGTCCCACCCAGGTTTCTCAGTGGGTCCCCACAGTTGATAGTCCTGGGATCTCCCACAGTCCCACCCAGGTTTCTCAGTGGGTCCCCACAGTTGATAGTCCTGGGATCTCCCACAGTCCCACCCAGGTTTCTCAGTGGTCCCCACAGTTGATAGTCCTGGGATCTCCCACAGTCCCACCCAGGTTTCTCAGTGGGTCCTCACAGTTGATAGTCCTGGGATCTCACACAGTCCCACCCAGGTTTCTCAGTGGGTCCCCACGGTTGATAGTCCTGGGATCTCCCACAGTCCCACCCAGGTTTCTCAGTGGGTCCCCCACAGTTGATAGTCCTGGGATCTCCCACAGTCCCACCCAGGTTCTCAGTTGGGTCCCCACAGTTGATAGTCCTGGGATCTCCCACAGTCCCACCCAGGTTTCTCAGTGGGTCCCCACAGTTGATAGTCCTGGGATCTCCCTCAGTCCCACCCAGGTTTCTCAGTGGGTCCCCCACAGTTGATAGTCCTGGGATCTCCCACAGTCCCACCCAGGTTTCTCAGTGGGTCCCCACAGTTGATAGTCCTGGGATCTCCCACAGTCCCACCCAGGTTTCTCAGTGGGTCCCCACAGTTGATAGTCCTGGGATCTCCCACAGTCCCACCCAGGTTTCTCAGTGGGTCCCCCACAGTTGATAGTCCTGGGATCTCCCAGTCCCACCCAGGTTTCTCAGTGGGTCCCCACAGTTGATAGTCCTGGGATCTCCCACAGTCCCACCCAGGTTTCTCAGTGGGTCCCCACAGTTGATAGTCCTGGGATCTCCCTCAGTCCCACCCAGGTTTCTCAGGCTGTTCTGAGCACATCGCCCTATTTTATTTTCTAAATACTTTTGCGTGAGTTAAAAGACTCATAATGCGCACCACCGCCATTTATAACCACCAGTTGCACCACAACCAGACGTACCACGCCAGTTGCACCGCAGCCAGACGACGTACCACGCCAGTTGCACCGCAGCCAGACGCACCACCGCCAGATGTAGCTCAACCAGGCGCACCTCACGTCAGACGCTCCACCGTACATGCACCACCGTATGCAGTCAATACAGGGTAGAAGCCACATGTAAATACGAACATCCGTCTCTCTCTCTCTCTCTCTCTCTCTCTCTTCTCTCTCTCTCTCTCTCTCTCTCTCTCCTCTTCTCTCTCCTCTCTCTCCTCTCTCTCTCTCTCATCTCTCTCTCTCTCTCTCTCTCTCTCTCTCTCTCTCTCTCTCTCTCTCTCTCTCTCATTTTCTCTCTCATGTACTAATATTGTCAAATATGGTGTGTGTGTGAGAGAGAGACAAGGGAGGGGGGGGGGGGGTTATTGAACTGTGAAGAGAGGCTGTAAGAAATGAACGAGAGTACCTTAGAGAGAGCGACCAGGGAAGACGTGGTAGGAGGCTTGAAGACCTGCCAGGGTTAAGAACTAACAGAAATAGGAAACAGCGGAGCGAGGGAAGACGAAGCTAAAAACACAGAGAACCGAAAGAGTTGTTATGAAATGTTTCTTCAATCTCAGGGTGGTTGATATTTGGAATGAATCGTAATGAAATTCCCAACCCCATCACCAACCCTCCAACTACCATCACCAACCCTCCAACCACTATCACCAACCCTCCATCCACCATCACCAACTCTCCAACCACCATCACCAACATTCCTCCTACCACCGCTGCCACTCCAAACAGAGGAGCCGAGTGACATCCTGTCCGGCCCACATCAACACTGTCAGTCGACAGGATCAAACATACCTTATTGTCTAATTTTCCTGTTTTACTTCATTAATGATGTAAATGGTTTAGAAAACCGACAAGTTGAAGACTGGGACACTTGTACAACATGTGCGAATATTTATTACCAGTGGCTTCTTCAGTCCAGTACAGAGAAGAATGGTGGAAGGTGAGGAGTTTAAGGTAATCAGTTGGTTTAGAAAGACACGTAAGCAAACACTATAACATATTTATTAGAAAACGTTTCGGTCCTGGGACCTTGATCACTTCTAACATACAGAGGTAGGAAGACATTATATATAAGCGGAGAGTGAGGTGTGACGCACGTGACCTGAGGAATGTCATAAGAACATAAGAATGGAGGAACACTGTAGAAGGCCTACTGGCCCATGCGAGGCAGGTCCCCATCAAAAACAACCTCCGATGAGGACGGGCAGACGATGAAATCACGTGACTCCTGTGTTGTTGGGTTGGTGCTGCTTAAGTATCATGTATGTCAATGTTTTTGAAATTTTGTAGTTTCCAGTGTTGCGTTCTATAGTGTCGGTGACGGCGATTAGTGAGGCTTCTAGGCACCGTCGGCGTCTGAGGTCTGGTTCGGTGAGAACGATTTGTGCCTCATTCCAGTTCATCAAATGCCCCGTGGAGTCTCTGTGGAGGACACAGGCGTACCTTACATCGTCTCTGTTAGAGGCATTTCGATGCTCATTCAGGCGGACTGCAAGATCTCTGCCTGTCTCGCCTACATATTTCTTGGGACAGAACCCACAGGGGATAGCGTAGACGCCTGCTGTAGAAGTTAGAGGTGTGGGGCTGCGTTTCGTAGTGGGGTCTTTGATAGATGATGTGTTTATGGTGGAAACGTTGATGTTACTCATAGTAAGTGCCCTGCGAGTATTCGTGGCAACATCGCCACATGGGAGTACTATGAACTGTTTAGGGGGCTGTTCCATGGGCGGTTTGTTGAGGATAGCTTGTGCCTTGAGTCTGCAATCTCGGATGAAGAAAGATGGGAACTGAAGACGTGTAAAGGCTTGTGTTATGTAAGTGCATTCTTCTTCTAGAAAACAAGGGCTGGAGATGCGAAGAGCTCTCAAGAAGAAACCAATGAGGATTCCTCTCTTAGTGCGGGTGTCTTGGTGTGAATAAAAGTGTATAAGATCGTCCTTGTTGGTAGGTTTTCTATACACTTTGAAGAGAAGTTTGTCACTGTCGGGAGATCTGCACAGTAGAACGTCGAGGAAAGGAAGTTTGCCATCACTACGACCTCACTACGAAACGCAGCCCCACACCTCTAACTTCTACAGCAGGCGTCTACGCTATCCCCTGTGGGTTCTGTCCCAAGAAATATGTAGGCGAGACAGGCAGAGATCTTGCAGTCCGCCTGAATGAGCATCGAAATGCCTCTAACAGAGACGATGTAAGGTACGCCTGTGTCCTCCACAGAGACTCCACGGGGCATTTGATGAACTGGAATGAGGCACAACTCGTTCTCACCGAACCAGACCTCAGACGCCGACGGTGCCTAGAAGCCTCACTAATCGCCGTCACCGACACTATAGAACGCAACACTGGAAACTACAAAATTTCAAAAACATTGGCATACATGATACTTAAGCAGCACCAACCCAACAACACAGGAGTCACGTGATTTCATCGTCTGCCCGTCCTCATCGGAGGTTGTTTTTGATGGGGACCTGCCTCGCATGGGCCAGTAGGCCTTCTACAGTGTTCCTCCATTCTTATGTTCTTATGACATTCCTCAGGTCACGTGCGTCACACCTCACTCTCCGCTTATATATAATGTCTTCCTACCTCTGTATGTTAGAAGTGATCAAGGTCCCAGGACCGAAACGTTTTCTAATAAATATGTTATAGTGTTTGCTTACGTGTCTTTCTAAACCAACTTGTCGGTATTTATTACCAAGGTTTATACCAAGGTAATCAGTCCTTAACCCTGGAGTCGATGTGTTCAGTTCATCAATCTTAAGAAAAGTACAGCATATGGGCGATAGGTGAGTTGAAGCAGTAGGAGGTATAGTTAGCCAGCGGAAAAATCCACTAGTGTAAGTAGGTCATACCTGTAGGTTAGGCACAAGTGGAAGAATTCCCTGTATCAAGATCTCAAGATGTTGCTGTGTCTGACAGATATGATGCAAATTGTTTCCACTGGCTGACTCCTGCTTCAGCTCGCCTGTTTACAGTATATAAACAAGAACAATGTCTAGGTTTTGGTTCAAAATCTTTATTGCCAAAACTTCAACTACATCATTTGTGGTGTTTAGTAACTGTGCAAATAAGTAACTCTTTGACATACAGGTCAACCTCCCCCCCCCCCTCCTTGTTTTCTGTTCTTTCTGTGGTATTTAAATATGTTGTATCCAGATTTCATTGTCAAAGTGATCTTTTGTGAAGGTCTGTGTAGGTTGCAAACATCACATTTGACTTCACGAGGAGTCCACTGATGCAAGGTATTTTGTTGGTGGATGGCTTAAAGCGCTGTATATTCGCAAATATAATGAAGTCATGTTGCCTGTCTGTTGGGGATATTCTTGTGTTGGCATCAGTATGTGTGGTTCTGGAGTGGAGGCCACTGGCTGTGCCTGTCTTCCAACAAGGCTCCGAGTTTGGTGGAATATTTTTGTTACAATTTCTTTCCATTTTTTCTGTTTCTTGGAACTAAAAAATTTTTTTCTTTTGACTGGTTCAAATTGCCATGGTTTGATTCCTAAGATTTGTTGGAAAATATGAGAAGCATAATGGTAGAGCACATGGAGAGAGGAGATTTCGTAAAGAGTAACCAGTAAGGGTTTAGAGATGGTAAATCTTGTCTCATAAACCTACTGGAGTTCTGTGAGAAAGTAACAACAGTGAGGCAGGAGAGAGAGAGATGGGCGCTTCGACTGCATAGTGTTGGACGAGACTGAAAGTTAGGGAGCAGCCAGGAACAACAGGGAATGTGCTACCGTGGATCAGAGTATAGAGGGAGCAGCCAGGAACAACAGGGAATGTGCTACCGTGGATCAGAGTATAGAGGGAGCATCCAGGAACAACAGGGAATGTGCTACCGTGGATCAGAGCATAGAGGGAGCAGCCAGGAACAACAGGGAATGTGCTACCGGGGAAATCAGAGCATAGAGGGAGCAGCCAGGAACAACAGGGAATGTGCTACCGTGGATCAGAGTATAGAGGGAGCAGCCAGGAACAACAGGGAATGTGCTACCGTGGATCAGAGTATAGAGGGAGCAGCCAGGAACAACAGGGAATGTGCTACCGTGGACCAGAGTATAGAGGAGCAGCCAGGAACAACAGGAATGTGCTACCGTGGATCAGAGCATAGAGGGAGCAGCCAGGAACAACAGGGAATGTGCTACCGTGGATCAGAGTATAGAGGGAGCAGCCAGGAACAACAGGGAATGTGCTACCGTGGATCAGAGTATAGAGGGAGCATCCAGGAACACAGGGAATGTGCTACCGTGGATCAGAGCATAGAGGGAGCAGCCAGGAACAACAGGGAATGTGCTACCGTGGATCAGAGCATAGAGGGAGCAGCCAGGAACAACAGGGAATGTGCTACCGTGGATCAGAGTATAGAGGGAGCAGCCAGAACAACAGGGAATGTGCTACCGTGGATCAGAGTATAGAGGGAGCAGCCAGGAACAACAGGGAATGTGCTACCGTGGATCAGAGTATAGAGGGAGCAGCCAGGAACAACAGGGAATGTGCTACCGTGGATCAGAGTATAGAGGGAGCATCCAGGAACAACAGGGAATGTGCTACCGTGGATCAGAGCATAGAGGGAGCAGCCAGGAACAACAGGGAATGTGCTACCGTGGATCAGAGCATAGAGGGAGCAGCCAGGAACAACAGGGAATGTGCTACCGTGGATCAGAGTATAGAGGGAGCAGCCAGGAACAACAGGGAATGTGCTACCGTGGATCAGAGTATAGAGGGAGCAGCCAGGAACAACAGGGAATGTGCTACCGTGGATCAGAGTATAGAGGGAGCAGCCAGGAACAACAGGGAATGTGCTACCGTGGATCAGAGCATAGAGGGAGCAGCCAGGAACAACAGGGAATGTGCTACCGTGGATCAGAGTATAGAGGGAGCAGCCAGGAACAACAGGGAATGTGCTACCGTGGATCAGAGCATAGGGGGAGCAGCCAGGAACAACAGGGAATGTGCTACCGTGGATCAGAGCATAGAGGGAGCAGCCAGGAACAACAGGGAATGTGCTACCGTGGATCAGAGTATAGAGGGAGCAGCCAGGAACAACAGGGAATGTGCTACCGTGGATCAGAGTATAGAGGGAGCAGCCAGAAACAACAGGGAATGTGCTACCGTGGATCAGAGTATAGAGGGAGCAGCCAGGAACAACAGGGAATGTGCTACCGTGGATCAGAGTATAGAGGGAGCAGCCAGGAACAACAGGGAATGTGCTACCGTGGATCAGAGTATAGAGGGAGCAGCCAGGAACAACAGGGAATGTGCTACCGTGGATCAGAGCATAGAGGGAGCAGCCAGGAACAACAGGGAATGTGCTACCGTGGATCAAAGCATAGAGGGAGCAGCCAGGAACAACAGGGAATGTGCTACCATGGATCAGAGTATAGAGGGAGCATCCAGGAACAACAGGGAATGTGCTACCGTGGATCAGAGTATAGAGGGAGCAGCCAGGAACAACAGGAATGTGCTACCGTGGATCAGAGTATAGAGGGAGCACCCGGGAACAACAGGGAATGTGCTACCGTGGATCAGAGTATAGAGGGAGCAGCCAGGAACAACAGGGAATGTGCTACCGTGGATCAGAGTATAGAGGGAGCAGCCAGGAACAACAGGGAATGTGCTACCGTGGATCAGAGCATAGAGGGAGCAGCCAGGAACAACAGGGAATGTGCTACCGTGGATCAGAGTATAGAGGGAGCAGCCAGGAACAACAGGGAATGTGCTACCGTGGATCAGAGTATAGAGGGAGCAGCCAGGAACAACAGGGAATGTGCTACCGTGGATCAGAGTATAGAGGGAGCAGCCAGGAACAACAGGAATGTGCTACCGTGGATCAGAGTATAGAGGGAGCAGCCAGGAACAACAGGGAATGTGCTACCGTGGATCAGAGTATAGAGGGAGCAGCCAGGAACAACAGGGAATGTGCTACCGTGGATCAGAGCATAGAGGGAGCAGCCAGGAACAACAGGGAATGTGCTACCGTGGATCAGAGTATAGAGGGAGCAGCCAGGAACAACAGGGAATGTGCTACCGTGGATCAGAGTATAGAGGGAGCAGCCAGGAACAACAGGGAATGTGCTACCGTGGATCAGAGTATAGAGGGAGCAGCCAGGAACAACAGGGAATGTGCTACCGTGGATCAGAGTATAGAGGGAGCAGCCAGGAACAACAGGGAATGTGCTACCGTGGATCAGAGCATAGAGGGAGCAGCCAGGAACAACAGGGAATGTGCTACCGTGGATCAGAGTATAGAGGGAGCAGCCAGGAACAACAGGGAATGTGCTACCGTGGATCAGAGTATAGAGGGAGCAGCCAGGAACAACAGGGAATGTGCTACCGTGGATCAGAGTATAGAGGGAGCAGCCACGAACAACAGGGAATGTGCTACCGTGGATCAGAGTATAGAGGGAGCAGCCAGGAACAACAGGGAATGTGCTACCGTGGATCAGAGTATAGATGGAGCAGCCAGGAACAACAGGAATGTGCTACCGTGGATCAGAGTATAGAGGGAGCAGCCAGGAACAACAGGGAATGGCTACCGTGGATCAGAGTATAGAGGGAGCAGCCAGGAACAACAGGGAATGTGCTACCGTGGATCAGAGTATAGAGGGAGCAGCCAGGAACAACAGGGAATGTGCTACCGTGGATCAGAGTATAGAGGGAGCAGCCAGGAACAACAGGGAATGTGCTACCGTGGATCAGAGTATAGAGGGAGCATCCAGGAACAACAGGGAATGTGCTACCGTGGATCAGAGTATAGAGGGAGCAGCCAGGAACAACAGGGAATGTGCTACCGTGGATCAGAGTATAGAGGGAGCAGCCAGGAACAACAGGGAATGTGCTACCGTGGATCAGAGCATAGAGGGAGCAGCCAGGAACAACAGGGAATGTGCTACCGTGGATCAGAGTATAGAGGAGCAGCCAGGAACAACAGGAATGTGCTACCGTGGATCAGAGCATAGAGGGAGCAGCCAGGAACAACAGGAATGTGCTACCATGGATCAGAGTATAGAGGGAGCAGCCAGGAACAACGGGGAATGTGCTACCGTGGATCAGAGCATAGAGGGAGCAGCCAGGAACAACAGGGAATGTGCTACCGTGGATCAGAGTATAGAGGGAGCAGCCAGGAACAACAGGGAATGTGCTACCATGGATCAGAGTATAGAGGGAGCAGCCAGGAACAACAGGGAATGTGCTACCGTGGATCAGAGTATAGAGGGAGCAGCCAGGAACAACAGGGAATGTGCTACCGTGGATCAGAGTATAGAGGGAGCAGCCAGGAACAACAGGAATGTGCTACCGTGGATCAAGCATAGAGGGAGCAGCCAGGAACAACAGGGAATGTGCTACCGGGATCAGAGCATAGAGGGAGCAGCCGGAACAACAGGGAATGTGCTACCGTGATCAGAGTATAGAGGGAGCAGCCAGGAACAACAGGGAATGTGCTACCGTGGATCAGAGTATAGAGGGAGCAGCCAGGAACAACAGGGAATGTGCTACCGTGGATCAGAGTATAGAGGGAGCAGCCAGGAACAACAGGGAATGTGCTACCGTGGATCAGAGTATAGAGGGAGCAGCCAGGAACAACAGGGAATGTGCTACCGTGAATCAGAGTATAGAGGGAGCAGCCAGGAACAACAGGGAATGTGCTACCGTGGATCAGAGTATAGAGTTAGCAGCCAGGAACAACAGGGAATGTGCTACCGTGGATCAGAGCATAGAGGGAGCAGCCAGAACAACAGGGAATGTGCTACCGTGGATCAGAGCATAGAGGGAGCAGCCAGGAACAACAGGGAATGTGCTACCGTGGATCAGAGTATAGAGGGAGCAGCCAGGAACAACAGGGAATGTGCTACCGTGGATCAGAGTATAGAGGGAGCAGCCAGGAACAACAGGGAATGTGCTACCGTGGATCAGAGTATAGAGGGAGCAGCCAGGAACAACAGGGAATGTGCTACCGTGGATCAGAGTATAGGGGGAGCAGCCAGGAACAACAGGGAATGTGCTACCGTGGATCAGAGTATAGAGGGAGCAGCCAGGAACAACAGGGAATGTGCTACCGTGGATCAGAGTATAGAGGGAGCAGCCAGGAACAACAGGGAATGTGCTACCGTGGATCAGAGTATAGAGGGAGCAGCCAGGAACAACAGGGAATGTGCTACCGTGGATCAGAGTATAGAGGGAGCAGCCAGGAACAACAGGGAATGTGCTACCGTGGATCAGAGTATAGAGGGAGCAGCCAGGAACAACAGGGAATGTGCTACCGTGGATCAGAGTATAGAGGGAGCAGCCAGGAACAACAGGGAATGTGCTACGTGGATCAGAGTATAGAGGGAGCATCCAGGAACAACAGGGAATGTGCTACCGTGGATCAGAGTATAGAGGGAGCAGCCAGGAACAACAGGGAATGTGCTACCGTGGATCAGAGTATAGAGGGAGCATCCAGGAACAACAGGGAATGTGCTACCGTGGATCAGAGTATAGAGGGAGCATCCAGGAACAACAGGGAATGTGCTACCGTGGATCAGAGTATAGAGGGAGCAGCCAGGAACAACAGGGAATGTGCTACCGTGGATCAGAGTATAGAGGGAGCAGCCAGGAACAACAGGAATGTGCTACCGTGGATCAGAGTATAGAGGAGCAGCCAGGAACAACAGGGAATGTGCTACCGTGGATCAGAGTATAGAGGGAGCAGCCAGGAACAACAGGGAATGTGCTACCGTGGATCAGAGTATAGAGGGAGCAGCCAGGAACAACAGGGAATGTGCTACCGTGGATCAGAGTATAGAGGGAGCAGCCAGGAACAACAGGGAATGTGCTACCGTGGATCAGAGTATAGAGGGAGCAGCCAGGAACAACAGGGAATGTGCTACCGTGGATCAGAGTATAGAGGGAGCAGCCAGGAACAACAGGGAATGTGCTACCGTGGATCAGAGTATAGAGGGAGCAGCCAGGAACAACAGGGAATGTGCTACCGTGGATCAGAGTATAGAGGGAGCAGCCAGGAACAACAGGAATGTGCTACCGTGGATCAGAGTATAGAGGGAGCAGCCAGGAACAACAGGAATGTGCTACCGTGGATCAGAGTATAGAGGGAGCAGCCAGGAACAACAGGGAATGTGCTACCGTGGATCAGAGTATAGAGGGAGCAGCCAGGAACAACAGGGAATGTGCTACCGTGGATCAGAGTATAGAGGGAGCAGCCAGAACAACAGGGAATGTGCTACCGTGGATCAGAACATAGAGGGAGCAGCCAGGAACAACAGGGAATGTGCTACCGTGGATCAGAGCATATAGGGAGCAGCCAGGAACAACAGGGAATGTGCTAACCGTGGATCAGAGCATAGAGGGAGCAGCCAGAACAACAGGAATGTGCTACCGTGGATCAGAGTATAGAGGGAGCAGCCAGGAACAACAGGGAATGTGCTACCGTGGATCAGAGTATAGAGGGAGCAGCCAGGAACAACAGGGAATGTGCTACCGTGGATCAGAGTATAGAGGGAGCAGCCAGGAACAACAGGGAATGTGCTACCGTGGATCAGAGTATAGATGGAGCAGCCAGGAACAACAGGAATGTGCTACCGTGGATCAGAGTATAGAGGGAGCAGCCAGGAACAACAGGGAATGTGCTACCGTGGATCAGAGTATAGAGGGAGCAGCCAGGAACAACAGGGAATGTGCTACCGTGGATCAGAGTATAGAGGGAGCAGCCAGGAACAACAGGGAATGTGCTACCGTGGATCAGAGTATAGAGGGAGCAGCCAGGAACAACAGGGAATGTGCTACCGTGGATCAGAGTATAGAGGGAGCAGCCAGGAACAACAGGGAATGTGCTACCGTGGATCAGAGTATAGAGGGAGCAGCCAGGAACAACGGGAATGTGCTACCGTGGATCAGAGTATAGAGGGAGCAGCCAGGAACAACAGGGAATGTGCTACCGTGGATCAGAGTATGGACCTCAGTAAGGTGCAGGATTCTCAGACAATTAGTTTCATCTAAATAACCCGTGCAGCAAATGCTCGTTTGGCAATTCTAGCTTGGAGGACTCTCAACAAAAGTCAGAGGTGTTCTGTGACCCCGAGGAGGGACCTTGTGTGACCCCGAGGAGGGACCTTGTGTGACCCCGAGGAGGGACCTTGTGTGACCCTCAGAAAAGGATAAACCCATATTTCCTCGAGTTGAAATTTATTATGCTTGAAAATGGGTGGAACTGTTGTTGCTGTGATAGTGAAGTGATGGTGTTGATGATGTGGTGGTGAAGTGATGGTGTTGATGATGTGGTGGTGAAGTGATGGTGTTGATGTGGTGGTGAAGTGATGGTGTTGATGATGTGGTGGTGAAGTGATGGTGTTGATGATGTGGTGGTGAAGTGATGGTGTTGATGATGTGGTGGTGAAGTGATGGTGTTGATGATGTGGTGGTGTTGAGATGGTATTGATGAGGTGATGGTGAAGGTGGAATGAATAATGTTGGAGATAATGTACTGGTAAACTTTAGAGGAGTTATGTGGTGGTGATGGAGGAATGCAACCATTAATGCCAGGGACAGGGAGGGAAGGAGACAAGAAGAAAGGGAGGGAAGGAGACAAGAAGAAAGGGAGGGAAGGAAACAAGAAGGAGAGGAAGAGGGAGGGAGGGAAGGAAGGAAGGACAGGGAGGGAGGAAGGGCAACAGAAAGAGCTGGGAGGGTCGGCCTTGGTCATGTGTGAGGACAAACACCTACTACAATACCAGTGGTGGACTGGTGGATGTTTCAACCCCCTCCCATCCTCACCCTCCTTCCTCACCCCATCCTCATCCTCCTTCCTCACTCTCCTTCCTAACCCCATCCTCACCCCTCTTATCCTCACCCCCGTCCTCATCCCATCTTCACACCATCCTCACCCCATACTCAGCCCCTCCTATTATCACCCCCGTCCTCACTGTCCTCACTTCCTTCTATCCTCACTTCCTCCTATCCTCACCCCCCGTCCTCCCCTGGCTGCCTTCAAAAGAGAGCTGGACAGGTACCTAAAGTCAGTGCCGGATCAGCCGGGCTGTGGCTCGTACGTTGGACTACGTGCGGCCAGCAGTAACAGCCTGGTTGATCAGGCCCTGATCCACCGGGAGGCCTGGTCGTGGACCGGGCCGCGGGGGCGTTGATCCCCGGAATACCCTCCAGGTACTCACCCTTTCTATCCTCACCCCCTTTCTCATTTCCTCACCCTTTTTATCCACAACCCCCGTCCTCACCTTACTCTCTCCATCCTCACCCTATCCTTACCCCATATTCACCCCTCCAGTTCTCAACCCCGTCCTCACTTTCCTTACCCCCTAATATCCTCACTTCCCCGTCCTCACTTTCCTCACTCCTAATATCCTCACCCCCTAATATCCTCACCCCCGTCCTCACTTTTCTCACCCCATCCTCATCCCATCCTCACCCCACCCTCATCCCATCCTCATCCCATCCTCACCCCATACTCATCCCATCTTCACCCCATCTTCACTCTCCTATCCTCATCCCCCGTCCTCATCTTTCTCACCATCCTCACCCCATCCTTATTCCATACTCACCCCTCCTGTCCTCACCCTATCTTCCCACCATACTCCATCCTCACTCCATACTCACCCCCTCCCATCCTCATCCCATCCTCACTCCATCTTCAACGCATACCCCCTCCTCCCATCCTCACCTACCTCACCGCACATCCTCATCCCATCCTCACCACATCCCCTTCCTCAAGCGCTGACCAGGGAAGTGGAAAATATCGAGCTTGAGCTAAAGGACTCACACAAGATCCAGGAGAGACAGGAGGAGCTAACAGCTATTAGTGAAATTGAGAGAAATTCGAAATATTTTTTTTCATATGTAAAAAAAACATGGCAAAACCCACATGTAGTATCGGTGCCTTGTTCAGGCGAGATGATCCTACACAGATGACAACAAAGAAATGAATAAGATACTGAAAACTCAGTATGACTCATTGTTTACCCAGCCACTAGACAGTCCAAATTATTTTTTTTCATGAGTCTCAAAACTTCGTCAGTGTATGCCAAATTTCTGACAGTGTATACAAAATTTCTCCACTAGATTTTGAGAAAGTCATTGACAACATGCCCGTGCACTCAGCCCCGGGCCCAGACTCGTGAAACTCTGTGTTCATTAACAACAGCAAGAAACCCCATTCGCGTGTCCTAAGTATACTGTGGAGAAGGAGCTTAGACACAGGTGAAATTCCAGTCACTAAAAACAACGGATATAGCCTCACTCCATAATGGTGACAGCAGAGCATTAGTTAAGAACTATAGACCAATAGCTCTAACGTCCTACCTCATAAAAATCTTTGAAAAAGTGCTAAGAAGCATGATTGCAAACCACTTGGATTCCAAAAACTGCACAATCCAGGGCAACATGGGTTCAGAGCAGGTTGCTTGTGCCTCTCGCAATTACTGGATCACTATGATGTGGTCTTGGATGCACCGGAAGACAAGCAGTACAGATGTAATATACACAGACTTTGCGAAAGCCTTTGACAAGTGCGATCATGATGTAATAGCGCACAAAATACGTGCTAAAGGGATAACTGGCAAAGTGGGTAGATGGATCTTCAACTTTATAATCAATCGAACACAAAGAGTAGTGGTAAACAGAGTTAAATCGGAAGCTGTTATACTGAAAAGCTCTGTTCCATAAGGCACAGTACTCGCCCCCATCCTGTTCCTCATCCGCATATCAGGCATTGACAGAGATGTAATCCATATCACTGTGTCATCCTTTGCAGACGATACTAGGGTCTACATGAGACTGTCATCTATTGAGGACACGGTTAACCTCCAAGAAGATATAAACCAAGTTTTCCAATGGGCAACGGAAAACAGTATGTGCAATGAAGACAAATTCAAACCTCTCCGTTATGGAAAACTGAAGGAGATAATAACTAGACCTGAGTATACTACAGACTCTAATCATACAATAGAGCGGAAAAATAATGTGAGGGACCTGGGAGTGGTAATGTCTGAGGATCTCATCTTCAAGGATCACAACAGTGCCACTATCACATCTGCGAAGAAAGTGATAGGATGGATAATGAGAGCGTACAAAACAAGAGATGATCATTTTCAAATCACTTGTACTCTCTAGGCTGGAATATTTCATGTACATTAATATCTCCTTTCAAAGCAGGTGAAATTGCAGATCTAGAGAGTGTACAGAGAATGTTTACTGCACGTATAAGTTCTATCAAACACCTCAACTACTGGGAACACTTGACTTATACTTGCTGGAGCGCAGGCGAGAGAGATATATCATAATCTACACTTCGAAAATCCTAGAAGGAATGGTCCTTAATGTGCACACAGAAATCACTCCCTACGAAAGCAACAGACTTGGCAGGCGGTGCAACATACCCTCAATGAAAAGTAGGGGCGCCACTGGTACACTAAAAGAAAACACCATAAGTGTGCGGGGCGAAGACTGTTCAACAACCTGCCACCAGCCATAAGGGGCATTACCAATAGACCCCTGGTTGTCTTCAAGAGGGAGCTGGATAGATACCTAAAGTCAGTGTCGGATCAGCCAGGCTGTGGTTCGTACTTTGGACTTCGTGCGGCCAGCAGTAACAGCCTCGTTTAGTCCTTGATCCACCGGGAGGCCTGGTCGTGGACCGGGTCACGGGGGCATTGATCCCCGGAATACCCTCCAGGTAGGTAGACTCCTTCCCCACCCCATATTCGCCCCCTCTGATCTTCACCCCCGTCCTCACCCCTCCCATCCTCACATTATCCTCTCCCCATCCTCCCCTCTCCCTGGGTCTTCAGATCACTGCTTCTTTCCCTCAGTGAACTGCCGTCTTCCAGAAGGTAATTCCCATTCCAGCTTTCCTATTAACAAATACTGGATATTTCCCAGCACTTGAAGAACACTATGAGACATTAAGTTCGTGTTCCTCATCTCACACTTGTAAATGAGTGAGAGATATTTGTGGGCCGTAACAGTAGTGATAGTGGTAGTGAGAGTAGTAGTGTAGTGTAGGTACGGTTATGGAGGTGCTAGTAGTAGCAGGGGTGATGGTAACTACAATAGTAACAATTAAACCAGTGATACTTGAAATAGTAGTAGTAGTAGTAGTAGTAATATTATTGTTATAAATATAAGTATATTATTATTATTATTATTATAAAAAAAACATTTATGGTAGAGGTGAGATGAGAACAATGAGAGTGAACCTCCTCATAAACAATCACAACAATGAGAGTGAACCTCCTCATAAACAATCACAACAATGAGAGTGAACCTCCTCATAAACAATCACAACAATGAGAGTGAACCTCCTCATAAACAATCACAACAATGAGAGTGAACCTCATCATAAACAATCACAACAATGAGAGTGAACCTCCTCAAACAATCACAACAATGAGAGTGAACCTCCTCATAAACAATCACAACAATGAGAGTGAACCTCATAAACAATCACAACAATGAGAGTGAACCTCCTCATAAACAATCACAACAATGAGAGTGAACCTCATAAACAATCACAACAATGAGAGAACCTCCTCATAAACAATCACAACAATGAGAGTAAACCTCATAAACAATCACAACAATGAGAGTGAACCTCATAAACAATCACAACAATGAGAGTGAACCTCATAAACAATCACAACAATGAGAGTGAACCTCCTCATAAACAATCACA
>NC_069406.1:69825533-69868033 GCF_026875155.1 Cherax quadricarinatus
TGTGTTCCCCTGGTGTTGCTGGCTTGTGTTCTTATGATGCTGGCTTGTGTTCCTCTGGTGTTGCTGACTTGTGTCCTCCTGGTGTTACGGGTCTGCGTTCCCCTGGTGTTTCTGGCTTGTGTTCCTCTGGTGTTGCTGGCCTGTTTTTCCTTGGTGTTGCTGGTCTATGTTTCCCTGGTGTTGCTGGCTTGTGTTTCCCTGGTGTTGTTGACCTGTGTTTCCTTGGTGTTACTGGTTTGTGTTCCCCCTGGTGTTGCTGGCTTGTGTTCACTTGGTGTTGCCGGTTTATGCTCTGGTGTTGCTGGATTGTGTTCTTGTGATGCTGGCTTGTGTTCCTCTGGTGTTGCTGACTTGTGTCCTCCTGGTGTTACTGGCCTGTGTTCCTCTGGTGTTGCTCGCTTGTGTTCCCCTGGTGTTGCTGGCCTGTGTTCCCCTGGTGTTGCTGGCCTGTGTTTCCTGGTGTTGATGGCTTGTATTCCCCTCGTGTTGCTGGCTTATGTTCTTCTAGTGCTGCTGGCTTGTGTTACCCTGGTGTTGCTGGCTTGTGTTACCCTGGTGTTGCTGGCTTGTGTTACCTGGAGCTGCTGGCTTGTGTTATTCTGGTGTTGCTGGCTTGTGTTCACTTGGTGTTGCTGGTTGGGCTCTGGTTTTGCTGGCTTGTGTTCTTGTGATGCTGGCTTGTGTTCCTCTGGTGTTGATGACTTGTGTCCTCCTGGTGTTACTGGCCTGTGTTTCGCTGGTGTTTCTGGCTTGTGTTCCTCTGGCTTGCTGGCCTGTGTTCACCTGGTGTTGCTGGCCTGTGCTTCCCTGGTGTTGTTGGCTTGTGTTACCCTGGTGTTGCTGGCTTGTGTTACCTGGAGCTGCTGGCTTGTGTTATTCTGGTGTTGCTGGCTTGTGTTCACTTGGTGTTGCTGGTTGGGCTCTGGTTTTGCTGGCTTGTGTTCTTGTGATGCTGGCTTGTGTTCCTCTGGTGTTGATGACTTGTGTCCTCCTGGTGTTACTGGCCTGTGTTTCGCTGGTGTTTCTGGCTTGTGTTCCTCTGGCTTGCTGGCCTGTGTTCACCTGGTGTTGCTGGCCTGTGCTTCCCTGGTGTTGTTGGCTTGTGTTACCCTGGTGTTGTTGTCCTGTGTACCCTTGGTGTTGCTGGCTTGTGTTTCCCTGGTGTTGCTGGCTTGTGTTCCCCTGGAGTTGCTGGCTTGTGTTGCCCTGGTGTTGCTGGCTTGAGTTACCCTAGTGTTGCTGGCTTGTGTTACACTGGTGTTGCTGGCTTGTGTTTCCCTGATGTTGCTGGCTTGTGTTACCCTAGTGTTTCTTGCTTGTGTTACCTTGTTGCTTCTGTCTTGTGTTACCCTAGTGTTGCTGGCTTGTGTTATTCTGGTGTTGCTGGCTAGTGTTACCCTGGTGTTGCTGGCTTGTGTTACCTTGTTGCTTCTGTCTTGTGTTACCCTAGTGTTGCTGGCTTGTGTTACCTTTCTGTTGCTGGCTTATGTTAAGTGAATCTAACTTACTACTGGCTTGTGCTAAGTTGCTTGTGGATAGGTTAGGTTAAGTTTGCGGCTTGGTGGGAAGATAAGTTAGGTTAAGTTATGGGCGAGGCTTGGTGGGAGGATAAGTTAGGTTAGGTTAGGGGCGGGACTTGGTAGAAGGATAAGTTAAGGGCAGGGCATGGTGGGAGGATATGTTAGGTTAAGTTAGATGCGGGGCTTGATGGGAGGTTAAGTTAGGGCGGGGCTTGGTGGGAGGTTAAGTTAGGGGCGGGACTTGGTGGGAGGATAAGTTAGGGGCGGGGCTTGATGTGAGGATAAGTTAGGGGCGGCCCTTGATATGAGGATAAGTTAGGGGCTGGGCTTGGTGGGAGGTTTAAGTTAGGGTCGGGGCTTAGTGGGAGGTTAAGTTAGGGGCGGGGTTTGGTGGGAGGCTAAGTTAGGGGCGGGGCTTAGTGGGAGATTAAGTTAGGGGCGGGGCTTGGTGGGAGGTTAAGTTAGGGGCGGGGCTTCGTGAGAGGTTAAGTTAGGGGCTGGGCTTAGTGGGAGGTTAAGTTAGGGGTGGGGATTGGTGTGAGATTAGAGGCTGGGCTTAGTGGGAGGTTAAGTTTAGGGCTGGGCTTAGTGGGAGGTTAAGTTAGGGGCTGGGCTTAGTGGGAGGTTAAGTTAGGGGTGGGGATTGGTGTGAGATTAAGTTAGGGGCGGGGCCTGGTGGGAGGGTAAGTAAAGGGCGGGGCTTGTTGTGAGGTTGAGTTAGGGGCGGGGCTTGGTGGGAGGTTAAGTTAGGGGCGGGGCTTGGTGGGAGGTTAAATTAGGGGCGGGGCTTGGTGGGAGGTTAAGTAAAGGGCGGGGCTTGTTTGAGGCTGAGTTAGGGGCAGGGCTTGGTGGGAGGTTAAGGGGCGGGGCTTGGTGTGAGGTTAAGTTAGGGGCGGAGCTTGGTGTGAGGTTAAGTAAGGGGCGGGGCTTGGTGGGAGGTTAAGGTAGGGGCGGGGCTTGGTGTTAGGTTAAATAAGGGGCGGGCTTGGTGTGAAGTAAGGGGCGGGGCTTGGTGTGAGGTTAAGTTAGGGGCGGGGCTTGGTGTGAGGTTAAGTAAGGGGCGGGGCTTGGTGTGAAGTAAGGGGCGGGGCTTGGTGTGAGGTTAAGTTAGGGGCGGGGTTTGGTGTGAAGTTAAGTAAGGGGCGGGGCTTGGTGTGAGGTTAAGTTAGGGGCGGCGCTTGGTGTGAGGTTAAGTTAGGGGTGGGGCTTGGTGTGAGGTTAAGTTAGGGGCGGCGCTTGGTGGGAGGTAAGTTAGGGGCGGGGCTTGGTGTGAAGTTAGGGGCGGCGCTTGGTGTGAGGTTAAGTTAGGGCGGCGCTTGGTGTGAGGTTAAGTAAGGGGCGGGCTTGGTGTGAAGTTAGGGGCGGCGCTTGGTGTGAGGTTAAGTTAGGGGCGGGGCTTGGTGTGAGGTTAAGTAAGGGGCGGGGCTTGGCGTGAGGTTAAGTTAGGGGCGGCGCTTGGTGAGAGGTTAAGTAAGGGCGGGGCTTGGTGTGAGGTTAAGTTAGGGGCGGGGCTTGATGTGAAGTTAGGGCGGCGCTTGGTGTGAGGTTAAGTAAGGGGCGGGGCTTGGTGTGAAGTTAGGGGCGGCGCTTGGTGTGAGGTTAAGTTAGGGGCGGGCTTGGTGTGAGGTTAAGTTAGGGGCGGGGCTTGGTGTGAAGTTAGGGGCGGCGCTTGGTGTGAGGTTAAGTTAGGGGCGGCGCTTGGTGTGAGGTTAAGTTAGGGGCGGCGCTTGGTGTGAGGTTAAGTAAGGGGCGGGGCTTGGTGTGAAGTTAGGGGCGGCGCTTGGTGTGAGGTTAAGTTAGGGGCGGGGCTTGGTGTGAGGTTAAGTAAGGGACGGGGCTTGGTGTGAGGTTAAGTTAGGGGCGGGGCTTGGTGGGAGGTTAAGTTTGGGGCGGCGCTTGGTGGGAGGTTAAGTTAGGGGCGGCGCTTGGTGGGAGGTTAAGTTAGGTCGGCGCTTGGTGGGAGGTTAAGTTAGGGGTGGGGCTTGGTGGGAGGTTAAGTTAGGGCGAGGCTTGGTGGGAGGTTAAGTTAGGGGCGGGGCTTGGTGGGAGGTTAAGTTAGGGGCAGGGCTTGGTGGGAGGTTAAGTTAGGGGCGGGGCTTGGTGGGAGGTTAAGTTAGGGGCGGGGCTTGGTGGGAGGTTAAGTTAGGGGCGGGGCTTGGTGGGAGGTTAAGTTAGGGGCGGGGCTTGGTGGGAGGTTAAGCTAGGGGCGGCGCTTGGTGGGAGGTTAAGTTAGGGGCGGCGCTTGGTGGGAGGTTAAGTTAGGGCGGGGCTTGGTGGGAGGTTAAGTTATGGGTGGGGCTTGGTGGGAGGTTAAGTTAGGGGCGGGGCTTGGTGGGAGGTTAAGTTAGGGGCGGGGCTTGGTGGGAGGTTAAGTTAGGGGCGGGGCTTGGTGGGAGGTTAAGTTAGGGGTGGGGCTTGGTGGGAGATTAAGTTAGGGGCGGCGCTTGGTGGGAGGTTAAGTTAGGGGCGGCGCTTGGTTGGAGGTTAAGTTAGGGGCGGCGCTTGGTGGGAGGTTAAGTTAGGGGCGGGGCTTTGTGGGAGGTTAAGTTAGGGGCGTGGCTTGGTGGGGGTTAAGTTAGGGGCGGGCTTGGTGGGAGGTTAAGTTAGGGGCGGGGCTTGGTGGGAGGTTAAGTTAGGGGCGGGGCTTGGTGGGAGGTTAAGTTAGGGCGGGGCTTGGTGGGAGGTTAAGTTAGGGGCGGGGCTTGGTGGGAAGTTAAGTTAGGGGCGGGGCTTGGTGGGAGGATAGTGGGGTGCTGGGGAGAACTATTGGCTGTTTTTACTGTTCCATAATGGGGGGAGAATCACACCAGGTATTTAATTAATATTGACTCTGAGAGCACCTTACTGGTGTCTCTTAGTGATTATCGTAACTGGTATTGTGATGGTGATGTTACAGTAGTGGCGATTGTGTTGTAATGTTACAGTAGTGGTGGTGATGTTGTGATGTTACACTTGTGATGGTGTTGTGATGTTACAGTAGTGGTGGTGTTGTGGTGATGTTACACTTGTGATGGTGTTGTGATGTTGCAGTAGTGGTGGGGTGTTGTGGTGATGTTACATTAGTGGTGGTGTTTTGGTGATGTTACAGTAGTAATGGTGTTGTTACAGTTGTAGTGTTGTTACACTTGTAGTGGTATTGTGGTGTTGTTACAGTAGTGGTGGTGTTGTGGTGATGTTACAGTAGTAGTGGTGATGTTACAGTATTAATGGTGTTGTTACAGTAGTGGTGGTATTGTGGTGCTGTTACAGTAGTGGTGGTGTTGTGGTGATGTTACAGTAGTGGTGGTGATGTTTCAGTAGTAGTGGTGATGTTACAGTAGTAATGGTGTTGTTACAGTAGTGGTGGTATTGTGGTGCTGCTACAGTAGTGGTGTGAGGGGGGGGTTGCTTTTAGAGCCAGGAGTGGGTTGGGAAAGGAGGGGGCGGTCTTGAGGTTCTCTGGTGGGCATCTAAACAGAAAGTGAATTCAAAGGAAGACAAACAGAACTAGGTGGGCAGAGCAGCTTCTCTGGGGGCACTAGTGGACAAACAGCAACATCTCTGGGGGCACTAGTGGGCAAACAGCAACATCTCTGGGGGCACTAGTGGGCAAACATCTCAAATAGACAACAGCGTGTGTTTCCCTGTGACCTATGAGAGGGTTACGTGGAGGAGGAGTAGAGGGATAAGATACATGAGAAGACGACGACCATGGATACAGGCAAAGTTGTAACTTATTATCATTTGGAAACTGACCTTTTAGCCGCCCCTTGTAGCCGCCCCTTGTAGCCGCCCCTTGTAGCCACCCCGTGTAGCCGCCCGTTGTAACCGCCCCTTGTAGCCGCCCCTTGTAGCCGCCCCTTGTAGCCGCCCCTTGTAACCGCCCCTTGTAGCCGCCCGTTGTAGCCGCCCCTTGTAGCCGCCCCGTGTAACCGCCCCTTGTAGCCGCCCCTTGTAGCTGCCCCTTGTAGCCGCCCCTTGTAGCCGCCCCTTGTAACCGCCCCTTGTAGCCGCCCGTTGTAGCCGCCCCTTGTAGCCGCCCCTTGTAGCCGCCCCTTGTAGCCGCCCCTTGTAGCTGCACCTTGTAGCCGCCCCTTGTAGCTGCACCTTGTAGCCGCCCCTTGTAGCCGCCCCTTGTAGCCGCCCCTTGTAGCCGCCCCGTGTAACCGCCCCTTGTAGCCGCCCCTTGTAGCCGCCCCGTGTAACCGCCCCTTGTAGCCGCCCCTTGTAGCCGCCCCTTGTAGCCGCCCGTTGTAACCGCCCCTTGTAGCCGCCCCTTGTAACCGCCCCTTGTAGCCGCCCCTTGTAGCTGCCCTTGTAGCCGCCCCGTGTAACCGCCCCTTGTAGCCGCCCCTTGTAGCCGCCCCTTGTAGCCGCCCCTTGTAGCCGCCCCTTGTAGCCGCCCCTTGTAGCCGCCCTTGTAGCCGCCCCTTGTAGCCGCCCCGTGTAACCGCCCCTTGTAGCCGCCCCTTGTAGCCGCCCCTTGTAGCCGCCCCTTGTAGCCGCCCCGTGTAACCGCCCCTTGTAGCCGCCCCTTGTAGCCGCCCCTTGTAGCCGCCCCTTGTAGCCGCCCCGTGTAACCGCCCCTTGTAGCCGCCCCTTGTAGCCGCCCCTTGTAGCCGCCCCTTGTAGCCGCCCCGTGTAACCGCCCCTTGTAGCCGCCCCTTGTAGCCGCCCCTTGTAGCCGCCCCTTGTAGCCGCCCCTTGTAGCCGCCCCTTGTAGCCGCCCCTTGTAGCCGCCCCTTGTAGCCGCCCCTTGTAGCCGCCCCTTGTAGCCGCCCCTTGTAGCCGCCCCTTGTAGCCGCCCCGTGTAACCGCCCCTTGTAGCCGCCCCTTGTAGCCGCCCCTTGTAGCCGCCCTTGTAGCCGCCCCTTGTAGCCGCCCCTTGTAGCCGCCCCTTGTAGCCGCCCCTTGTAGCCGCCCCTTGTAGCCGCCCCTTGTAGCCGCCCCGTGTAACCGCCCCTTGTAGCCGCCCCTTGTAGCCGCCCCTTGTAGCCGCCCCTTGTAGCCGCCCCTTGTAGCCGCCCCCTTGTAGCCGCCCCTTGTAGCCGCCCCTTGTAACCGCCCCGTGTAGCCGCCCCTTGTAGCCGCCCCTTGTAGCCGCCCCTTGTAGCCGCCCCTTGTAGCCGCCCCTTGTAGCCGCCCCTTGTAACCGCCCCTTGTAGCCGCCCCTTGTAGCCGCCCCTTGTAGCCGCCCTTGTAGCCGCCCCTTGTAGCCGCCCCTTGTAGCCGCCCCTTGTAGCCGCCCCGTGTAACCGCCCCTTGTAGCCGCCCCTTGTAGCCGCCCCTTGTAGCCGCCCCTTGTAGCCGCCCCTTGTAGCCGCCCCTTGTAGCCGCCCCTTGTAGCCGCCCCTTGTAGCCGCCCTTGTAGCCGCCCCGTGTAACCGCCCCTTGTAGCCGCCCCTTGTAGCCGCCCCTTGTAGCCGCCCCTTGTAGCCGCCCCTTGTAGCCGCCCCTTGTAGCCGCCCCTTGTAGCCGCCCCTTGTAGCCGCCCCTTGTAGCCGCCCCTTGTAGCCGCCCCTTGTAGCCGCCCCGTGTAACCGCCCCTTGTAGCCGCCCCTTGTAGCCGCCCCTTGTAGCCGCCCCTTGTAGCCGCCCCTTGTAGCCGCCCCTTGTAGCCGCCCCTTGTAGCCGCCCCTTGTAGCCGCCCCTTGTAGCCGCCCCTTGTAGCCGCCCCGTGTAACCGCCCCTTGTAGCCGCCCCTTGTAGCCGCCCCTTGTAGCCGCCCCTTGTAGCCGCCCCTTGTAGCCGCCCCTTGTAGCCGCCCCTTGTAGCCGCCCCTTGTAGCCGCCCCTTGTAGCCGCCCCGTGTAACCGCCCCTTGTAGCCGCCCCTTGTAGCCGCCCCTTGTAGCCGCCCCTTGTAGCCGCCCCTTGTAGCCGCCCCTTGTAGCCGCCCCTTGTAGCCGCCCCTTGTAGCCGCCCCTTGTAGCCGCCCCTTGTAGCCGCCCCTTGTAGCCGCCCCTTGTAGCCGCCCCTTGTAGTGTTATAGTTGTCAACTTTCCCTGCGAAATCTTTTGTTATCGAAAATTCTTCTAAAAATCTGGTAACGAGGTTTCAAAACTCTTTGTTATCGTCTGTACTTCAAAACCCTTTAGTATCAACCCCCCCCCCCCCATCCCTGGCCTCTGAAAATCGTTATCAAGATATGTTTTGATAAAGATATATTGTTATCAACAGTTATACAAGATTTAATTGTTACTGTATTGTCGTCCGTTGACAGAATTCTCAATAACTCGTCTCTTCTTTGGAAATATAAACACAGATGCAGTATAATGTGATCCTTTATTGACAACGTTTCGCCCACACAGTGGACTTTATCAAGTCACAGACAGATCTGTTTGTGGATCACATTATACTGCATATGTGTTTATATTTCCATTGTGTCGGTATTGTATACCATTTATTTTTATCGTCTCTTCTTTATTGTAAAATCCGTGTCTAGCAGTCTGTATATTGCAGCCGTGTGTCCGGTCCTGTTATCCATGTGTAGAGTGCGCAAAAGATCAGCACAACGAAGCACAGCACAACAAACACGTTGCTGTGTCCTCCAGACAGCAGCTGTTGTCTTTCATACCTCATACGATCGCCACAAAAAAGTCATTACCTCATCATTTCTCTCATCTAACGCAATATAAGTAATTCCTTCTTCCCAGTTGTTACCTTTCACTACAATCATTCTACATCCCCTCTATTCCCTCCTCCCCTTCCCTCCATCCCATTTTACCCCCATCCCCTTCTCGCCCTTGTTCACCTCTTTTCTTCCTCGCTACCATCAATCCACTTTCTCTGGGAAACACTCCTCCCGGCCCCTCACATTACTGCAGTGTCTGACACTTTTTCTGTTACTTTCTTTCCACACACTCATGGTGGAGAGAGACACTTGGGGTGCGAGGGTCTCCTGTTGTCTTGGAAGATATCTTCCTTGTGAGAGGGATAACACCTGGAAGACAGGGTACCATGGAAAGTATTGCCATTTCCGAACACTACTGTATAGTGCTCGTTAAATATGGTGTAAAAGTCATGTGTGGTGAGCCAGCGGATGTCTCAGCAGCAAGGGCTCATCATATGACAAAGACCCGTGTCAGGAGGCACTTGTCGTGTTTCCTGGAGTCTAAATCACCGTTTGCGAGGCTCCTCTTGCTACTCAAACTCTGGGTGATGGTGGTTGGTGGTATTAATATTAAGGTTCTGGTTGTTGGTCGTGGTTAGTGGTGGTGCTGGTTGATGGTCGTGGTTGGTGCTGGTGGTGATGGTTGGTGGTATTGGTGGTCGTGATGGTTAAGTGATGAAAAGGGCGGAGGCTAGGGACTGTTGGTGGTGATAGTGCCTGCTTAGGTGACACTTTGGCACTGGTAGTGACCACAGGTTTTGTTCGCGTTCAAAGGTGTTACGACAGGAATTTTTCTTGTGAGGTCAAGGCAAATGGTTGTTACGAAAGGCTACTTATGACAAAGGGTTACTAACATAACGATACGATGAAGGATTAAGACTTACTTACAAAGGGTTAAGGCTTACATACAAAGGGTTAAGACTTACATACAAAGAGTTAAGATTTACAAAGGGTTAAGGGAGTTTCTTAAAGAAAGGGCACTTTTCTGGAAGTCATATTTTCGCTGAGTCAGCTGGTAGTGTGTAGTGTCTCAGGGTTGCGTGTTAATGTCTAGTACAGTTGTCCAGAGTGTATGTTATATATGCTGTTCCTGTCTATAGCAGCAACGTTGAGGCAGTGTTCCCTTCCTGATGAGAAGTGTGATCCAGTGTTCCTTTCCTAGTGAGAAATATGAGGCAGTGTTTGCTTTCTGGTGAGAAGTATGAAGCGATGTTCCCTTTATTGTGGCAAGTGTGAGCGAATGTTTCTTTTCTGGTGATCAATGTGAATATTTGGACCCTGAACACTCAGCTGTACCACTGGCATGTTAGGAAATGGTGCTTCAGTGTCAGGGTGCTTATAAAAATAGAGCGAGCTGAATGAATGGATATGAGAGAGCCAAAGAGGCCAAGAGCCAACTGTGTCAGTTGAGCAAGGAATAAGTGCCTGGACAAGGAGCTGAGGAGTCACTTAAACTCTGTGAGTACAACTCCTTGTACACCCGTGTATTGAATTACATGTAACGCTTGGTACTGTTTTTATTATCTTTTATGAACGATACTAAACAAAGAATGAAAGTCGCCTCAGTACAAGACTTTGAAAATAGTATACTTCGGAGTGAGAGAAAGAGAAATGCCTGATATAATATACCTAATTGACCAGGTGATTAACAGAAAATACTGGCCCCAAGCTGGCCTGTGAAATATCAAAACTCTCTAAATCGGTCACAGGTGAATCATAGGTCACCATGTAGGACTGGTGTTGGTCAACATTATGCTTCTGTAGTGGATAACCTACATGCTTTAATAAGAACATAAGAACATAAGAACGAAGGAACACTGCAGAAGGCCTACTGGCCCATGCGAGGCAGGTCCAAGTCCCTACCGGCTTAAGCCAATGCACCCAACCTAGTCAGGTCAGGTCACACTGACTTAAGGGAGGAACACGGCAACCGACCTGTTAGCACAAGCTATCAGGTCTAACTCACACCCACCCACATCTACTCATGTATTTATCCAACCTATTTTTAAAGCTACACAACGTTCTGGCCTCTATAACGGTACTTGGGAGTTTGTTCCACTCATCCACAACTCTATTACCAAACCAGTACTTTCCTATATCCCTCCTGAATCTGAATTTTTCCAACTTAAAACCATTGCTGCGAGTCCTGTCTAGGCTAGATATTTTCAGCACACTATTTACATCCCCTTTATTTATTCCTGTCTTCCACTTATAAACCTCAATCATATCCCCCCTAATTCTACGTCTTTCTAGAGAGTGCAGTTTCAGGGCCCTTAGTCTATCCTCATAGGGAAGGTTTCTGATACATGGGATCATCTTTGTCATCCTCCTTTGTACATTTTCCAGAGAATTTATATCCATTCTGTAATACGGTGACCAAAACTGTGCAGCATAATCTAAATGAGGCCTAACCAAGGATGTATAGAGTTGAAGAACAACCTGAGGACTCCTATTATTTATGCTTCTTGATATGAAGCCAAGGATTCTATTAGCTTTATTGCGAACACTTATGCACTGTTGTCTTGGTTTCAGATTACTGCTAACCAGAACTCCTAAATCTTTTTCGCAATCCGTAATATTAAGATCTACATTATTTAGTTTATATGTGGCATGGTTATTGTCCTGTCCAACATTTAGAACTTTGCATTTGTCTATATTAAACTGCATCTGCCACTTCTCCGACCACTGCATCAGTCTATTCAAATCTTCCTGGAGTGCTCGAATGTCCTCGTCAGAATGAATTCGACGGCCTATTTTGGTGTCATCGGCAAACTTGCCGATGTCGCTCTTTATGCCCTCATCTATGTCGTTTATGTAGATTGTGAACAGCAGGGGGCCCAACACTGACCCCTGTGGAACACCGCTCGTGACGCTTCCCCACTCTGATTTCTCCCCATTTATGCAAACTCTCTGCTGCCTATTTGTCAACCATGCCTCTATCCAGGAAAAAATTTCTCCTCCTATTCCATGTGCTTTAATTTTCCTCAATAGTCTCTGATGTGGGACCCTGTCAAAAGCCTTACTGAAGTCCATATACACAATATCATATTCGTTACCATGATCTACCTCCTCAAATACCTTAGTGAAAAAAGTTAATAAATTCGTAAGGCAGGAACGTCCCTTTGTAAAACCATGCTGAGATTCGTTGATTAATTTATGCTTTTCAAGGTGGCTACGAACTGCCTCGGCAATTATTGATTCCATAAATTTTCCCACTATGGAGGTTAGGCTTATTGGTCTATAGTTCGAAGCTAAGGACTGTCACCTGTTTTGAAAATAGGTATCACATTTGCCATTTTCCACTTATCTGGCACCATGCCAGTTTGTAGTGATATGTTGAAAAGATTAGCCAAAGGTGTGCTAAGCTCCTCTTTACATTCCTTTAGAACCCTTGCATACAGTTCATCAGGGCCTGGGGATTTGTTAGGTTTTAATTTATCTATTTGCCTAAGGACCATGTCACTTGTGACCCTAATAGTGCACAGTTTATTATCGTCCTGTTCTACATAATTTATCATTACTGGAATATCACTGGTATCCTCCTGTGTAAAAACTGAGAGGAAGTATGTGTTAAAAATTCTACACATTTCCTTATCACTGTCAGTGAGCTGACCCGAGGAACTTTTGAGTGGGCCTATCTTGTCCCTGATCTTACTTCTGTATACCTGAAAGAATCCTTTTGGGTTAGTCTTCGATTCTCTTGCAACTTTAACCTCATAATCTCTTTTTGCTTTTCTAATTCCCTTTTTTATTTCTCTCTTTAACTGAATATATCGATTTCTTAATTGCCCCTCTCCTCTTTTGATTTGCCTATATATGCCTCTCTTTTGACCAATCAGATATTTTAATCTATTGTTCATCCATTTAGGATCATTTTTGTTTGATCTGATTTCCCTATTTGGAACATAATTTGACTGAGCAGCTAGAACTATGCCCTGGAAAGCATCATATCGGCAACCATCACCACCTACCTGACCCCTAGTCAGGTCATTCCAGTTCAGCCCACCTAAGTAATTTTTTAGTCCTATGAAATCAGCCAAGCGAAAGTCAGGGACGGAGACTTGATTGCCATTATTAGGGGAATTCCATGATATGTTAAAACTGAGTGATTTGTGATCACTCTCCCCAAGCTCATCATTAACCTCAAGATTATTAATTAGTGTTTCCCTACTGGCAAGAACCAAGTCAAGGAGGTTATTTCCCCTAGTTGGCTCTGTCACAAACTGTTTTAAAAAACAATCCTGGATCGTATCAAGAAAGTCACCCGACTCTAAATTTCCTGTCAAATTGCTCCAGTCAATCTGTCTATAGTTGAAGTCTCCCATTAGCACAACATTTTCGTATGTAGATGCCTTACGAATTTCGTCCCATAGAAGTTTACTGCACTCCCTATCAAGATTTGGGGCCCTGTAAATCACACCCAAAATTATTTTTTTCTCGGCCCTCGAGAAGCTGTAACCAAACAGATTCAGTGGCTGACGCTTCTAATTAATATCTTGTCTAACACAACAATTTAAATTGTCTCTGACATACATCGCTACTCCACCACCTTTCCTGTTGACCCTGTCAGTGTGGAATAATTTATAGCCTTGTATGTGACATTCAGATGGCATCTCTCTATCTTTCAGATTGAGCCAGGTCTCTGTTATAGCAATAATATCTATGTTTCCTGCACTTGCAATTAATCTTAGCTCATCTATCTTATTTCTAACACTCCTGCTATTAGTATAGTAAACCTTAAGGGAGCTAGTCCCTTGCTGCCCTCTGCTGTCCCCCTTTGTTTCTGATATGTCACTTAGATGCAGTTTTAAGTGGATTTCAAGAGTTCAGTGCTGACATGGAACGTGTATCAAGGGCAGACTACAACGTGTGTCAAGGGCAGACTACAACGTGTGTCAAGGGCAGACTACAACGTGTGTCAAGGGCAGACTACAACGTGTGTCAAGGGCAGACTACAACGTGTGTCAAGGGCAGACTACAACGTGTGTCAAGGGCAGACTACAACGTGTGTCAAGGGCAGACTACAACGTGTGTCAAGGGCCGACTACAACGTGTGTCAAGGGCAGACTACAACGTGTGTCAAGGGCAGAGTACAACGTGTGCCAAGGGCAGACTACAACGTGTGTCAAGGGCAGACTACAACGTGTGTCAAGGGCAGACTACAACGTGTGTCAAGGGAAGACTAAAACGTGTGTCAAGGGCAGACTACAACGTGTGTCAAGGGCAGACTACAACGTGTGTCAAGGGCAGACTACAACGTGTGCCAAGGGCAGACTGCAACGTGTGTCAAGGGCAGACTACAACGTGTGTCAAGGGCAGACTACAACGTGTGTCAAGGGCAGACTACAACGTGTGCCAAGGGCAGACTACAACGTGTGTCAAGGGCAGACTACAACGTGTGTCAAGGGCAGAGTACAACGTGTGCCAAGGGCAGACTACAACGTGTGTCAAGGGCAGACTACAACGTGTGCCAAGGGCAGACTACAACGTGTGTCAAGGGCAGACTACAACGTGTGTCAAGGGCAGACTACAACGTGTGTAAAGGGCAGGCTACAACGTGTGTAAAGGGCAGACTACAACGTGTGTCAAGGGCAGAGTACAACGTGTGCCAAGGGCAGACTACAACGTGTGTCAAGGGCAGACTACAACGTGTGTAAAGGGTAGGCTACAACGTGTGTAAAGGGCAGACTACAACGTGTGTCAAGGGCAGACTACAACGTGTGTAAAGGGCAGACTACAACGTGTGTCAAGGGTACACTACAGCGTGTATAAAGGGCAGGCTACAACGTGTGTAAAGGGCAGACTACAACGTGTGTCAAGGGCAGACTACAACGTGTGTCAAGGGCAGACTACAACGTGTGTAAAGGGCAGACTACAACGTGTGTCAAGGGCAGACTACAACGTGTGTAAAGGGCAGACTACAACGTGTGTAAAGGGCAGACTACAACGTGTGTCAAGGCAGACTACAACGTGTGTAAAGGGCAGACTACAACGTGTGTAAAGGGCAGACTACAACGTGTGTAAAGGGCAGACTACAACGTGTGTCAAGGGCAGACTACAACGTGTGTAAAGGGCAGACTACAACGTGTGTCAAGGGCAGACTACAACGTGTGTAAAGGGCAGACTACAACGTGTGTAAAGGGCAGACTACAACGTGTGTAAAGGGCAGACTACAACGTGTGTAAAGGGCAGACTACAACGTGTGTAAAGGGCAGACTACAACGTGTGTAAAGGGCAGACTACAACGTGTGTAAAGGGCAGACTACAACGTGTGTAAAGGGCAGACTACAACGTGTGTAAAGGGCAGACTACAACGTGTGTCAAGGGCAGACTACAACGTGTGTCAAGGGCAGACTACAACGTGTGTCAAGGGCAGACTACAAACGTGTGTAAAGGGCAGACTACAACGTGTGTCAAGGGCAGACTACAACGTGTGTAAAGGGCAGACTACAACGTGTGTCAAGGGCAGACTACAACGTGTGTAAAGGGCAGACTACAACGTGTGTCAAGGGTAGACTACAACGTGTGTAAAGGGTAGACTACAACGTGTGTCAAGGGCAGACTACAACGTGTGTAAAGGGTAGACTACAACGTGTGTCAAGGGTAGACTACAACGTGTGTAAAGGGTAGACTACAACGTGTGTCAAGGGCAGACTACAACGTGTGTAAAGGGCAGACTACAACGTGTGTCAAGGGCAGACTACAACGTGTGTAAAGGGCAGACTACAACGTGTGTCAAGGGCAGACTACAACGTGTGTAAAGGGCAGACTACAACGTGTGTAAAGGGCAGACTACAACGTGTGTCAAGGGCAGACTACAACGTGTGTCAAGGGCAGACTACAACGTGTGTCAAGGGCAGACTACAACGTGTGTAAAGGGCAGACTACAACGTGTGTCAAGGGCAGACTACAACGTGTGTAAAGGGCAGACTACAACGTGTGTCAAGGGCAGACTACAACGTGTGTAAAGGGCAGACTACAACGTGTGTCAAGGGTAGACTACAACGTGTGTAAAGGGTAGACTACAACGTGTGTCAAGGGCAGACTACAACGTGTGTAAAGGGTAGACTACAACGTGTGTCAAGGGTAGACTACAACGTGTGTAAAGGGTAGACTACAACGTGTGTCAAGGGCAGACTACAACGTGTGTAAAGGGCAGACTACAACGTGTGTCAAGGGCAGACTACAACGTGTGTAAAGGGCAGACTGTTTCCTGTCAATGTTTACACATATATTTTGTTAGTACAGTTTTGCAGGAGGACATCAAGTGTGTTGCAGGAGGACATCAAGTGTGTTGCAGGAGGACATCAAGTGTGTTGCAGGAGGACATCAAGTGTGTTGCAGGAGGACATCAAGTGTGTTGCAGGAGGACATCAAGTGTGTTGCAGGAGGACATCAAGTGTGTTGCAGGAGGACATCAAGTGTGTTGCAGGAGGACATCAAGTGTGTTGCAGGAGGACATCAAGTGTGTTGCAGGAGGACATCAAGTGTGTTGCTGGAGGACATCAAGTGTGTTGCAGGAGGACATCAAGTGTGTTGCAGGAGGACATCAAGTGTGTTGCAGGAGGACATCAAGTGTGTTGCAGGAGGACATCAAGTGTGTTGCAGGAGGACATCAAGTGTGTTGCAGGAGGACATCAAGTGTGCTGTGGCCACAAATTGTTTTCCCATAACGTAAAGTGTTTTTGATAGATAAAATGTTTGCTTACGAGATTAATTTTTAATGACGAGATATTAATGTAGTGTTTTGTGTGTGTGTGTGTGTGTGTGTGTGTGTGTGTGTGTGTGTGTGTGTGTGTGTGGAAGCTACAGCTCCTCTCGACTCCGCCCTCCGTAACTCTTCACGTGTCTTCAGATATCATCGTCCACCGCCCGTGGGTGTGATAAGCCACCGGGAAGTGGGCGTGGTTCCTCTCTACTGATAACCCAGATTTAAAAACCTTTGATACAAAGACAACACTAAATACCTACACATTTCTTTCTCCTCTAGCATAAAAAAAATGTTTTTTTTTATTTTACGTCGAGGATAGTAAAAGCTAGAGTTGTTAGTGGGCACTTAGTGAGGTGTTACTGTATTGTTAGAGTTGTTAGTGGGTACTTAGTGAGGTGTTACTGTATTGTTAGAGTTGTTAGTGGGCACTTAGTGAGGTGTTACTGTATTGTTAGAGTTGTTAGTGGGCACTTAGTGAGGTGTTACTGTATTGTTAGAGTTGTTAGTGGGCACTTAGTGAGGTGTTACTGTATTGTTAGAGTTGTTAGTGGGCACTTAGTGAGGTGTTACTGTATTGTTAGAGTTGTTAGTGGGCACTTAGTGAGGTGTTACTGTATTGTTAGAGTTGTTAGTGGGTACTTAGTGAGGTGTTACTGTATTGTTAGAGTTGTTAGTGGGTACTTAGTGAGGTGTTACTGTATTGTTAGAGTTGTTAGTGGGCACTTAGTGAGGTGTTACTGTATTGTTAGAGTTGTTAGTGGGTACTTAGTGAGGTGTTACTGTATTGTTAGAGTTGTTAGTGGGCACGTAGTGAGGTGTTACTGTATTGTTAGAGTTGTTAGTGGGCTCTTAGTGAGATGTTACTGGATTGTTAGAGAGGTGTTAGTGGGCACTTAGTGACGTGTTACTGGATTGTTAGAGAGGTGTTAGTGGGCACTTAGTGACGTGTTACTGGATTGTTAGAGAGGTGTTAGTGGGTAGAGTTTGTGGGGTGTTAGTAGAGTTCTTAGTAATAGTAAACTTATGGTATCGCTTTGGGTGGTACAACGCCAAGAATGTCCCCTCGAAAGTTGGTACAGTTTTGGCACTCAAATTGTTGAGACAGTTCTGGCACCCAGGTTGTTGATACACTTCTAGCCTGGCACGTAAGTTGTTGGTACAGTTTGGGCACCCAGGTTGTTGGTACAGTTCTGGCACAAAAGTTGTTAATACAGTTCTGGCACCCAGGTTGTTGGTACAGTTATGGCACCCAGGTTGTTGGGAGAGTTCTGGCACCCAAGCTATTGGTACAGTTCTGGCACCCAAGTTGTTGGGACAGTTCTGGCACCCAAGTTGTTGGGACAATTCTGGCACCCAGGCTGCCGGTACAGTTCTGGCACCCAGGTTGTGGGTATAATTATGGCACCCAGGTTGTTGGTACAGTTCTGGCACCCAGATTGTTGGTACAGTTCTGGCACCCAGGTTGTTGGTACAGTTCTGGCACCCAGATTGTTGGTACAGTTCTGGCACCCAGATTGTTGGTACAGTTCTGGCACCCAGGTTGTTGGTACAGTTCTGGCACCCAGGTTGTTGGGACAGTTCTGACACCCAGATTGTTGGTACAGTTTTGGCACCCAGGTTGTTGGTATAGTTCTGGCACGCAGGTTGTTGGTACAGTTCTGGCACCCAGGTTGTTGGTACAGTTCTGGCACCCAGGTTGTTGGCACAGTTCTGGCACCCAGGTTGTTGGTACAGTTCTGGCACCCAGGTTGTTGGTACAGTTCTGGCACCCAGATTGTTGGTACAGTTCTGGCACCCAGGTTGTTGGTACAGTTCTGGCACCCAGGTTGTTGGTACAGTTCTGGCACCCAGGTTGTTGGTACAGTTCTGGCAACCAGGTTGTTGGCACAGTTCTGGCTCCCAGGTTGTTGGTACAGTTCTGGCACCCAGGTTGTTGGTACAGTTCTGGCACCCAGATTGTTGGTACAGTTCTGGCACCCAGGTTGTTGGGACAGTTCTGGCACCCAGATTGTTGGTACAGTTCTGGCACCCAGGTTGTTGGTATAGTTCTGGCACGCAGGTTGTTGGTACAGTTCTGGCACCCAGCTTGTTGGTACAGTTCTGGCACCAGGTTATTGTTATAGTTATGGCACCCAGGTGTTGGTACAAGTCTGGCACCTAGGTAGTTGGTACAGTTCTGGCACCCAGATTGTTGGTACAGTTCTGGCACCCAGGTAGTTGGTACAGTTCTGGCACCCAGTTTGTTGGTCCAGTTCTGGCACCCAGATTGTTGGTACAGTCCTGGCACCCAGGTTGTTGGTACAGTTCTGGCACCCAGGTTGTTGGTACAGTTCTGGCACCCAGGTTGTTGGTACAGTTCTGGCACCCAGGTTGTTGGTACAGTTATGGCACCCAGGTTGTTGGGACAGTTCTGGCACCTAGGCTGTCGGTACAGTTCTGGCACCCATGTTGTGGGTATAATTATGGCACCCAGGTTGTTGGTACAGTTCTGGCACCCAGATTGTTGGTACAGCTCTGGCACCCAGATTGTTGGTACAGTTCTGGCACCCAGGTTGTTGGTACAGTTATGGCACCCAGGTTGTTGGTACAGTTATGGCACCCAGATTGTTGGTACAGTCCTGGCACCCAGGTTGTTGGTACAGTTCTGGCACCCAGGTTGTTGGGATAGTTCTGGCACCCAGGTTGTTGGTACAGTTCTGGCACCCAAGTTGTTGGGACAGTTCTGGCACCCAGGCTGTCGGTACGGTTCTGGCACCCATGTTGTGGGTATAATTATGGCACCCAGGTTGTTGGTACAGTTCTGGCACCCAGATTGTTGGTACAGTTCTGGCACCCAGATTGTTGGTACAGTTCTGGCACCCAGATTGTTGGTACATTTCTGGCACCCAGGTTGTTGGTACAGTTCTGGCACACAGGTTGTTGGTACAGTTCTGGCACCCAGATTGTTGGTACAGTTCTGGTACCCAGGTTGTTGGGACAGTTCTGGCACCCAGATTGTTGGTACAGTTCTGGCACCCAGGTGTAGGTACAAGTCTGGCACCCAGGTTGTTGGTACATTTCTGGCACCCAGGTTGTTGGTACAAGTGTGGCACCCAGGTTGTTGGTACAATTCTGGCACCCAGGTTGTTGGTACAGTTCTGGCACCCAGGTTGTTGGTAAAGTTGTGGCACCCAGGTTGTTGGTACAATTCTGGCACCTAGGTTGTTGGTACAGTTCTGGCACTCAGGTTGTTAGTACAGTACTGGCATCCAGGTTGTTGGTACAGTTCTGGCACCCAAGCTGTTGGTACAGTTCTGGCACCCAGGTTGTGGGCATAATTATGGCACCCAGGTTGTTGGTACAGTTCTGGCACCCAGGTTGTGGGCATAATTATGGCACCCAGGTTGTTGGTACAGTTCTGGCACCCAGATTGTTGGTGCAGTTCTGGCACCCAGGTTGTTGGTACAGTTCTGGCACCCAGGTTGTTGGTACAGTTCTGGCACCCAGGTTGTTGGTACAGTTCTGGCACCCAGGCTGTCGGTACAGTTCTGGCACCCAGGTTGTGGGCATAATTATGGCACCCAGGTTGTTGGTACAGTTCTGGCACCCAGGTTGTTGTTATAGTTATGGCACCCAAGTTGTTGGTACAGTTCTGGCACCCAGGTTGTTGGCACAGTTCTGGCACCCAGGTTGTTGGTACAGTTCTGGCACCCAGGTTGTTGGCACAGTTCTGGCACCCAGGTTGTTGGTGCAGTTCTGGCACCCAGGTTGTTGGTACAGTTCTGGCACCCAGGTTGTTGGCACAGTTCTGGCACCCAGGTTGTTGGTACAATTCTGGCACCTAGGTTGTTGGTACAGTTCCGGTAGCCATGTTGTTGGTACAATTCTGGCACCCAGGTTGTTGGTACAATTCTGGCACCCAGGTTGTTGGTAAAGTTGTGGCACCTAAGTTGTTGGTACAGTTCTGGCACTCAGGTTGTTAGGACAGTACTGGGACCCAGGTTGTTGGTAAAGTTGTGGCACCTAAGTTGTTGGTGCAGTTCTGGCACCCAGGAAGTTGGGACATTTCTGGTATCCAGGTTGTTGGGACAGTTCGGGCGCCCAGGTTGTTGGTGCAGTTCTGGCACGCAGATTGTTGGGACATTTCTGGTATCCAGGTTGTTGGGAGAGTTATGGCACCCAGGTTGTTGGTACAGCTCTGGCACCCAGGTTGTTGGTACAGCTCTGGCACCCAGGTTGTTGGTACAGCTCTGGCACCCAGGTTGTTGGTATAGTTTTGGCATCCAGGTTATTGGGACAGTTCTGGAACCCAGGTTGTTGGTACAATTTTGGCACCCAGGTTGTTGGAACAGTTCTGGCACCCAGATTGTTGATACGGCTCTGGAACCCAGGTTGTTGGTTCTGGTATCCTGTATCTCGAGTGTTGGCAGTGGCACTTTAACTTGTCTGAGTGGTGGGTGAGGCCTTAATATTTCTCAGTCTTATTTTGGTACACTGTGTGTGTGCGTGTGTGTGTGTGTGTGTGTGTGTGTGTGTGTGTGTGTGTGTGTGTGTGTGTGTGTGTGTGTGTGTGTGTGTGTGGTGTGTGTGTGTGTGTGTACACTCTCCTGTATGTGATTATAGGGGTCGAATCTTAGCTCCTGGCCCCTCCTCTACTTGCTGCTTGCCAGTTTCACTCTCGCTTAGCCTCGTGGGTCCTATCGGACCTACTCTTCAAACTATGTAAGAGGTCTGCATCTGCCACCTCTTCGTCGAGATCATTCCACTTCCTAACCACACTGAGACTGAATAAATACTTCCTGACATCCCCGTGACTCATTTGTATTTTTAACTTCATCTTTATCTCCAAGTACTTGTTTCCCGCCTCTCAAAAAGACTGTCTCTGTCCTGTCTGCCCTATCAGTTCCTCTGAGTATTTTGTATGTTGTTATCATGTCTCTCCTGATCCTTCTGTCCTCCAGGGTAGTTAGGTTCAATTCCTTTAGTTTCTCTTCGTAGCTCTTAGCTCTGGGATTAATCTTATTGCACACTTCAACACTTTCTTCAGTTTCTGAACATACTTCCTCAGGTGTGGGTTCTATACTGGGTCTGCCATATGTTGTAAACAGTTCCTGGAATGACTCTTGTTGAAATTCCTGAAGGCCACTTTCAGATTTGCCAGGTGAGCATTGACTGTTAAGGTTATTCACTGAATTTGAACCTCTGGCGATATGCTAGGCACTATACATACTCTCAGGTTCTTCTGTTTGAATAAGGTTTGCAGCTTCTATCCCCTAGTTTTTACCCCGCGTCCGATCTTTTGCCCTCTTCCTCTATCTTAACCTTGCATTCGCTGGGGTTGAACTCAAGCGACCACTTATCTAACCAACCCTTCAGTTTGCCAGATCCATTTACAGACTTTTCCCACCCTCACCAGTTTTTATTCGCCTCATTAGGTTTACATCATCGGCGAATACACATCTGATTCAGTCCCATCTATTATGTCATTCACACAAACCATAAACAGTACTGGTCTTAATAGTAATCCTTGTGACACCCCACTTGTTAATCCTCCCCATTCTGGATAACCATTCTTTGCTTCCTTTTCCTCAGGACGGTATGTCAGCATAGTTGCTGATCCTCTGTATATGTATCGTAGTTAGTACCATCTATATACTTTATATACACGATCCCTTGCTAGGCCTAGGGACTAGTATGTGACGTCACGTGATGCCGCATGTGAGCATCAGACGCTCTGCCTCTCTCAGTTCACGGATAGACCTACAGGTATCAGGACAGGCTGGGCTGGGCTCCCCTCTCACACTCTGCTAATGTGTTACCATCCAACAAGTGTGTTTATCTCCAACCATTATATCTCCACGAACCCTCTCAACAGGTACTCTTTCATCCACTGGAGTACGTTCCTAGTTATTCCTGCTTGTATGTGTGTGTGTACCCACTGACTCACAGACTTATGTTTGTGGAGTTGAGTTTCAGTTCCTGGCCCCATGTTTTAAGCCACACCAACAAACAATACTATCTTGAGGCTGATCATACCCACTCTTGAAGCTATGTATGCAGTTTGCTTCCTCCACTTCTTTATTTAACTCGTCTTAAAGTCCATTGATTGACTCTACGAGTATTTTGGTCGGTCCTGGACTGTTTCCAAAGTCTTTGACTGACTTGAGGAGAGTTCCTCTCGCTCCTGGACCATTTTCAAGACTGCTTGCAGGCTGTCAGAACTTTTTAGAACGGGACATAGTGACTGCTTGTGCCCTATAGTCTGAGTGGCCCTTAATATCGACAACATCGGCTGACGCAGGCTTCATGATGCGTCGGCTGACGCAGGCTTCATGACGCGTCAGCTGACGCAGGCTTCATGACGCGTCAGCTGACGCAGGCTTCATGACGCGTTAGCTGATGCAGGTTTCATGACGCATGGCAGTGACTGGCCCACGATGCACTGTTCACTGTCAGTGATGGCTCGACCCAGACAGTCAGTGCCACACACTGACACCTCACACGCTTAACTATCGAAAACTATTACTACTGCTACTATGTGCTACTACTACTAGTTCTGTGTGCTACTACTACTGCTTCTGTGTGCTACTACCAATACTTACTACAAACACTACTACTACGCACTACAAACACTATAGCTAAATACTACAAACACTACAACAACTACTATTACTACTACTACTACCACTGCTACTTCTAATACTACTACTACTACCATTGCTACTTCTAATACTACTACTACTACTACCACTGCTACTTCTAATACTCGCCTACAATGTTCGCCTGTTCGAGACCTTTTTACTAACACACACATACACACACACACACACACACACACACACACACACACACACACACACACACACACACACACACACACACACACACACACACACACATATAAAGCAGAGAGAGGCCTAGTAGTGATCAGTGAAGAAGCTGGGCCAGGAGCTGAGTCTCGACCCCTGCAACCACAATTAGGCGAGTACAATTAGGTGAGTACATAAAGCTCATGGAGCAGGAAGGGTGACCTAGTAGCGACATGTGACTCGACCCCTGCAACCACAACTAGGTGAGTACACTGTTGTCATCTGACACCTGAGAGGACCTCAGTAAGGAGTGCCAACTCTGCCAGCCAGAGCTGCTCACACCCACCGTGGAAGCTTTACCATATTTCCTAGTGCCATCTCTCTTCGTATTGGCACCTGCTGTCAGTGCCAGCTGGTGCCATCTTCCCCCAGGACAGAGGACCGGCACTGTTTATTGACACTGTCTAGAGCTTAATCAAATCATGTAGAGCTTTATCATGTAAAGATTTACCAAATCATGTAGAATTTTATAAAGCAGTGTAGAGTTTTATCATGTCATGTAGAGCTGTATCAAGTCATGTAGAGCTTTATCAGGTCGAGTAGAGCATTATATATACACATAGAGCTTATCCAGTCTTGTAGTTTTATCTTGTCATGTAAAGCTTTATCAGGTCATGTAGAGTTCTATTATCAAGTCATGTAGAGCTTTATAATGTAGAGTTCTATCAAGTCATGTAGAGCTTTATCAAGTCATGTAGAGCTTTATGAAATCATGTAGAGCTTTATCAAGTAGTGTATAGCTTTATCAAGTCACGTAGAACTTTATAAAGTAATGTATAATTTTATGTCATGTAGTTTTATCAAGTCACGTAGAGCTTTATTTAGTCTTGTGGAGCTTAATCCAGCCATGTAGAGCTTCAGCAAGTCATGTAGAGCTTTATTTAGTCTTGTGGAGCTTTATCCAGCGATGTAGAGCTTCAGCAAGTCATGTAGAGCTTTATTTAGTCTTGTGGAGCTTAATCCAGCCATGTAGAGCTTCAGCAAGTCACGTAGAGCTTTATTTAGTCTTGTGGAGCTTAATCCAGCCATGTAGAGCTTCAGCAAGTCACGTAGAGCTTTATTTAGTCTTGTGGAGCTTAATCCAGCCATGTAGAGCTTCAGCAAGTCACGTAGAGCTTTATTTAGTCTTGTGGAGCTTAATCCAGCCATGTAGAGCTTCAGCAAGTCATGTAGAGCTTTATTTAGTCTTGTGGAGCTTAATCCAGCCATGTAGAGCTTCAGCAAGTCATGTAGAGCTTCAGCAAGTCACGTAGAGCTGTATTTAGTCTTGTGGAGCTTAATCCAGCCATGTAGAGCTTCAGCAAGTCATGTAGAGCTTTATTTAGTCTTGTGGAGCTTAATCCAGCCATGTAGAGCTTCAGCAAGTCATGTAGAGCTTCAGCAAATCACGTAGAGCTGTATTTAGTCTTGTGGAGCTTAATCCAGCCATGTAGAGCTTCAGCAAGTCATGTAGAGCTTTATTTAGTCTTGTGGAGCTTAATCCAGCCATGTAGAGCTTCAGCAAGTCATGTAGAGCTTCAGCAAGTCACGTAGAGCTTTATTTAGTCTTGTGGAGCTTAATCCAGCCATGTAAGTTTCAGCAAGTCATGTAGAGCTTCAGCAAGTCACGTAGAGCTTTATTTAGTCTTGTGGAGCTTAATCCAGCCATGTAGAGCTTCAGCAAGTCATGTAGAGCTTCAGCAAGTCACGTAGAGCTTTATTTAGTCTTGTGGAGCTTAATCCAGCCATGTAGAGCTTCAGCAAGTCATGTAGAGCTTCAGCAAGTCATGTAGAGCTTCAGCAAGTCATGTAGAGCTTTATCAAGTCATGTGTTGTGCAATTTGTGTCACCAAATGACTATTGAGTAACACTTGCAACACTGAGTGTAATGTTGTAGTGAGTGTGTTCACACAGTGTGTTCACACTGTCTCCACACAGTTATATGTGTCTCCACACAGTGTGGAGACACAGTGTGTTCACACTGTGTCTCTACACTGTGTGTCTCCACACTGTCTCCACACATTGTTATATATGTTTCTCCACACACTGTGTCTCCACACACTGTGAGTGTCTTCACACAGGGTGATTGTCTCCACACACTATGTCTCCACACATTGTGAGTGTCTCCACGCACTGTGAGTGTTTCCTCACACTGTGAGTGTCTCCACACACTGTGAGTGTCTCTTCACTGTGAGTGTCTCCACACATTGTGTCTCCTCACACTGTGTCTCCACACATTGTGAGTGTCTCCACACACTGTGAGTGTCTCCACACATTGTATCTCCACACATTGTGAGTATCTCCACACATTGTGAGTGTCTCCACACACTGTGAGTGTCTCTTCACTGTGAGTGTCTCCACACATTGTGTCTCCTCACACTGTGTCTCCACACATTGTGAGTGTCTCCACACATTGTGAGTGTCTCCTCACACTGTGAGTGTCTCCACACACTGTGAGTCTCCACACATTGTGAGTGTCTCCACACATTGTGAGTGTCTCCACACATTGCGAGTGTCTCCACACATTGCGAGTGTCTCCACACATTGTGAGTGTCTCCTCACACTGTGAGTGTCTCCACACACTGTGAGTGTCTCCTCACAGTGGGTAAGAAAGGTTATGTGCCGTAGACAGCTAGGAAATATTTTCTCTGTGTAAAGCGACTGTATGTGTTGGCGTTAGTGTGAGTGCGAGAGGTGTGAGGGTATGTGAGTGCGAGATGTGTGAGGGTATGTGGCCTGAATCTCACTGGGACTACACAGCAAGGAAATAAAAGTGCTGAGCTGGGCTTTGTGTGCGTGTGAGTATTTAGTGAGAGAGAGACAGACAGACAGACAGAGAGACAGAGACAGACAGACAGAGAGAGAGAGAGAGAGAGACCGAGACTTGGTGGGTGGTATTAGCAGGAAGGTTCATATGTGTAACTGTTTACAATTGTATTCGTGTCCTTGATACATGTGTGATTGTTGCTTGTGGAGAGGTATCCTTACTTGCATGTACGTGTATGTGGTTGTGTTGGCTCTGCTCAGCTTGTAGGATACTACAAGCAAAGGCAGGCTTGTAGGTGAGTGGTTCTGCAGGTGAAGGAGAGCTTTCTTCCTCTATGCTCTCTTATACTGTCTAATGATCCTTCAAAGCTCTCTGCACACACACACACACACACACACACACACACACACACACACACACACACACACACACACACACACACACACACACACACACACATACATACACACACACAAACAAACACAACAACACACACACACACACACACACACACAAAACCACACACACACACACACACACACACTCACACACACTCACACACACACACACACACACACCACACACACACACACACACACACACACACACACACACACACATACAACAGGCCTAGTGTCTAATCGACATGTGCCTAGGACAAAATGGTAACTAACACACACACACACACTAGGTGAGTACACACACACACTCACACACTCACACACACACAAGCTTAAAGGTATGATAACAGATGCCATCTTTCCAACAGGATACCAGATCCTGAGGAAAGACAGAGGGAACAGGGGGGGTGGAAGAGTGGCATTGCTGATCAAAAACCGATGGAATTTTGATGAGCTGGAGAGAGGAGACAGCGGAGAAGAAAGTGATTACATAGCGGGAACGCTTCACTCTGGAGGTCCCAAGGTGGTAATTGCAGTGATGTATAACCCACCACAGAACAGCAGGAGGCCAGGGTAAGAGTATGACGAGAGCAATAGAGCGATGGTTGACACACTGGCTGCAGTGGCCAGAAGAGCTCATGCATGCAGGGCAAAGCTCCTGATCATGGGTGACTTTAACCACAAGGAGATCGACTGGGAGAACTTGGAGCCACATGGGGGCCAAGATACATGGAGGGCTAAGATGATGGAGGTGGTACTGGAAAACTTCATGTACCAACACGTAAGGGACACTACAAGAGAGAGAGGAGAGGATGAACCAGCAAGACTGGACTTAGTATTCACCTTGAGTAGTGCAGATATTGAGGACATCACATATGAAAGACCCCTCGGGGCCAGCGATCATGTGGTTTTGAGCTTCGAATACAAAGTAGAGCTACAAGTGGAGGGGGAAGCAGGAAGGCCAGGACAAATGAAGCCAAACTACAAGAAAGGGGACTACACGGGAATGAGGAACTTCCTGAACGAGGTTCAGTGGGACATTAACTGCAGGGAAGCCAGTTAATGAGATGATGGAATATGTAGAAACAATGTGCAAGGAGGCTGAGGAGAGGTTTGTACCCAAGGGAAACAGGAATAATGAAAAAGCCAGGATGAGCTCATGGTTCACCCAAAGGTGCAGGGAGGCAAAAACCAAGTGCTAGGGAATGGAAGAAATATAGAAGGCAAAGGACCCAGGAGAATAAGGAGAGCAGTCGTAGAGTCAGAAACGAATATGCACAGATAAGAAGGGAGGCCCAACGACAATATGAAAACGACATAGCAGCGAAAGCCAAATCTGACCCGAATCTGTTATACAGCCACATCAAGAGGAAAACAACAGTCAAGGACCAGGTAATCAGGCTAAGGAAGGAAGGAGGAGAGACAACAAGAAATGACCGTGAAGTATGTGAAGAACTCAACAAGAGATTCAGAGAAGTGTTCACAGAGGAGACAGAAGGAGCTCCAGAAAGACGGAGAGGTGGGGCACACCACCATGTGCTGGACACAGTGCACACAACCGAGGAAGAAGTGAAGAGGCTTCTGAGTGAGCTAGATACCTCAAAGGCAATGGGGCCAGATAACATCTCTCCATGGGTCCTGAGAGAGGGAGCAGCGGCGCTATGTGTACCCCTAACAACAATATTCAATACATCTATCGAAACAGGGAGATTGCCTGAGGCATGGAAGACAGCAAATGTAGTTCCAATCTTTAAAAAAGGAGACAGATATGAAGCACGAAACTACAGACCAGTGTCACTGACATGTATAGTATGCAAAGTCATGGAGAAGATTATCAGGAGAAGAGTGGTGGAACACCTAGAAAGGAATGATCTCATCAACAGCAGCCAACATTGTTTCAGCGACGGGAAATCCTGTGTCACAAACCTACTGGAGTTCTATGACATGGTGACAGCAGTAAGACAAGAGAGAGAGGGGTGGGTGGATTGCATTTTCTTGGACTGCAAGAAGGCGTTTGACACAGTACCACACAAGATATTAGTGCAAAAACTGGAGGACCAGGCAGGGATAACAGGGAAGGCACTACAACGGTTCAGGGAATACTTGTCAGGAAGACAGCAGCGAGTAATGGTACGTGGCGAGGTGTCAGAGTGGGCACCTGTGACCAGCGGGGTCCCACAGGGGTTAGTCCTAGGACCAGTGCTGTTTCTGGTATTCGTGAACGACGAGGGAAGGAATAAACTCCGAGGTGTCCCTGTTTGCAGATGACGTGAAGTTGATGAGAAGAATTCATTCGATCGTAGACCAGGCAGAACTACAAAGGAATCTGGACAGGCTGCAGACCTTGTCCAGCAATTGGCTCCTGGAGTTCAATCCCACCAAGTGCAAAGTCATGAAGATTGGGGAAGGGCAAAGAAGACCGCAGACAGAGTACAGTCTAGGGTGCCAGAGACTACAAACCTCACTCAAGGAAAAAGATCTTGGGGTGAGTATAACACTAGGCACATCTCCTGAAGCGCACATCAACCAAATAACTGCTGCAACATATGGGCGCCTAGCAAACCTTAGAACAGCATTCCGACATCTTAATAAGGAATCGTTCAGAACCCTGTACACCGTGTACGTTAGGCCCATATTGGAGTATGCTGCGCCAGTTTGGAACCCACACCTAGCCAAGCATGTAAAGAAACAAGAGAAAGTGCAAAGGTTTGCAACAAGACTAGTCCCAGAGCTAAGAGGTATGTCCTACGAGGAGAGGTTAAGGGAAATCAACCTGACGACACTGGAGGACAGGAGAGATAGGGGGGACATGATAACGACTTACAAAATACTGAGAGGAATTGACAAGGTGGACAAAGACAGGATGTTCCAGAGACTGGACACAGCAACACGGGGACACAGTTGGAAGCTGAAGACACAGATGAATCACAGGGATGTTAGGAAGTATTTCTTCAGCCACAGAGTAGTCAGGAAGTGGAATAGTTTGGGAAGCGATGTAGTGGAGACAGGATCCATACATAGCTTTAAGAAGAGGTACGATAAAGCTCATGGTTCAGGGAGAGTGACCTAGTAGCGACCAGCGAAGAGGCGGGGCCAGGAGCTTGGACTCGACCCCTGCAACCTCAACTAGGTGAGTACACACACACACACACACACACACACACACACACACACACACACACACACACACACACACACATACACACACCATACACACACATAACACATCACACACACATAACACACAACACACACACACACACACACACACACACACACACACACACACACACACACACACACACACACACACACACACACACACACACACACACACACACACAAAAGACTTCAAATGGTTCTGGAGAAGCTGCAGGAATGGTCTGACAAGTGGCTGTTGGAGTTTAACCCCAGCAAATTCAAAATTATCAATATCTGAAAAGGGGCAAAGAAACCTGGAAACAGTGTACAGGCTCAGGGGAACGAAGGTTGGAAACCTTACTGAATGAGAAGGACCTCGGGGTGAGCATAGTTCCAAGCATCTCACCTGAGGCACACATCAACCTAGTTACTGCAGCAAACACACGGTTGGCAGATTTAAGGGTGGCTCTCAGGAACATTAACAAGGAGGCATCGAAGACCTTACACACAGTATGTGTTAGGACCATCTTACAGTATGTAGCATCAGTATAAAACCCACATCTGGTATTCCATGTAAAGAAGCTGGAGAAAAAGGCAATGGTTTGGAACGAAACTAGCTACCGTGCACAGAATGGATATAGGGTGCCTAATAAAGTAGCCATTTCGGCGGTAAAATCTAAAGTTAACTAGCACTAGAGCTGATGATGTGAAATGTAAAGAGAGGCGAGAGAGAGTGGAGCTGAACCTGACCACACAAGATGACTGCAGAACCAGAGTGTACATGATTACTAGATACATCTGGGTGTTCTGGTGGGGGGTACAGCAAGACACATCATGTTACCCACCTTAACAACTAGGTAAATACCCCCACTTGTTAAACCTGGCCCAGCCTTAACCACTTGGTAAACATGGTCTCAACCAACGCCATCCCACCACCACCACCACCACTGAGTGACACCTTCACACCCACCGCCACCACCACTGAGTGACACCTTCACACACACCACCACCACTGAGTGACACCTTCACACCCACCACCACCACTGAGACTGACACTGTCACACCCATCACCACCACTGAGTGACACCTTCACACCCACCACCACCACTGAGACTGACACTGTCACACCCATCACCACCACTGAGTGACACCTTCACACACACCACCACCACTGAGTGACACCTTCACACCCACAAACCCCCACCACTGAGACTGACACTGTCACACCCATCACCACCACCACCACTGAGTGACACCTTCACACCCCCACCACCAACTGAGTGACACCTTCACACCCACCACCACCACTGAGGGCTGACACTGTCACACCCATCACCACCACTGAGTGACACCTTCACACCCATCACCACCACTGAGTGACACCTTCACACCCACCAACCACCACTGAGTGACACCTTCACACCCACCACCACCACCACTGAGTGACACCTTCACACCCACCACCACCACTGAGTGACACCTTCACACCCACCACCACCACCACTGAGTGACACCTTCACACCCACCACCACCACTGAGACTGACACTGTCACACCCATCACCACCACTGAGTGACACCTTCACACCCAACACCACCACTGAGTGACACCTTCACATCCACCACCACCCCTGAGGTGACACCTTCACACACACCACCACCACTGAGTGACACCTTCACACCCACCAACACCACTGAGTGACACCTTCACATCCACCACCACCACTGAGTGACACCTTCACATCCACCACCACCACTGAGTGACACCTTCACACCCACCACCGCCACTGAGACTGACACTCACACCCACCACCACCACCACCACTGAGACTGACACTCACACCCACCACCACCACCACCACCACCACTGAGTGACACCTTCACACCCACCACTACTACTGAGTGACACCTTCACACCCACCACCACCACCACCACCACTGAGTGACACCTTCACACCCACCACTACCACTGAGTGACACCTTCACACCCACCACCACCATGAGTGACACTTCACACCCACCACCGCCACTGAGACTGACACTCACACCCACCACCACCACCACCACTGAGACTGACACTCACACCCACCACCACCACCACTGAGACTGACACTCACACCCACCACCACCACCACCACCACTGAGTGACACCTTCACACCCACCACTACTACTGAGTGACACCTTCACACCCACCACCACCACCACCACCACTGAGTGACACCTTCACACCACCACTACCACTGAGTGACACCTTCACACCCACCACTACCACTGAGTGACACCTTCACACCCACCACCACCACCACCACCACTGAGTGACACCTTCACACCCACCACTACCACTGAGTGACACCTTCACACCCACCACTACCACTGAGTGACACCTTCACACCCACCACCACCACCACCACCACTGAGTGACACCTTCACACCCACCACTACTACTGAGTGACACCTTCACACCCACCACCACCACCACCACCACTCAGTGACACCTTCACACCCACCACTACCACTGAGTGACACCTACACACCCACCACCACCACCACCACTGAGTGACACCTTCACACCCACCACCACCACTGAAACTGACACTGTCACACCCACCACCACCACCACTGAGACTGACACTGTCACACCCACCACCACCACCACCACTGAGTGACACCTTCACACCCACCACCACCACTGAGACTGACACTGTCACACCACCACCACCACCACTGAGTGACACCAATCACCACCCCCCACCACCACCACCTCTGAGTGACACCTTCACACCCACCACCACCACCACTGAGTGACACCTTCACACCCACCACTACCACTGAGTGACACCTACACACCCACCACCACCACCACCACTGAGTGACACCTTCACACCCACCACCACCACTGAGACTGACACTGTCACACCCACCACCACCACCTCTGAGTGACACCTTCACACCCACACCACCACCACCACTGAGTGACACCATCACACACCACCACCCCACCCCCACCACTGAGTGACACCATCACACCCACCCACCACCACCTCTGAGTGACACCTTCACACCCACCACCACCACTGAGTGACACCTTCACACCCACCACCACCACTGAGTGACAACCTTCACACCCACCACCACCACCTCTGAGTGACACCATCACACCCACCACCACCACCACTGAGTGACACTTTCACACCCACCACCACCACTGAGTGACACCTTCACACCCACCACCACCACTGAGACTGACAAGTTCACACCCACCACCACGACCACTGAGACTGACACCATCACACCCACCACCACCCACCACTGAGACTGACACCATCACACCACCACCACCACTGAGACTGACACTACCACACCCACCACCACCACTGAGACTGACCACCATCACACCCACCACCACCACCACCCCTGAGACTGACACCATCACACCCACCACCACCACTGAGACTGACACCATCACACCCACCAACCACCACCACCACCACCACCACTGAGACTGACACCATCACACCCACCACCACCACCACCACCCACCACCACTGAGACTTACACCATCACACCCACCACCACTGAGACTGACACCATCACACCCCACCACCACCACCATTGAGACTGACACTATCACACCCACCACCACCCACCAATGATACTGACACCATCACACCCACCACCACCCACTGAGACTGACACCATTACACCCACCACCACCACTGAGACTGACACCATTACACCCACCACCACCACTGAGACTGACACCATCACACCCACCACCACCACCACTGAGACTGACACCATCACACCCACCACCACCACCACTGAGACTGACACCATCACACCCACCACCACCACTGAGACTGACACTACCCACACCCACCACCACCACCACCACTGAGACTGACACCATCACACCCACCACCACCACCACCACTGAAGACTGACACCATCACACCCACCACCACCACTGAGACTGACACCATCACATCCACCACCACCACCACCACCACCACTGAGACTTACACCATCACACCTACCACCACTGAGACTGACACCATCACACCCACCACCACCACCATTGAGACTGACACTATCACACCCACCACCACCACCACCAATGATACTGACACCATCACACCCACCACCACCACTGAGACTGACACCATTACACCCACCACCACCACTGAGACTGACACCATCACACCCACCACCACCACCACTGAGACTGACACCATCACACCACCACCACCACCACTGAGACTGACACCATCACACCCACCACCACCACTGAGACTGACACTACCACACCCACCACCACCACCACTGAGACTGACACCTCACACCCACCACCACCACCACCACTGAGACTGACACCATCACACCCCCCACCACCACTGAGACTGACACCATCACATCCACCACCACCACCACCACCACCACTGAGACTTACACCACATCACACCCACCACCACTGAGACTGACACCATCACACCCACCACCACCACCATTGAGACTGACACTATCACACCCCACCACCACCACCCCCAATGATACTGACACCATCACACCCACCACCACCACCACTGAGACTGACACCATTACACCCCACCACCACCACTGAGACTGACACCATCACACCACCACCCCCCACCACTGAGACTGACACCATCACACCCACCACCACCACCACTGAGACTGACACCATCACCCACAACACTGGCACAACCACCACTGAGACTGACACCATCACACCCACCATCACCACCACTGAGACTGACACCATCACACCCACCACCACCACCACCACTGAGACTGACACCATCACACCCACCACCACCACCCCCACTGAGACTGACACCATCACACCCACCACCACCACACTGAGACTGACACCATCACACCTACCACCACCACCACTGAGACTGACACCATCACACCCACCACCACCACCACCACCACCACTGAGACTGACACCATCACACCCACCACCACCACCACTGAGACTGACACCATCACCCACAACACTGGCACAACCACCCCCTGAGACTGACACCATCACACCCACCATCACCCCACTGAGACTGACACCATCACACCCACCACCACCACCACTGAGTGACACATTCACACCCACCACCACCACCACTGAGTGACACCTTCACACCCACCCACCCCCCACTGAGTGACACCTTCACACCCACCACCACCACTGAGTGACACCTTCACACCCACCACCACCACCACTGAGTGACACCTTCACACCCACCACCACCACCGAGACTGACACTGTCACACCCACCACCACCACCACTGAGACTGACACCATCACACCCACCACCACCACTGAGTGACACCTTCACACACACCACCACCACTGAGTGACACCTTCACACCCACCACCACCACTGGGTGACACCTTACGCATCCACCCACCACCACTGAGTGACCCTTCACACACACCACCACTACTGAGTGACACCTTCACACCCACTACCACCACTGAGTGGAACCTTCACACCCACCACCACCACTGAGACTGACACCATCACACCCACCACCACCAACACTGAGACTGACACCATCACACCCACCACCACCACTGAGACTGACACTACCACACCCACCACCACCACCACCACTGAGACTGACACCATCACACCCACCACCACCACTGAGACTGACACCATCACACCCACCACCACCACTGAGACTGACACCATCACACCCACCACCACCACTGAGACTGACACCCTCACACCCACCACCACTGAGACTGACACCATCACACCCACCACCACCACCACCACCACCACCACTGAGACTTACACCATCACACCCACCACCACTGAGACTGACACCATCACACCCACCACCACCACCATTGAGACTGACACTATCACACCCACCACCACCACCACCCCACTGATACTGACACCATCCCCCCACCACCACCACTGAGACTGACACCATTTCAACCCACACCACCAAATGAGACTGACACCACACACCCACCACCACCACCACTGAGACTGACACCATCACACCCACCACCACCACTGAGACTGACACCATTAAAACCCACCACCACCACTGAGACTGACACCATCACACCCACCACCACCACCACTGAGACTGACACCATCACACCCACCACCCCCACCACTGAGACTAACACCATCACACCCACCAGCACCACCACTGAGACTGACACCATCACCCACAACACTGGCACAACCACCACTGAGACTGACACCATCAACACCCACCATCACCACCACTGAGACTGACACCATCACAACCCACCACCACCACCACCACTGAGACTGACACCATCACACCCACCACCACCACCACTGAGACTGACACCATCACACCCACCACCACCACCACTGAGACTGACACCATCACACCCACCACCACCACCACTGAGACTGACACCATCACACCCACCACCACCACCACTGAGACTGACACCATCACACCCACCACCACCACCACTGAGACTGACACCATCACCCACAACACTGGCACAACCACCACTGAGACTGACACCATCACATCCACCACCACCACCACTGAGACTGACACCATCACATCCACCACCACCACCACCACCGCCACTGAGACTGACACCATCACACAGACCACCACCACCACTGAGACTGACACCATCACACCCACCACCACCACCACTGACACTGACACCATCACACCCACCACCACCACCACTGAGACTGACACCATCACACCCACCACCACCACCACTGAGACTGACACCATCACACCCACCACCACCACCACCACTGAGACTGACACCATCACACCCACCACCACTGAGACTGACACAATCACACCCACCACCACCACCACTGAGACTGACACCATCACACCCACCACCACCACCCCTGAGACTGACACCATCACACCCACCACCACCACTGAGACTGACACCATCACACCCACCACCCCCACCACTGAGACTGACACCATCACCACCACTGAGACTAACACCATCACACCCACCACCACTGAGACTCACACCATCACACCCACCACCCCCCACCACCACTGAGACTGACCATCACACCCACCACCACCACCACCACTGAGACTGACACCATCACACCCACCACCACCACCACTGAGACTGACACCATCACACCCACCACCACCACCACTGAGACTGACACCATCACACCCACCACCACCACCACCACCACCACTGAGACTGACACCATCACACCCACCACCACCACTGAGACTGACACCATCACACCCACCACACCACTGAGACTGGCACCATCACACCCACCACCACCACCACCACTGAGACTGACACCATCACACCCACCACCACCACCACCACTGAGACTGACACCATCACACCCACCACCACCACTGAGACTGACACCACACCCCCCACCCCCACCACCACTGAGACTGACACCATCCACACTCCACCACTGAGACTTACACCATCACACCCACCACCACCACTGAGACTGACACCATCACACCCACCACCACCACTGAGACTGACACCATCACACCCACCACCACCACCACTAAGACTGACACTATCACACTCACCACCACCACCACTGAGACTGACACCATCACACCCACCATCACCACCACTGACACTAACACCATCACACCCCCCACCACCACTGAGACTGACACCACACCCACCACCCCACCACCACTGAGACTGACACCCTCACACACCACCACTGAGACTTACACCATCACACCCACCACCACCACCACTGAGACTGACACCATCACACCCACCACCACCACCACCACCACTGAGACTGACACCATCACACCCACCCCCCCCCACCACCATTGAGACTGACACCATCACACCCACCACCACCACCACTGAGACTGACACCATCACACCCACCAACACCCCTGAGACTGACACCATCACACCCACCAACACCACTGAGACTGACAACCCTCACACCCACCACCTCCGCCACCATTGAGACCGACACCATCACTCCCCCCACCACCACCACTGTGACTGACACCATCACACCAACCACCCCCACCACCACTGAGACTGACACCACACACCCACCACCACCACCACTGAGACTGACACATAACACACAAACACTGGCACCACCACCACTGAGACTGACACCACCACTGAGACTGACACCATCACAGCCACCACCACCATCACCACTGAGACTGACACCATCACACACAACACTGGCACCACCACCACTGAGACTGACACCACCCACCACCACCACCACTGAGACTGACACCATCACACACAACACTGGCACCACCACCACTGAGACTGACACACCACCACCACCACCACCGCCACCACACTGAGACTGACACCATCACACACAACACTGGCACCACCACCACTGAGACTGACACCACCACCACCACCACTGAGACTGACACCACCACCACCACCATGAGACTGACACCATCACACACAACACTGGCACCACCACCACTGAGACTGACACCACCACCACCACCACCACTGAGACTGACACCATCACACACAACACTGGCACCACCACCACTTTAGACTGACACCACCACCACCCCACTGAGACTGACACCATCACACACAACACTGGCACCACCACCACTGAGACTGACACCACCACCACCACCACCACCACCACTGAGACTGACACCATCACACACAACACTGGCACCACCACCACTGAGACTGACACCACCACCACCACCACTGAGACTGACACCATCACACACAAACACTGGCACCACCACCACTGAGACTGACACCACCACCACCACCACCACCACCACCACCACTGAGACTGACACCATCACACACAACACTGGCACCACAACCACTGAGACTGACACCACCACCACCACCACCACCACCACCACCACCACCACTGAGACTGACACCATCACACCCACCACACCACCACTGAGACTAACACCATCACACCCACCACCACCACCCCCCATGAGACTAACACCATCACACCCACCACCACCACTGAGACAACACATCACACCCACCACCACCACCACCACTGAGACTGACACCATCACACCCACCACCACCACCACTGAGACTGACACCATCACACCCCACCACACCGCTGAGACTGACACCATCACACCCACCACCCCCCACCACCACCACCACCACCACTGAGACTGACACCATCACACCACCACTGGCACCACCACCACTGAGACTGACACCATCACACCCACCACCACCACTGAGACTGACACCATCACACACAACACTGGCACCACCACCACTGAGACTGACACCATCACACACAACACTGGCACACCTACACCCACCATTATCACAGTTAATTAGGTTTAAACAGTATCAAGTACAGGAGGATCATTAAGGTTGTATGTCACTTGTTCACCATCACTCACCAGTACTTTACTACCTAAAATACAAAGTAAACTCTTAGTCTCTATACACTCACACAGTATATATCTTCTGCTTGTGTTTAATTAATGTATATACTCTTTCCTTATTTCTCTCTCTCTCTCTCTCTCTCTCTCTCTCTCTCTCTCTCTCTCTCTCTCTCTCTCTCTCTCTCTCTCTCTCTCTCTCTCTCTCTCTCTCTCTCTCTCTCTCTCTTTCTCAGTGGATTAAATAAACTGAATGACGTCATTTGAAGCAAATTTTCTACTGAGTGCAAACATTAAATATGATTATGAAGAATGACATAATATCCATGGTGTTGGAGGAGCTGTGACTCGACCTCCACACACTCAACTTGGAGACTACACACATTACCGTTATTTGCAGTTGTTTAAATGTAGTCACGTATGTTACATTAATATAGCATGTAATGTAGGGAGAGCGAGCGAGGGCTCTAAACACCTGCCCTCACCTCATTATGCAGATACTCACCGCAATTTGTGATACATTCTCCTATTTTCAGAGTTTTATATATATATATATATATATATAGTATATATATATATATATATATATATATATATTATATATATATAATATATATATATATATATATATATATATATATATGCAAGGAATTCGCAAAAGCAGGCGAAATATACACAAACACTGATCTCTGGCCGAAGGAGATGCGAACCTACGAACCTTGGAACAAGGTACGCAGTGCTTTACCTGAAGGCACTACACTGTGTCTGAGGCACTACACTGTGTCTGAGGCACTACACTGTGTCTGAGGCACTACACTGTGTCTGAGGCACTACACTGTGTCTGAGGCACTACACTGTGTCTGAGGCACTACACTGTGTCTGAGGCACTACACTGTGTCTGAGGCACTACACTGTGCCGAGGCACTACACTGTGTCTGAGGCACTACACTGTGTCTAAGGCACTACACTGTGTCTGAGGCACTACACTGTGTCTGAGGCACTACACTGTGTCTGAGGCACTACACTGTGTCTGAGGCACTACACTGTGTCTGAGGCACTACACTGTACTGTTCAATCAGTTTTACAAGTGCCACTTCTTTAACAAGTTGCAACTATATGTGTTGCAACCACATATGATATGTTGCAAAGAAGACTGGTTTCAACTACAGAAAACATGCCAGAGATTTGGCTCAACCAGACACAAGTTTTTGCATCTTTAAGTGAGCTCTCTCTCTCTCTCTCTCTCTCTCTCTCTCTCTCTCTCTCTCTCTCTCTCTCTCTCTCTCTCTCTCTCTCTCTCTCTCTCTCTCTCTCTCTCTCCTCTCTCTCTCTCTCTCTCTCTCTCCTCTCCTCCTCTCTCTCTCTCTCTCTCTCTCTCCCCTCCTCTCTCTCTCCCTCTCTCCTCTCTCTCTCTCTCTCTCTCTCTCCTCTCTCTCTCTCTCTCGCTCTCTCTCCTCTTTTTATCTCTCTCTCTCTATCTCTCTCCTTTTTAATACAGTAACTTTTAAGCATTGGCGTAACCCCGCAGTTGTGACCTAATAATGGTCCAAACAGAAACCGAAATATCGTCTCATGTTTCCTCCCTAAGTGTGACTAGCATGGTACTAGTAGTAGTGATCTTGTTAACTAGCGTGGTACTAGTAGTAGTGATATTAACTAGCATGGTACTAGTAGTGGTGATCTTGTTAACTAGAATGGTACTAGTAGTGGTGATCTTGTTAGCTAGCATTTTACTAGTAGTGGTGATATTAACTAGCATGGTACTAGTAGTGGTGATCTTGTTAACTAGAATGGTACTAGTAGTGGTGATCTTGTTAACTAGCATGGTACTAGTAGTGGTGATCTTGTTAACTAGCATGGTACTAGTAGTGGTGATCTTGTTAACTAGCATGGTACTAGTAGTGGTGATCTTGTTAACTAGCATGGTACTAGTAGTGGTGATATTATTAACTAGCATGGTACTAGTAGTGGTCTTGTTAACTAGAATGGTACTAGTAGTGGTGATCTGTTAACTAGCATGGGACTAGTAGTGGTGATCTTGTTAGCTAGCATTTTATTAGTAGTGGTGATATTAACTAGCATGATACTAGTAGTGGTGATCTTGTTAACTAGAATGGTACTAGTAGTGGTGATCTTGTTAGCTAGCATTTTACTAGTAGTGGTGATATTAACTAGCATGGTACTAGTAGTGGTGATCTTGTTAACTAGAATGGTACTAGTGGTGATCTTGTTAACTAGCATGGTACTAGTAGTGTGAATTGTTAACTAGCATGGTACTAGTAGTGGATGATCTTGTTAACTAGCATGGTACTAGTAGTGGTGATCTTGTTAACTAGCATGGTACTAGTAGTGGTGATATTGTTAACTAGCATGGTACTAGTAGTGGTGATCTTGTTAACTAGCATGGTACTAGTAGTGGTGATATTGTTAACTAGCATGGTACTAGTAGTGGTGATATTGTTAACTAGCATGGTACTAGTAGTGGTGATCTTGTTAACTAGCATGGTACTAGTAGTGGTGATCTTGTTAACTAGCATGGTACTAGTAGTGGTGATCTTGTTAACTAGAATGGTACTAGTAGTGGTGATCTTGTTAGCTAGCATTTTACTAGTAGTGGTGATATTAACTAGCATGGTACTAGTAGTGGTGATCTTGTTAACTAGAATGGTACTAGTAGTGGTGATCTTGTTAACTAGCATGGAACTAGTAGTGGTGATCTTGTTAACTAGCATTGTACTAGTAGTGGTGATCTTGTTAACTAGCATGGTACTAGTAGTGGTGATCTTGTTAACTAGCATGGTACTAGTAGTGGTGATATTATTAACTAGCATGGTACTAGTAGTGGTCTTGTTAACTAGAATGGTACTAGTAGTGGTGATCTTGTTAACTAGCATGGTACTAGTAGTGGTGATCTTGTTAGCTAGCATTTTATTAGTAGTGGTGATATTAACTAGCATGATACTAGTAGTGGTGATCTTGTTAACTAGAATGGTACTAGTAGTGGTGATCTTGTTAGCTAGCATTTTACTAGTAGTGGTGATATTAACTAGCATGGTACTAGTAGTGGTGATCTTGTTAACTAGAATGGTACTAGTGGTGATCTTGTTAACTAGCATGGTACTAGTAGTGGTGATATTGTTAACTAGCATGGTACTAGTAGTGGTGATCTTGTTAACTAGCATGGTACTAGTAGTGGTGATCTTGTTAACTAGCATGGTACTAGTAGTGGTGATATTGTTAACTAGCAAAGGTACTAGTAGTGGTGATCTTGTTAAAACTAATAGCATGGTACTAGTAGTGGTGATATTGTTTAACTAGCATGGTACAAGTAGTGGTGATATTGTTAACTAGCATGGTACTAGTAGTTGGTGATCTTGTTAACTAGCATGGTACTAGTAGTGGTGATCTTGTTAACTAGCATGGTACTAGTAGTGGTGATCTTGTTAACTAGCATGGTACTAGTAGTGGTGATCTTGTTAACTAGCATGGTACTAGTAGTGGTGATCTTGTTAACTAGCATGGTACTAGTAGTGGTGATCTTGTTAAGGAAGATTAACTGTACCGAAGCCATACTACTGACCTCTGCTGACTCACTACCACCGCCACCATCACTGCTTCTTATAGTCTTATACTCGTGTGTGTGTATATATATATATATAAATATATAATATATATATATATATATATATATATATATATATATATATAAAATATATATATATATATATATAGTTTGATATATAAGCTGACAAATAAGTGTTGCATGCTGTGCTTGTCTTAAGACGCATCTACCGTTATGGTTGAAAGTCGTTCTGAAAATACATAATGAAGTGATTTTATCTTATCACAGTAACACGGGATTTTAGAACTAAGAGCGAGCAAGAGTCATGTAACAAGGTTGAAGCACAGAGCGGGGGTGGCACTCGAACTCACGGCAAATAAGCCATAAAACTTGCAAAAATGCACCAGCATCATAATGATGGCATACACTACCTGCAGCTTGATGAATGAGGTATATGTGCAGCTCTTGGGTATCTTTATGACCGCAACGTTTCGCTCGCACAACAGACTTCTTTATTCATAGAGAAGGTAATGTAGTACTGGAGGCAGTAGAGGCACTTCAGTCTCCATTGTTG
>NC_069406.1:69875533-69930533 GCF_026875155.1 Cherax quadricarinatus
ATACTTAAGTTTAAGTTTTTCTTCTAACTCGGTATAAGTTATCTTCCCTTCGCTGTCACATATTTATATTTTAAGCAGTTCACTAATACCCCTTTTTATGTTTCTATGTTTGACCGTTTTGGTTGTCTCGGTGGTATTGTATTTAACCACACTACACTACCTCCACCATACTACCACCACCACCTCACATCACAGCCACACCACTACCACCACCAGCACAAATCATAACCACACCACCACCACCATACTTCCACCATCACCACACTACCACTGTCACAACAAGTCACAACCACACTACCACCACCATACTACCACCACCACCACACATCACAGCCACACCACATACACCATACTACCACCAACAACATACACAACCACACCACCATACTACCACACCACTACCACCATACTACCACCACCACACATAACAGCCACACCACCCCACCTCACATCACAGCCACACCACCACCACAATACTACTACCTACACACATCACAACCACACCACCACCATACTACCACACCACTACTACCATACTACCACCACCACACATCACAACCACACCACCACCACCATACTCAATTACCACCACCACTGTTATGATATCTGGTATATATTTCACCACTTTGATAATACTACCATGCTAGTAACTTCGTTATTAGCTACAACGGAGCTACTGGATGGTTGTACTATTATCCTATTTATCCCTCATCATATGTTTGTGTTATTTGATTATTAAAGAAATGAATGTATGTATTTATATATCTGGTTATGAGCTCATTTATATGTAAAAGTACATAATTATCTTTACATAGTTCAAGAGTATGACTGGTTAGTGACGTCACAAGTTGGCACCAAATGTTAAGTATATCACGTGACCCAACGTGACCTGTGGTTCACCAGGGCTTGTCTAGGCAGTGTCTCTCTTGACTACGCTGAGGGAGGTTCAGTACTCTGCTACAACACATCATAGCAAGGTTTACGCTATGAAGCTGTAAAGGCTTGTACTTAGCCTATACTGTGTGTATAAGGAGAAAACTGGACTCATTCAGCTTGAGCTCAGTCTACTGTGTATGTCTGAAACTCTCTTGAGAAAGTCATATTCCCAGTGTGTTACGTCTTTGAAAACACTGTCTTACCTGATACTATGTCTATGTTAATGAAATTTGTGTATTGTAATGTCTTACTTATTTGTATATTTATTAATTATTCACTAAAGCAGATTATGTCGAGTATTACTTAAATCTTAGAGGAACCCAAACAGTCCATCTTTACATATATATATATATATATATATAATAATATTATTTTTATAATATCTATATAATAAAATTCTCAGTACTTCAATTAATTTAAATAATTCTTGAAGTTATAATTTCGTGTTGGTATTATCATAACTGGTAGAAAAATCAAGGAATGTTAACTTAAAGATTATTACGAGTAAGAAAGGAGCAAGCTTTTCTTAGGAGAAACTATTCTGCTCAGTACTGTTAAAATATAACAACCCACTCCTTAAGCTTGTAACAACCACACATCACAACCTTACAACCACAGTACACTACCACCACACATCACAACCACACCACCACAGTACACGTCACAACCATACAAGCACAGTACACTACCACCACACATCACAACCACACCACCACAGTACACGTCACAACCATACAACCACAGTACACTACCACCACACATCACAACCACACCACCACAGTAACACATCACAACCATACAACCACAGTACACTACCAAACCCCACATCACAACCACAGTACACTACACCCCAATCAAAAACCACACACCACAGTACACATCACAACCATACAACCACAGTACACTCCACCACACATCACAACCACAGTACACTACCACCACACATCACAACCACACACCACAGTACACATCACAACCATACAACCACAGTACACTACCACCACACATCACAACCACAGTACACTACCACCACACATCACAACCACACCACCACAGTACACATCACAACCATACAACCACAGTACACTACCACACTCACAACCACAGTATAATACCACCACACATCACAACCACACCATCCAAATACACTACCACCACACATCACAACCACACCATCACACTGCAGTTTATACAACATGGCACCACAACATACACCACAGTACACTTACAGCGCCACATAATATGCTACTACACACAACATGCCACCACATAGGTAAATGCACTTCCTCTTACCTTTTTCCTTTTCTCCTCCCCTCCACACCCCCACCCCACCCCTCCCCACCAGGCCCCCTCCCCACCACGCCCCCTCCCCTCCCCATTTCCCGTGAGGACGGGTAATAATACTCTACAACACTGGTTCTCAGTGCGCCACAATACTGTGTTCACTGACTGGCACATTGTCCACCTCCAGGTGGAGGGAGGGAAGGATGAGGCGGGTAGACTGGATAGTAAGCTGGGGAGGTGAGGCGGGTAGACTGGATAGTAAGCTGGGGAGGTGAGGCGGGTAGACTGGATAGTAAGCTGGGGAGGTGAGGCGGGTAGACTGGATAGTAAACTGGGGAGGTGAGGCGGGTAGAGTGGATAGTAAACTGGGGAGGCGAGGCGGTAGAGTGGATAGTAGGCTGGGGAGGTGAGGTGGGTAGAGTGAATAGGCTGGGATGGTGAGGCGGGTAGAGTGGATAGTAAGCTGGGGAGGTGAGGCGGGTAGAGTGGATAGTAGCTGGGGAGGTGAGGCGGGTTTGAGTGGATAGTAGGCTGGGGAGGTGAGGCGGGTAGAGTGGATAGTAAGCTGGGGAGGTGAGACGGGTAGAGTGGATAGTAGGCTGGGGAGGTGAGGTGGGTAGAGTGGATAGTAAGCTGGGGAGGTGAGGCGGGTAGAGTGGATAGTAAGCTGGGGAGGTGAGGCGGGTAGAGTGGATAGTAGGCTGGGGAGGTGAGGCGGGTAGAGTGGATAGTAGGCTGGGGAGTTGAGGCGGGTAGAGTGGATAGTAGGCTGGGGAGGTGAGGCGGGTAGAGTGGATAGTAAGCTGGGGAGGTGAGCGGGTAGGGTGGATAGTAGGCTGGGGAGGTGAGGTGGGTAGAGTGGATAGTAAGCTGGGGAGGTCAGGCGGGTAGAGTGGATAGTAAGCTGGGGAGGTGAGGCGGGTAGAGTGTATAGTAAGGCTGGGAGGTGAGGGGGTAGAGTGGATAGTAGGCTGGGGAGGTGAGGCGGGTAGAGTGGATAGTAGCTGGGGAGTTGAGGCGGGTAGAGTGGATAGTAGGCTGGGGAGGTGAGGCGGGTAGAGTGGATAGTAAGCTGGGGAGGTGAGGCGGGTAGAGTGGATAGTAGGCTGAGGAGGGGAGGCGGGTTAGAGTGGATAGGCTGGGGAGGTGAGGCGGGTAGAGTGGATAGTAAAGGGTGGGGAGGTGAGGCGGGTAGAGTGGATAGGCTGGGGAGTTGAGGCGGGTAGAGTGGATAGTAAGCTGGGGAGGTGAGGCGGGTTAGAGTGGATAGAAGGCTGGGGAGGTGAGGCGGGTAGATGGATAGGCTGGGGAGGTGAGGCGGGTAGAGTGGATAGAAGGCTGGAGAGTGAGGCGGGTAGAGTGGATAGGCTGGGGAGGTGAGGCGGGTAGAGTGGATAGAAGGCTGGGGAGGTGAGGCGGGTAGAGTGGATAGAAGGCTGGGGGTGTGAGGCGGGTAGAGTGGATAGAAGGCTGGGGAGGTGAGGCGGGTAGAGTGGATAGAAGGCTGGGGAGGTGAGGCGGGTAGAGTGGATAGAAGGCTGGGAGGTGAGGCGGGTAGAGTGGATAGAAGGCTGGGGAGGTGAGGCGGGTAGAGTGGATAGAAGGCTGGGGAGGTGAGGCGGGTAGAGTGGATAGAAGCTGGGGGGGTGAGGCGGGAGAGTGGATAGAAGCTGGGGAGGTGAGGCGGGTAGAGAGGATAGAAGGCTGGGGAGGTGAGGCGGGTAGAGTGGATAGTAGGCTGGGGAGGTGAGGCGGGTAGAGTGGATAGAAGCTGGAGGGGAGGCGGGTAGAGTGGATAGAAGGCTGGGGAGGTGAGGCGGGTAGAGTGGATAGTAAGGCTGGGGAGTGGGGGATAAACTGACCGATAGATTATCCTGGGGTATGAGGAGGGAAGCAGGTGACTGAGGACGGCAGGTGACTGACTGAGGACGGCAGGTGACTAACTGAGCATGGCAGGTGACTGACTGAGGATGGCAGATGACTGAGCATGGCAGGTGACTGACTGAGGGGTGGCAGATGGGCTGGCATGGGGAGGTGGGCTGAGCTGGATGGCAGATGATGGATGGCAGGTGACTGACTGAGGATGGCAGATGACTGAGCATGGCAGGTGACTGATTGAGGATGGCAGATGACTGAGCATGGCAGGTGTCTGACTGAGGATGGCAGATGACTGAGCATGGCAGGTGTCTGACTGAGGATGGCAGATGACTGAGCATGGCAGGTAACTGACTGAGGATGGCAGCTGACTGAGCAGGCAGTGTCTGACTGAGGTGGCAGATGACTGGATGGAGGTGGTGAGGATGGCAGATGACTGAGCATGGCAGGTGACTGACTGACGATGGCAGATGACTGAGCATGGCAGGTGACTGAGGATGGCAGGTGACTGAGGATGGCAGGTGACTGAGCATGGCAGGTGACTGACTGACGATGGCAGATGACTGAGCATGGCAGGTGACTGAGGATGGAGGTGATGAGGATGGCAGATGATGAGCTGGCAGGTGCAGACTGACGATGGGGAGATGATGACATGGCAGGTGACTGAGGTGGCAGGTGACTGAGGATGGCAGGTGACTGAGGGATGGCAGGTGACGACTGACGATGGAGATGAGAGCATGGCAGGTGACGGGAGGCAGGTGACTGAGGATGGCAGTGGACTGAGCATGGCGGTGACTGACTGACGATGGCAGATGACTGAGCATGGCAGGTGACTGAGGATGGCAGATGACTGAGCATGGCAGGTGACTGACTGAGGATGGCAGATGACTGAGCATGGCAGGTGACTGAGGATGGCAGGTGACTGAGGATGGCAGGTGACTGAGCATGGCAGATGACTGAGCATGGCAGGTGACTGACTGAGCATGGCAGGCGACTGAGGATGGCAGGTGACTGACTGAGGATAGCAGGTGACTGAGCATGGAGGTGACGGCAGGAGGTGATGACTGAGCATGGCATGAGTGAGCATGCAGAGGCTGTAGCAGGGCAAGGGATCACTGAGCATGGCAGGTGACTGAGCATGGAGATGGGCTGAGCTGAAGATGACTGAGCATGGCAGATGACTGAGCATGGCAGATGACTGAGCATGGCAGGTGACTGAGCATGGCAGATGACTGAGCATGGCAGGTGACTGAGCATGGCAGATGACTGAGCATGGCAGGTGACTGAGCATGGCAGGTGACTGAGCATGGCAGGTGACTGAGCATGGGAGGTGACTGAGGATGGCAGATGACTGAGCATGGCAGGTGACTGACTGAGGATGGCAGATGACTGAGCATGGCAGGTGACTGAGGATGGCAGGTGACTGAGCATGGCAGGTGACTGAGCATGGCAGGTGATGAGGATGGAGTGACTGAGCATGGCAGGTGACTGGGCTGAGCATGGCAGGTGGATGAGATGGCAGGGACTGATTGAGCATGGCAGTATGATGGCATGGCAGGTGACTGAGCATGGCAGGTGACTGATTGAGCATGGCAGATGACTGAGCATGGCAGGTGACTGATTGAGCATGGCAGCTGACTGAGGGCTGTTTAAGAAAATACTATAGAGGGCGTGGTCAGGAGCTTAGGACGGAGGGGGGAGGGGAAGGGGTGATGTACAGGTGGGGGTGGGGATGTGAGTCTTTTGGCAGGGGAGGGGGTCTTGCTGGAGCTATAGAGGCGAGTGGTGTTGGGGTGGGGTGGTGAGGGGGGTAAAATCAGGTAGGGAGGGTGGGGTAACAAGGGAGGAAGGGGGGGGAGGAAGTAGGCACTTCCGTTACACTTCTTTGCGTTGAAATCAGTAATTTGGTTCCTGGGTGAGGAATTTCAGCAACCATCTGCTGTACTTCTATGTTTTGTTTCTCTCCTCTGACACCCAGTGATTTGACAGGTTGTTGGTGGAATGACATTCTCTCTCCCCTCTCTGGGGAGATCACCAGACTCCCTCCTTTAAGAGTGCGCTAGTGGCGGTAAGAACCTCTGTGTGTAATGTAGGTGTCTGGTAAATGCTTTAAAAAACCATGAGTTGAAGAACGACACAGTTGTCCAATATCAGTGGTAGTGTACCTTGTGACAGACCACGTCACCGCTACCACTGATACCATCAGTGGTAGTGGAACTGGTGACAGACCACGTCACCGCTACCACTGATACCATCAGTGGTAGTGTACCTGGTGACAGACCACGTCACCGCTACCACTGATACCATCAGTGGTAGTGTACCTGGTGACAGACCAGTCACCGCTACACTGATACCATCATGGGAGAGTCCTGGTGACATGACCACGTCACCGCTACACTGATACCATCAGTGGTGAGTGTACTGGTGACAGACACGTGCACCGCTAACCTGATACCATCAGGGTGTGTACCTGGTGAAGGCACGATCACCGCTACACTGTGCACAGTGGTAGTGTACCTGGATGACAGACCACGTCACGCTACCCTGATGCCATCAGTGGTAGTGTACTGGTGACAGACCACGTCACCGCTACCACTGATACCATCAGTGGGAGTGTACCTGGTGACAGACCACGTCACCGCTACACTGATACATCAGTGGTAGTGACCTGGTGACAGGGCACGTCACCGCTACCACTGATACATCATGGTAGTGTACCCGGTGACAGACCACGTCACCGTACCACTGATACCATCAGTGGTAGTGTACCTGGTGAGACGTCACCGGGTCCACTGATACCATCAGTGGTAGTGTACTGGTGGACAGACAGTCACCGCTACCACTGATAACCAGTGGTAGTGTACTGGGTGACGACCTACGTCACCGTACATGATGCCATCAGTGGTAGTGTACCTGGTGACAGACCACGTCACCGCTACCACTGATACCATCAGTGGTAGTGTACCTGGTGACTGACCACGTCACCCGCTACCACTGATTACCATGGTAGTGTACCTGGTGCAGACCACGTCACCGCTCACTGATACCATCAGTGGTGTGTACTGGTGACAGACCACGTCACCCTACCACTGATACAATCAGTGGTAGTGTACCTGGTGACAGACCACGTCACCGTACCACTGATTACCATCAGTGGTAGTGTAAACCTGGTGACAGACACGTCACCGCTACCATGATACCATCAGTGGCAGTGTACCTGGTGACAGACCACGTCACCACTAGCACTGTACCATCAGTGGTAGTGTACCTGGTGACAGACCACGTCACCACTACCACTGATACCATCAGTGGTAGTGTACCTGGTGACAGACCACGTCACCACTACCACTGATACCATCAGTGGTAGTGTACCTGGTGACAGACCACGTCACCGCTACCACTGATACCATCAGTGGTAGTGTACCTGGTGACAGACCACGTCACCGCTACCACTGATACCATCAGTGGTAGTGTACTGGTGACAGACCACGTCACGTACCACTGATACCATCAGTGGTAGTGTACCTGGTGACAGACCACGTCACCGCTACCACTGATACCATCAGTGGTAGTGTACCTGGTGATAAACCAAGTCACCACTACCACAGATACCATCAGTGGTAGTGTACCTGGTGACAGACCACGTCACCACTACCACTGATACCATCAGTGGTAATGGTGGTACTTTATAAGAAGACACACTGGCAATACTTGAGAATCCTTAGTGAAGAGTCATAGGTGTTGCAGGTGTGTGTGTTCATCATGTGTTGTGTGCCATCACTAATATGGTAGTGTTGATGGTGGTGGGTTGTGGTAATATTGATGGTGGTTGGTAGTGGTAGTGTTGATGGTGGTTGGTAGTGTTGATGGTGGTGGGTGGTGGTAGTGTTTGGGTTTGGGAGTGGTAATATTGATGGTGTTGTAGTGGTTAGTGTTGATGGTGGTTGGTCGTGGTAGTGTGATGGTTGTTAGTGGTAATATGATGGTGGGGTAGTGGTAGTGTTGATGGTGGTGGTACTGTTTGGTTGGTAGTGGTAATATTGATGGTGGTTGGGAGGGTAGTGTTGATGGTGGTTGGTCTGGTAGTGTTGATGGTTGTTAGTGCTAAATATTGATGGTGGTTGGTGTGGTAGTGTTGATGGTTTGGTGTAGTGATAGTGTTGATGGTGGTGGGTCGTGGTTAGTGTTGATGGTGGTTGGTAGTGGTAATATTGATGGTGGTAGTGGTAGTGTTTGATGGTGGTTGGTTCGTGGTTGTGTTGATGGTTGTGGGTGGGTGGTAGTGTTGTGGTGGTTGGTAGTGGTAGTGTTGATGGTGGTTGGTAGTGGTAGTGTTGATGGTGTAGTGTTGGTGGTGGGTGGTGGTAGTGTTGATGGTGGTTGGTAGTGGTAGTGTTGATGGTGGTTGGTAGTGGTAGTGTGATGGTGGTAGTGTTGATGGTGGTGTGTAGTGTGATGGCGGTTGTTAGAGGTTGTGTTGATGGTGGTTGTTAGTGGTAGTGTTGTGGGGTGGGTGGGGGGGTAGTGTTGATGTTTGATTGGTGGGGGGGTGGCGGTAGTGTTGATGGTGGGGGGTGGCGGTAGTGTTGATGGTGGTGGGGTGGTGGTAGTGTTTATGGTGGGTTGGTGTTGATGGTGGTTGGTAGTGGTAGTGTTGGATTGTGGTTGGTAGTGGTGTGTTGGGGGGTGGTGGGTGGTGGTAGTGTTGATGGTGGGGTAGTGTTTATGTTGATGGTGGTGGGTGGCGGTAGTGTTTTTGGTGGTGGGGTTTTTGGGGTATGTTATGGTGGGTGGTGGTAGTGGGTGATGGTTTTGGGGGTGGGGAGTGGGGGATGGGAGTGGTGGTTGAGGGGTGGGTTGGTTTGTTGAAAGGTGGGTTTGGGAGTGGAGTGGTGGGGGTGGGTGGTGGTAGTGTTGATGGTGGGGGGGTGGGGGAGGGGGTTTTATGGGGGGGGGTGGTGGTAAAGGGTTTTTGGGTGGTGGGTTGGTGGAGGTTGAGGGGTGGGTGGTGGTTTGTTGTGTGGTTGTTGGTGGGTTTGAGGTGGTTTTAGTGGTGGTATGATTGTGGTTGGTAGGGTAGTGTTGTTGGTGGGGGGTGGTGGTGTGTTGATGGGGTGGGTGGGGGGGTAGTTGTTGAATGGTGGTTGGTGTGGTAGTGTTGATGGTGGTTGGGGGGGGGGGGGAGGTGGTGGTGGGGTTAGTGTTGGTTGGGGTGTGTTGGGGGTTTTTGGTGGTATGGGGGGAAAAGGGGGGTTTTTATGGGGTTTTTTGGGGGTTGGTATTTTATGGTGGTTGGGGGGGGGGTGTTGAAGGGGTTGGAGGGAGGTTGTGGTGGGTGGGGGTGGTAAGGGTTTTGGTTGGGTTGGAGGGTAGGTTGTGGGGGGGGGGGAGTGGTTGAGGTATGGGTTTGTGGTTAGTTGGGGGGTAAGGGGGGGGGTGGAGTGGATACGGTGGGGGGGGAGGGATGGGGGATGTTGTGTTATGGTGGGGGTGTTGTTGGGTAGTGTGAGATGGTGGGTATGTTGAGGGAGTGTTTATTGGGCTGGGGTAGTTTGAAATAAGGGTAGTGTTGGATTGTGGGGGGTCGTGTGATGTTTGGTGGGGTGTTTATGGTGGTGTTTGTGTGAGTCAGAGTGGTGAAGGGTATAGTGGGAAGTGAGTCGTAGCGGATAGTGAGGCAGTCGGTGAAAATGAGGCATAAGGGGGGATAGGAGGGAGAGCGGGGGATAGTGGTCATTGGTGATATGAGCAGTAGTGGTGATGTGGGGGGGATAGTGAGGCAGTAGTGGTGATATGTAGGCAGTTAGCGTGATAGTGAGGCGTAGTGGTGATAGTGAGGCAGTAGTGGTGATAGTGAGGCAGTAGTGGTGCTAGCGAGGCAGTAGTGGTGATAGCGAGTCAGTAGTGGTGCTAGTGAGGCAGTAGTGGTGCTAGTGAGGCAGTAGTGGTGATAGTGAGTCAGTAGTGGTGATAGTGAGTCAGTAGTGGTGCTAGTACTCACCTAGTTGTACTCACCTAGTTGAGGTTGCGGGGGTCGAGTCCGAGCTCCTGGCCCCCGCCTCTTCACTGATCGCTACTAGGTCACTCTCCCTGAGCCGTGAGCTTTATCATACCTCTGCTTAAAGCTATGTATGGATCCTGCCTCCACTACATCGCTTCCCAAACTATTCCACTTACTGACTACTCTGTGGCTGAAGAAATACTTCCTAACATCCCTGTGATTCATCTGTGTCTTCAGCTTCCAACTGTGTCCCCTTGTTACTGTGTCCAATCTCTGGAACATCCTGTCTTGTCCACCTGTCAATTCCTCTCAGTATTTTGTATGTCGTTATTATGTCCCCCCTATCTCTCCTGTCCTCCAGTGTCGTCAGGTTGATTTCCCTTAACCTCTCCTCGTAGGACATACCTCTTAGCTCTGGGACTAGTCTTGTTGCAAACCTTTGCACTTTCTCTAGTTTCTTCACGTGCTTGGCTAGGTGTGGGTTCCAAACTGGTGCCGCATACTCCAATATGGGCCTAACGTACACGGTGTACAGGGTCCTGAATGATTCCTTATTAAGATGTCGGAATGCTGTTCTGAGGTTTGCTAGGCGCCCATATGCTGCAGCAGTTATTTGGTTGATGTGCGCTTCAGGAGATGTTGCCTGGTGTTATACTCACCCCAAGATCTTTTTCCTTGAGTGAGGTTTGTAGTCTCTGACCCCCTAGACTGTACTCCGTCTGCGGCCTTCTTTGCCCTTCCCCAATCTTCATGACTTTGCACTTGGTGGGATTGAACTCCAGGAGCCAATTGCTGGACCAGGTCTGCAGCCTGTCCAGATCCTTTGTAGTTCTGCCTGGTCTTCGATCGAGTGAATTCTTCTCATCAACTTCACGTCATCTGCTAACAGGGACACCTCAGAGTCTATTCCTTCCGTCATGTCGTTCACAAATACCAGAAACAGCACTGGTCCTAGGACTGACCCTGCGGGACCCGCTGGTCACAGGTGCCCACTCTGACACCTCGCCACGTACCATGACTCGCTGCTGTCTTCCTGACAAGTATTCCTGATCCATTGTAGTCCTTCCCCGTTATCCTGCTTGGTCCTCCAGTTTTTGCACCATCTCTTGTGTGGGAACTGTGTCAAACGCCTTCTTGCAGTCCAAGAAAATGCAATCCACCCACCCTTCTCTCTTGTCTTACTGCTGTCCCCCATGTCATAGGACTCCCGTAGGTTTGTGACACAGGATTTCCCCTCCCTGAAACCATGTTGGCTGCTGTTGATGAATTTATTCCTTTCTAAAGGGGTTCCACCACTCTTCTCCTGATAATCTTCTCCATGATTTTGCATACTATACATGTCAGTGACAAATGGTCTGTAGTTTAATGCTTCATGTCTGTTTCCTTTTTTAAAGATTGGGACTACATTTGCTGTCTTCCATGCCTCAGGCAATCTCCCTGTTTCGATAGTGTATTGAATATTGTTGTTAGGGGTACACATAGCGCCTCTGCTCCCTCTCTCAATACCCATGGGGAGATTTTAAATTCTGGCCCCATTTCCCTTTGAGGTATCTACTCACTCAGAAGCCTTTTCACTTTTTCCCCGGGTTGTGTGAAACGTGTCCAGCATTTGGGTGGGTGCCCCACCTCTCCGCCCTTTCTGGATCCCTTCCGTCCCTCTGTAAACCACTTCTTTGAATCTCTTGTTGATTCTTCAAAATACTTCCCCGGTCATTTTTTGTTGTCTCTCCCCCTTTTTCCTTTCCCCTTACCTGATTACCTGGCCCTTTGACTGTTTTTTTCCTCCTGATGTGGCTGTAAAAACATTTTTGGGTCAATTTGGGTTTTCGCTGCTATGTAAATTTTCATATTTTTTTGGGCCTCCCTTCTTATCGTGCATACCCGTTTCTGGCTCTACAAACTGTTCTCCTTATTCTCCTGGGCCCCTTTGCCTTCAATATTTTTTTCCCATTCCCTAGCCCATTTTGGTTTTTTGGGCCCCCCTGCCCCTTTTGGGGTTTAAACGAGCTCATCCGGGGCTTTTTAAATTTTTAAATCCTGTTCCCCTTGGGTACAAACCTCTCCTCAGCCTCCTTGCATTTTTTTTGCTACATTTTCCATCATCTCATTAACGGGCTTCCCTGCCAGTTCTCTGTCCCACTAAACCCCGTTCGGGTATTCCTCTTTCCCCCCGTGTACCCCCTTTTCCCCTTGTATTTTTGGCTTCATTCGCCCGGGCCCCCTTCCCCTCCCTTCTCCCTCCACTTGTACTCAATTTGTGAATTCAAAGTTTAAAAAACCACATGGTCATTTTCCCCCAAAGGGGTTTCCTTTCATATGTGTTTGTCCCAAAAACTGCACTACTCCAAGGTAAATACTAATTTCCACCCTTTGGGCTGGTTCCCCCCTCCCTCTCCTCTTGTAGGCCCCCTTAAAGTGTTGGTACATGAAGTTTTCCAGTACCACCTCCATCATCTTAGCCCTCCATGTATCTTGGCCCCCATGTGGCTCCAAGTTCTCCCAGTCGATCGCCTTGGGGGGTTAAAGTCACCCCATGATCAGGGGCTTTGGGCCCCGCAAAGCAGACTCTGGGGAGTCAGTAGTGGTTTCAAATGAGGGAGTAGTGGTGATAGTTTAGGCAGTAGTGGTGATATGAGGCAGTAGTGGTGATAGTGAGGCAGTAGTGGTGCTAGTGAGGCAGTAGTGGTGATAGTGAGGCAGTAGTGGTGCTAGTGAGGCAGTAGTGGTGATAGTGAGGCAGTAGTGGTGATAGTGAGGCAGTAGTGGGGCTAGTGAGGCAGTAGTGGTTTATAATGAGGCATATTTGGGGATAGTGAGGCAGTAGTGGTGATATGAGGTCGTAAATGGTGAAAAGTGGGGGCAGTAAGGGGGCTAGTGAGGCAGTAGTGGTGATAGTGGGGGCAAGTGGTGCATGAGGCCAGTGGTGATAGGAGGGAGTATTTGGGGATAGTGGGGGCCCGTAAATGGTGATATGAGGCAGTAGTGGTGATAGTTAGGAAATTGGTTTATTTTGTGAGGCAGTATGGTTTATAGTGAGGCAATAGTGGTGCTTTGGGAGGGAGAGTGGTAAAAGTGAGGCAGTAGTGGGGATATTTAGGCAGTAGTGGTTTATAGGAGGCCCCAGTGGGATTTGTGAGGCAGAAATGGTTTCTAGTGACAGTAGTGGTGATAGTGAGGGGAGTATTTGGGCGGGGGCAGTATGGTGAAGTTTAGGGAGTAGGGTGCTATGAGGCATAGTGGTGATAGGAGGCAGTAGTGGTTTCTATGAAGGGGTAGTGGTTTATAGTGAGGGGAGTAGTGGGAAAAGTGAGGCAGTAATGGGGGGCTAGTGAGGCAGTATGGGATAGTGAGTCAGTAGTGGGGATAGTGAGGCATAAATGGAAAAGGAGGGAGGGAGTGGTGATAAATGAGGCAGTAGTGGTGATAGTGGGGCCCGTAAAGGGGGATAGTGAGGCAGTAGTGGTGATTTTTGACCCGTAGTGGTGATAAATGAGGGAGTATTTGGGGATAAAATTTTTAGTCAGTGTGGGGATAGTGAGTATACGGGGGAAAAGGAGTCAGTAGCGGGGATAGTGAGTCATACGGGATAGTGAGTCAGTAAAGGTGATATTAGTTCAGTAGCGGTGGGTAGTGAGTCATAGTGGGGTTTGGATCAGTAGCGGTGATAGTGAGTCATAAACGGTGGGTATGAGGCAGTAGTGGTGATAGTGATTAATTTGTGAGTGAAAGTGGGCCCAAAAATTCATGAAAATAAAAACCAAACATAATTTGATCGCCCGTTTTTAACAGTGTAATTGAAAGCGTTTTGTTATAGGCCCGTGTAATTGATGGGGTCTGTTAAGCCCGTGGGAATTGATGCGTCCCGTTTACAGCAGTAAAAATTGATGCGTCTGTTATAGCAGTATAATTGATCGTCTGTTTTTAGCATGTAATTGATGCGTCCCGTTAAAAGCAGTATAATTGATGCTCTGTTATGCAAATAAATTTTGCGTCTGTTTTAGCAGTATAATTGATGCGTCCCGTTATAGCATGTAATTTATGGTTCCGTTATTTGCAGTGTTTGATGCGTCCCGTTTTAGCAAATGTAATTGATGCGTCTGTTTAAAAAAGTGTAAAATTTATGCGTCCGTTATTGCAGTGTAAAATTTTGCGTCTGTTATAGCAGTGGGAATTGATGCGTCTGTTAAAACAGTGTAAATTTAGCGTCCCGGGTTTTAAGGTCTTTTAAGAAATCTGTTTTTTAGAAGTGTAAAATTTATGGGGTTTTGTTTTTAAACAGTATAATTTATCCCTCTGTTATAGCAGTGTTAAATTTATGCGTCCCGGTTTTTAGCATATAATTGATGCGTCTGTTATTGCAGTAAAAATTGATGCGTCTGTTATAGCAGTATAATTGATGCGTCTGTTTAAAAAGTATAAATTTATGCGTCCCGTTTTTAGCAGTATAATTATGCTTGTTTTAGCAGTATAATTGATGCGCTGTTAAAGCAGTATAATTGATGCGCTGTATACAGTATAATTTAAGCGTCGGGTTTTAGCAGTAAAAATTGATGCGTCTGTTTTTAGCAAAATTTAAAATTTATGCGTCCCGTTATAGCAGTGTAATTTTTATGCGTCTGTTTTTCGCAGTATAATTGATGCGTCCCGTTTATAGCAGTATAATTTTAAAGGGGTTTTGTTATAGCAGTGTAATTGATGCTTTTGTTATAGCAGTTAAATTGATGCGGTCTGTTATAAACAGTGTAATTGGGTTTCGTCTGTTATAGCAGTTTTAATTGGGTGCGCTGTTTTTTAGCAGTGTAAAATTTATGGGGTCCCCGTTTTAGAGTGTAATTGATGCGTCTGTTATACATGTAATTGATTTCGTCTTTTTTATAGGGAGTGTAAATTTATGCTCGGGTTTAAAGCAGTGTAATTGATGCTCTGTTATAAACAGTTAATTTTAAAGCGTCTGTTATAAACATGTAATTTTAAAGCGTCGTTTATAGCAGTCTGTTTTAGCAGTTTTAATTTTATGCGTCTGGGTTTAAGCAGTGTAATTTTTTGGGGTCTGGGTTTTAGCAGGGAATTGATTTCGTCCCGTTTATAGCAGTGTAATTGATTTCGGTGTTTATAGGGAGTGGGAAATTTATGCGTCCGTTTTTAGCAGGGAATTGATGGGGTCCCGTTATAGGATTTAATTGAAATTTGCGTCTGTTATAGCATTTTAATTAAACGTCGGGTTTTAGCAGTGTAATTAATGCGTCCCGTTTTAGCAGTCTGTTTTTAGCATGGGAATTGAAGGGGTCTGTTATAAAAATTTTAATTGATGCCTCCCCGTTTTAAAAAGGTAATTTAAGCGTCTGTTATTTGCATGGGAATTGAAAGGTTCCCGTTATAAACATTTTAATTATGCGTCTGTTATAGCAGTGTAAATTTTATGCGTCCCGTTTTTAAACAGTGTAATTGATGGGGTCTGTTAAAAGCAAATGAAAAATTTATGCGTCTGTTACAGCAGGGGTAATTAATGCTTTTGTTATAGCAGTTGGGAATTAATGCGTCCCGGTTTTTAAAAATCTGTTAAAAGCAGTGTAAAATTTATGCGTCCCCGTTATAGCAGTCTGTTATAGCAGTGTAATTGATGCCTGTTATACATCTGTTTTAGCCCGTGTAATTGATGCGTCTGTTTTAGCAGGTAATTGAGCGTCGTTATAGCATGGGAATTGGGTGGGGTCCGTTAAAGCAGTGTAAATTTAAAGCGTCGTTATAGCAGTTTAATTAATGCGTCGTTTTAGCAGTCGTTATAGCATTTTAATTGATGCGTCTGTTTTAGCCCTCCGTTATAGCGTGTAATTGGGTGCGTCTGTTAAGCAGTGTAATTGATGCGTCTGTTATAGCAGGGAATTGATGCCCTCTGTTATAAACATCTGTTATAGCAATTTTAATTTATGCTCCGTTATAGCAGTGGGAAAATTTATGCGTCCCGTTATACAGTGTAATTGATGCGTCTGTTTTAGCAGTGTAAAATTTAAGCCCTCTGTTAAGCATGTAATTGACGTTTTGTTATAAACAGTGTAATTTATGCCCTCGTTAAGCATGTAAATTTATGCGTCTGTTTTTAGCAGTCTGTTAAGCATGTAATTAAGCGTCTGTTATTTTCAGTCTGTTAAAAACAGTTTTAATTAATGCTCTGTTAAGAATTTTAATTGATGCGTCCCCCTTTTAGCAGTGTAATTGATGCTCTGTTATAGCAGGGAAAATTTATGCATTTTGTTATAGGGAAAAATTAAAATTTATCGGTTTTGTTTGCAGTGTAATTGATGCGTCTGTTTTAAAGGGATTTGGGAAATTATGGGGTCTGTTTAGCAGCGTTTAGCAGTGTAATTGATGCGTCTGTTAAAAGCAAGGGAAATTTATGCGCTGTTAAAGCAGGGGTAATTGATGCCTTTTTAAAGAAATGGGAATTGATGCGTCTGTTTTAGCAAGGGAATTGATGCATCTTTGGTTTTTAATTTTTTTGCAGTCTGTTTTTTAAGCAGTGAATGGGTCTCCCGGTTTTAAACAGTGTAATTAGCGTCGTTAAGAATGTAAAATTTAACGTCTGTTATAGCAGTCTGTTTTAGCATGTTAAAAGATGCGTCTGTTTTAGAAGTGGGAATTGAACGTCTGTTATAGCATGTAATTTTATGCGCGTTATAGCATGTAATTGATGCGTCTGTTATAGCAGTGTAATTTTTTCCCTCTGGGTTTAGAAATGTAATTGATGCTTTTGTTTTAAAACAGTCTGTTATAGCAGGGAATTATGCGTCCGTTATAGCATGTTTAAATTTAAAGGTCTGTTTTAAAAAAGTCTGTTATAGCAGGTAATTGATCGTCTGTTTTAGAAGAAAAATTGATGCGTTTTGGGAAAAGAAGTGTAATTGTGCGTCTGTTTTTAGCATCTGTTATAGCGGGGGGGGGGGGGGTTTTTATGCGTCCGTTTTTAGCAGCTGTTATAGCAGTGTAATTGATGTGCTTTTAGTATTGGGTGGTGGGGGAGGGGTGGGGGTGGGGGGGAGGAGGGGGGGCGGGGGAGGAGTGGGGTGGTGGGGAGGAGTGGGGTTTGGGGGGAGGGTGGCGTGGTTTGGGGGGTCGTCGTGGTAAGGAGTGGCCCTGGGTGGGGTGGCGTGGGGGAGGAGGGGGCGTTTGGGGGTAAGGGGTGGGGGTGATGGGGAAAGGGGTTTGGCCCTTTTGGGGAAAGGGGTTTGGCCCTGGGGGTAAGGATGGGGATGGGGGGGGGAGGAAATGGCGTGGTGGTGAGGAGTGGCATGAAGGGGAAAGGGGTGGCGTGGTGGGGGGGGAGTGGGGGGTGGTGGGAAGGAGTGGCATGGGGGGGATTGGGGTGGTGGTAAGGAGTGGCGTGGTGGGGAGGAGTGGTGGGGGTGGTAAGAGTTGGGATGGTGGGGGGAGTGGGGGGTGGTTGGAAGGAAGGGCAGGTGGGGAGGAGTGGCGTGGTGGGGAAGGATTTGGGGGGGTGGGGAAAGGGGTGGCGTGGTGGAAAAGGGGTGGCATGGGGGAAAAGGGGGGGTGGTGAGGAGGAGTGGGAAAGGTGGAAAAGGAAATTGGGAAAGGGGGGGAGGGGTGGCGTGGTGGGGAGGGGTGGGATGGTGGGGAGGAGTGGCGTGGTGGGGGGGATTTGGGGGGGTGGGGAGGAGTGGCGTGGGGGGTAAGGAGTGGGGTGGGGGAGGGGTTGGGATGGGGGGGAGGATTTGGGGTGGGGGGGGGAGGAGTGGGGGGGTGGGGGGGGGGGTGGGGGGGGGGGGGGGGGGGATGGGGGGGGTTTGGGGGGGAGGCGTGGGGTAAGGGGTGGCGGTGGGGGGAGGAGTGGCATGGGGGGGAAAGGGGTGGCCCTGGGGGGGAGGAGTGGCGTGGGGGTAAGGAGTGGCATGGTGGGGAGGAGTGGCGTGGGGGGGGGGAGTGGCGTGGTGGGGAAGAGTGGCGTGGGGGTAAGGATGGCGGGGGTTTAGGATGGGATGGTGGGGGGGGAGTGGCGTGGTGGGGGGGAGGGCGTGGGGGGGAAGAGTGGCGTGGTGGAAGGAATGGGGATGGTGGGGAAGGGAAATGGGGTGGTGGGGAGGAGTGGCGTGGTGGGAAGGAGTGGCCTTTGGGGGGGAGGGGTGGCGGGTGGGGAGGGTGGCGTGGTTTTTTTTTGGAGTGGCGTGGGGTTAGGAGTGGCAAAGGGGGGAGGAGTGGCCCTGGGGGGGGGGAGGAGTGGGGTGGTGGTAAGGAGTGGCAGGGGGGGGAGGAGTGAAATTGGGGGGGAGGAGTGGCGTGGGGGGGGAGGGTGGCGTGGTTTTTGGGGGGAAGGAGTGGCATGGTGGGGGGGAGTGGCGTGGGGTAAAAGGGGTGGCCCGGTGGGGAGGAGTGGCGTGGTTGGGGGAAAGGGGGTGACGGGTGGGAGGAGTGGGGTGGGGGGAGGGGTTTGGGGGGGGTAAGGATGGGGATGGGGGGGAGGGGTGGCGTGGTGGGGAAAGGGTGGGGTGGTGTAAGGAGGGGCAAAGGTTTGGGGGGGAGTGGCTTGGGGGTAAAGGGGTGGCAAGGTGGGGGGGAGTGGCGTGGGGGGTAAGGAGTGGGATGGGGGGGAGGAGTGGCGTGGGGGGGAGGAGGGCGTGGTTGGTTTAAAGGGGTGGCTGGTGGGGGGGAGTTGGGGGTGGGGGGGAAAGGGGTGGGCGTGGTGGGGAGGAGTGGGGGGGGGTGGGGGGGAGTGCGTGGTGGGTTTAAGGGGTGGGGATGGGGGGGGAGGAGTGGCCCTGGTGGGGAAAGGGGTGACGTGGGGGAGGAGTGGCGTGATGAGGATGGCAAAGGTTTGGGGGGGGTGGCGTGGGGGGGGAGGAGTGGGGTGGTGGGGAGGAGGGGGGGGGTGGTGGGGGGGAGTGGCGTGGTGGGGAGATTTACGTGGTGGGGAGGAGTGGCGTGGGGGGGGGAGGGGTGGGGGTGGTGGGGAGGGGGTTGGGGGTGGTTTGGGGGGGGTGGGCCCCGGGGGGGGAGGAGTTGGGGATGGGGGGAGGAGTGGCGTGGGGGGGAGGAGTGGGGTTGGGGGGGAGGAGTGGCGTGGGGGGGGAGGGGTGGCGTTGTGGGGAGGGGTGGCCTGGTGGGGATGGCGGGTGGGAGGAGTGGCGGGGGTGGGGAGGGGTTTGGCGTGGTGGGGGGGAAAATGGCGTGGGGGGGGACATGAAAAAATCGACCCAAAAGGGGTTTTCACAGAAAGGGGGAAAGAGAGGGGGGGGGGGGGGGGGGGAAAGGGGAAAGGGAAAAGGGGGTTTTAAACCCGGAACGGAGGGATCTGTTGGGTTTTGCAAAAAAAGAGGGGAGAGAGGGGGGGGGGGATTTAGAAGAAGAGGAGGGAGGGTTTTAAAAAGAGTGGAGGGGATTTTGTTAAGCAGAAATTTTCGCAGGTGGGGAAGGGGTAGGAAAAGAGCCATGAGAAAGTGGGGGAAAGCAGGAGGAAGAGAGCAAAAAAAGGTGAGGGAGAGGGAAAATGTTTACGGGGGAAAAGAGGAAAAAAAAGGGGGGGGGGAAAGAAAAATTTAAAGCGGGGAAAAGGGGAAAACGGGAGGGGGAAAAGGGGAAAAAGGGGAAAAGGGGAAAAAAAGAAAATTTGAACAATTAGGAAGTTGTGTGGGAACCGCAGTGGTGTGTAAAATCGGGAGTGGGGTGAAATCCCGAGTTTTTTTTCTTTCCCGACTGACCTTTCTTAAACATGCCTCGTTTAAAGGGGAAAGTTTTAATGCGGGGGAAGGGGTCTTGAAACCAGGGAATTGAGGCTCCTCCTTCTATCAACTGTTTTTTACCCCTGTTGCTCAGTAAAAAATCTCTCATAAATTGTTTTGCATTGTGGTGTTGTGGAGATGAGAAATGTAAGCTGATTTTGTGCGTTCGTGCCCTTTTGGGGAAAACCGGCGTGAAGTACGTGAGGATTGAGTGCGTGTTGGTGGGGATGCATATAGAGGGGGGCTTTTGGGGTAGCTGTGGAGGTTCTGTGGACGTTCTGTTTGTGTTCTATGGGAGTTCCCTTTGGGTGTTCTGTGGGAAAGATCCCGTGGGCATCTATGTAAACCCAAATTAAAAAACACAATCTGATATCAAAAGTTTTCCCTTTTAGTGACAGCGAAATCACACGTCTTTTCCCGTGACAAAACAGAAATCACAGTGTCCCTTTCCCTGACAATCAGAAATCCCGCAGTGTCCCCCTTTCCCGTGACCAAACAAATATCAGTGTCTTCCCCAATTTAGAATGAATATCAACGGTGTCTTTCAATTTACAATCAATATCAATATTTTTCCCTTCCCCAAAAAACAATCAATATCGACAGTGTCTTTCCCAAAACAATCAGATATCGACAGTGTCCCTTCCCAAAAACAATCAATAACATTGGGCTTCCAATGACAATCATATATCAAAAGTTCTTCCAAAGACAATCAGATATCCAAAAAATGTCTTCCATGACAATCAGATATCCCTGTCTTCCAATGAGAAATGAATATCAACAGGGGCTTTTCTATTTACAAACAGGGTATCAATATTGTCCCCTTTCCCAAAAGCAATCAGAAAATCAACAGATCTTCCCAAAAACAATCAATTTTTGACAGTGTCTTCCAAAAACAATCAGATATCAACCCGTGTCTTCCCAAAAACAATCAAAAAAATTTACAGTGTCCCTTTCCAAAAACAATCAATAACAGGTCCTTCCAAAGACAATCAGATATCAACAGTGTTTTCCAGTGACAATCAGATAGCAGTGTCTTCCAGTGACAATCAGATATCAACAGTGTCTTCCAGTGACAATCAGATATCAACAGTGTCTTCCAGTGACAATCAGATATCAACAGTGTCTTCCATGACAATCAGATACAACAGTGTCTTCCATACAATCAGATATCAACAGTGTCTTCCAGTGACAATCAGATATCAACAGTGTTTTCCATGACAATCAGATATCAGCAGTGTCTTCCAGTGACAATCAGATATCAACAGTGTCTTCCAGTGACAATCAAAATCAACAGTATCTCCAAGTGACAATCAGATATCAACAGTGTCTTCCAGTGACAATCAGATATCAACAGTGTCTTCCAGTGACAATCGGATATCAACAGTGTCTTCCAGTGACAATCGGATATCAACAGTGTCTTCCAGTGACAATCAGATATCAACAGTGTCTTCCAGTGACAATCGGATATCAACAGTGTCTTCCAGTGACAATCAGATATCAACAGTGTCTTCCAGTGACAATCAGATATCAACAGTATCTTCCAGTGACAATCGGATATCAACAGTGTCTTCCAGTGACAATCAGATATCAACAGTGTCTTCCAGTGACAATCAGATATCAACAGTGTCTTCCAGTGACAATCAGAAAATCAACAGTGTCTTCCAGTGACAATCAGATATCAACAGTGTCTTCCAGTGACAATCAGATATCAACAGTGTCTTCCAGTGACAATCAGATATCAACAGTGTCTTCCAGTGACAATCAGATATCAACAGTGTCTTCCAGTGACAATCAGATATCAACAGTGTTTTCCAGTGACAATCAGATATCAAAAAAGTCTTCTGGTGGGCAGATGAAAAAACGACCATTGGGGACAAATTTCGACTGCTTAGATACAGCAAGACTTGAAGAGCTACTTGGAGTCTACCTGGAGGATATTCCGAGGATAAACGCCCCCGCGGCCCGGTCCACGACCAGGCTTCCCGGTGGATAAAGGCCTGATCAACCAGGCTGTTACTGCTGACCGCACGTAGTCCAATCTACGAACCACAGCCTGGCTGATCCGGCACTGACTTTAGGTATCTGTCCAGCTCCCTCTTGAAGACAACCAGGGGTCTACTGGTAATTCCCTTATGGCTGGTGGGAGGCTGTTGAATAGTCTTGGGCCCCGGACACTTATTGCGCTTTCTCTTAGTGTACTAGTGACGCCCCTACTTTTCACTGGGGGTATGTTGCATCGCCTGCCAAGTCTCTTGCTTTCGTTAGGGAGTGATTTCTGTGTGCAGATTAGGAACCAGTCCCTCCAGAATCTTCCAGGTGCAGATTATGATGTCTCTCTCGCCTGCGCTCCAGTGAGTACAAGTCAAGTGCTTCCAGGCGTTTCCAGTAGTTAAAGTGTTTGATGGAAGTTATACGTGCATTAAAGGTACTCAATACAAGTACAGAACAAAGAACACAGAACATAGATCATCTCCTAGAACATAAAAAAACAGACTTAGGAATAATAATGTCAGATCTGTTATTTACAGAAGACAATATAGAAAATGTGGTAAAGGCCAGAAAGATGACAGACTGGATAATGAGAACTTTCAAAACAAGAGATACAACCCCAGTGATGGTATCTAGTGAAATATCTTGTGTTCTCACCTCTAGAACATTGTTATGTGCTCACAACTCAGAGGCTCAAAATTTCGATTCTTCTATGCTTGCAGTTCCGTTCAAGGCAGGAGAGATAATTGACCTGGAACATGTACCGAGAACGTCTACAATATTTAGACTGCTGGGAACACCTCAACGTAAGACTCGGAATGTACTCTTGACAAGGGAGAAGAGATAATATATGCATGGAAAGTACTTGAGCGCCAGGTCCTTAATGCGCACACACTGTCATAACAATATACTGGAGTGAGAGATGTGGGAGGAAGTTTAAAATAAACCCAGTGAAAATAAGTGCACTGTGGGCACAATAAGAGAATATTGTGTCAACATAAGTAGTCCAAGACTCTTCAACCTGCTACCAGCAGATATAAAATATTGCTGGAACAAATGTGGAAGTCTTCGAAAGCAAACTAGAGCACTATTTCCACCAAGTCCCAGGTCAACCAGGCTGTGATGGAACCAGTAAGTCACTAGTGCCAGGTCAACCAGGCTGTGATAGGTAGGACCAGCGAACCACTAACAGCACCAGCCTCGTCGAAAAGGCACTCAGTAAGGAGGCTTGGTCAAAGGCTGGGCTAGTAGGTAGCTCGGTGACAGGTCTATCACAAATACAGGTATGTAACAGGTTTGACAAGTAGCTGTGTGTAGCTGAGAGGGTGATGGTGTGTGTATGTGTGACTAGTGTGGCTGTTTCCTCGACCCAGTATATCCAGTCATACATAAAACAAACAAACATGCATAAAACAGGTGTGAGCCGCTGGCACACCTGTTTTCCCAGTTTCAACAAACGGAGAAGAGAATATAGTGAGCGCCAAGGAAAACAGTTGTAGCCTCGCTCTTCAGTCCTTAACGTTTAACTGTTGTTTGTAACCATTCGTTGTTCCTGTTTGTTTTGCAGCCGTTGTTTGTAACCCCTCTTTGTTACTGTTCGCTGAAATAGTTCTTTGTAGCTGTTAGTTGCTACCGTTCGTTGTAACTGTTCGTTGATACAGTTCATTGTAACCGTTTGTTTTAACCGTTTATTGTTGGGACAGTTTTTAGTTTGTGATGTGTGGGTTGACCACGTCAAGCCACAGGTGTGTGTGTGTTCTGTGTGTGTGTGTGTGTGTGTGTGTGTGTGTGTGTGTGTGTGTGTTATTGCGTTAATGAGTGTGTGTTATTGTGTGTGTGTGTGTGTTATTGGTTGTGTGTGTGTGTGTTATTGTGTGTGTGTCGTGTGTTTGTGTGTGTGTGTGTGTTTGTGTGTGCTGTGTAGTTGTGTGTGTGTGTGTGTGTGTGTGTGCTAGTGTGTGTGTGTGTACTCGCCTAGTTGTGGTTGCAGAGATCGATTTACAGCTCCTAGCCCCGCCTCTTCACTGGTCGCTACTAGGTCACTCTTCCTGCTCCATGAGCTTTATCATACCTCTTCTTAAAGCATTGTATATGGATCCTGCCTCCACTACATCACTTCCCAGACTATTCCACTTCCTAACAACTCTGTGACTAAATAATACTTCCTAACATCCCTGTGATTCATCCGAGTCTTCAACTTCCAACTGTGTCCCCTTGTTGCTGTGTCCCATCTCTGGAACATCCTGTCTCTGTCCACCTTGTGTGTGTGTGTGTGTGTGTGTGTGTGTGTGTGTTGACCTGAGTGGGTCCGTGGGGGTTGAATTACGGTTACTGGTGTACTTCATAATACTGTCATCACTATAGAGTAGGTGTTCACTTAGTAAAGCTCCACACAGAGCGAAACGCGATTGGATGAAACTCAACTTGTATACAGAGCAAAACGTGACCCGATAAAGGTCTGGACAGAATGAAACATGATTTGATAAAGCTCTACAAAGAGTGAAACATGACTTGATTAAGCTCTACGAAGAGTGAAACATGACTTGATAAAACTCTAAAAAGAGCGAAAAGTTGTCCCAATAAAGTCTTGTTTTGCAACGTGTCTTTTTCCCATTCTCTCTCTCTCTCTCTCTCTCTCTCTCTCTCTCTCTCTCTCTCTCTCTCTCTCTCTCTCTCTCTCTCTCTCTCTCTCTCTCTCTCTCTCTCTCTCTCTCTCCCCAATCCCTAAGGAGTGAGGGAGGTGAACTAAGGGAGGGGTGAAGTAGATGGAGTGAGGTAGATGTGAATGAGGGACGGGACGAGGTTGATGGAGCGAGGAAGGGGGTGTCACTAGTTGAGGGTACAGGTGTGATGGGTCAGTGCCAACACAGTAACTCCTCTCATGCAAATACCAGTGCCTTCTGTCCCTGGTGCCACCTACCTGCTTACCCAGGCACAGGTGCCACCTACCTGCTTACCCAGGCACAGGTGCCACCTACCTGCTTACCCAGGCACAGGTGCCACCTACCTGCTTACCCAGGCACATGTGGTGACAAATTGTCCTCGGTCGCCTACTGCTGTTTTCCTCTACACACACACACACACCACACACACACACACACACACACACACACACACACACACACACACACACACACACACAGAGTTGATACTTTCTCTCAGGTGAACGTGTGTTCTATATCCATCATCTTAACAACATGTATCACGCAAGTCTGTTTCCTTATCACTTTCTCTCTCTCTCTCTCTCTCTCTCTCTCTCTCTCTCTCTCTCTCTATCACAAAAGTACTCAGTCGAGTTATTTGCATTTCGTTTAGCTCAATGTGTCTTCAGAAGAATCCGAGAAACACTTCGTAAGTCAACAGCAGAATTTACAAGAGTCATTAACACTCTAGCAAAACCAACCAAAATTAAAGTAGGTTTACCTGGAGTTTACCTGGAGAGGGTTTCGGGGGTCAACATCCCCGCGGCTCGGTCTGAGACCAGGCCTCATGGTGGATCAGGGTCTTAACAACCAGGCTGTTACTGCTGGCCGCACGCAAACTGGCTTACGAACCACAGCCCGGTTGGTCAGGTACTGACTTTAGGTGCCTGTCCAGTACCTTTTCTGAAGGCAGCCAGGAGTCTATTGGTAATCCCCCTTATGTATGCTGGGAGGCAGTTGAACAGTCTTGGGCCCTGGACACTTATTGTGTTATCTCTCATTGTACTCGTGGCGCCCCTGCTTTTCATCGGGGGATGAAATATTGCATCTCCTGCCGAGTCTTTTGCTTTCATAGGGAGTGATTTTCGTGTGCAGGTTTGGTACTAATCCCTCCAGGACCTTCCAAGTGTATATTATCATGCATCTCCCTCGCCTGCTTTCCATGGAATACAGATCAAGGACCTTCAATCGTTCTCGGCAATTTAGGTGCCTTATCGTACTTATGTGTGCTGTGAAAGTTCTTTGTATGCTCCCCAGGTCTACAATGTCGCCAGCCTTGAAAAGGGCCATTAGTGTACAACAGTATTCCAGCCTAGAGAGAACAAGCGATTTGAAGAGAATCATCATGGGCTTGGCATCCCTAGTTTTGAAGGTTCTCATTATCCATCCAATCATTTTCCTAGCGGATGAGGTAGATACATTCTTGTGGTCTTTGAAGGCGAGATCCTCTGACATTATCACTCTCAGGTCCTTCACATTTCTTTTTCGCTCTATTGTATGGTTAGAATTTGTCGTATACCCTGATATATTTTTAATTTGCTCAAGTTTTCCATATCTGAGTAGTTGAAATTTCTCCTCGTTGAACTTCATATTGTTTTGAGTGGCCCATTGGAAGATTTGGTTGATGTCCGCTTGGAGTCTTCCAGTGTCTTCGATGGAGGTCAGTGCCATGGCAATCTGGGTGTCATCCGCAAAGGAAGACACAGAGTCAGAAATGAGGATGAGAAATAGAATGGGAGAGAGTACTGCGCCTTGTAGAACAGAGCTTTTCACCGTGGCTGCCTGGACCTTTATTCTGTGTACTATTACACTTTATGTTCTATTTGTTAAGAAGTTATAGATCCATCTACCAACTTTTCTTGTACTGACTAATTTCAGTAAAACATCCGCAATACCAAAGTTCCATCAAAAGTTTGTTGGTTTGTATCGAGTAGTCGACCATGTCAGTGTCAATAAATATAAAGTTAGAGAAATTAGTACTGGTTAGTATAAAGAATCGCATTTAGTTCATATGAAGTTAGTATGCGATGTCGAGATTCCTGACACCCAGAGGAATGTGGCTGATAATCCTCCTGATTTAGTACCCTTTACCAACCAGACAGACGAACAACCTGATTATCATTATTCCCTCAGTACATGACAAGTATTGAGGAATCCCTAAGTTTCATTTATAAATACCAATTTAGATCCTTCCTCAGCCACGACATGTGTTAGCTGTTGCTACAGAATTTGACCCTCCTAGAAATGACCACTCTGCATATGTAAATCTGCACTCTTGCAGAGTTGCAGTTAAATGTAAATAATCTTATAGATAGGTAGTGCATCTAACGAGTATTTCAACTGTGTGTCTACAATGTCATCTTAAAAATGTTCAGATTTTTTTATAAGTGTTCACATTCTCTTCAGATTCTGAGATTTAACAGTAAAAGAGTTGTGTGCACCAAGTTTACCTTTTCTGTTAAACACTTTCTTCTTTGTAAATATACTTCCTCAGAATCTGTAGATCACATGAATACAAATCGATTGATCTCTTTCTCTATCTTGATTCCTCTTTTGTTAAACTGTACCCTTATTGATTCTATTATTTACCATGATTTTGTGAATTATAATTTGTAATGCATTACAGTCAATTTTAATCTTTATAATTAATACTTATGTTAGGTGATAAGTTCACTAGTATTGTATAGAATCAGCCCAAAGCCAAAATGCCTTCTGTCTATCCTATGTATAAGGGAGCCATATGTTGGGGACGCCATACATTAGCATCACTGAGCTGTCACCTTTATTACTTGTGTAGTACGCTTATACACTTAGATATTTCATCCACATTAGTTGTGACGTCACGAGACCCCTCACATGTGAGCCATAGGCCTCGCTAATACTCTCTGCTAGACTTGCAAGACTGTGACAGGCAGGTCTGAGCTCTCTCTCAAGACTTAATTATACTCCTCCAAGACATCCATCAGGTGTTTATCTTTCTCCGTAACATCCCCAGCGAATCCCCACGACATGTGTGTGTGAGAGAGATGGTGACCCTTTCTTCTTTCATCTGAAGTGATTTAAAATGTTGCAGACATATTCCATAATTATGAATTCTTAAGAGAGAGAGAGATAGTGGGAAGAAGGAATGAGGTTTACAGTCTTCCAGAATCTTGGTGGTGGTGTGATTAATGGTATGTTGAGTGGAGTGGTCAGGTGATTAGTGGAGTGTTGCACGTAGCGTTAGCTGAAGTAGTGGCCTGCTTCATTACTGTTTGTAGTGCACTTATTCTGCACTACCTTTTTTTAACCGTTTCCAACAGAAGCACCGTCCCCCGTGGCATTACCGTTGATACAACATGAAGACCGTCCCCCGTGGCATTACCGTTGACACAACATAAGCACCGTCCCCCGTGGCATTACCGTTGACACAACATAAGCACCGTCCCCCGTGGCATTACCGTTGACACAACATAAGCACCGTCCCCCGTGGCATTACCGTTGACACAATAAGCACGTCCCGTGGCTTACCGTTGAACAACATAGCACCGTCCCCGTGGCATTACCATTGATACAACAGAAGCACCGTCCCCCGTGGCATTACCATTGATACAACAGAAGCACCGTCCCCCGTGGCATTACCATTGATACAACAAAGCACGTCCCCGTGGCATTACCATGATCAACAGAAGCACCGTCCCCCGTGGCATTACCTTTGATACAACAGAAGTACCGTCCCCCGTGTCATTACCGTTGACACAACATAAGCACTGTCCCCTGTGGCATTACCAATGATGCAACAGAAGCACCGTCCCCCGTGGCATTACCTTTGATACAACAGAAGCACCGTCCCCCGTGGCATTACCGTTGATACATCAGAAGCACCGTCCCCCGTGGCATTACCGTTGATACAACAGAAGCGCCGTCCCCCGTGGCATTACCGTTGATACAACAGAAGCACCGTCCCCGTGGCATTACCATTGATACAACAGAAGCACGTCCCCGTGCTTACTGTTGATACAACAGAAGCACCGTCCCCTGCATTACATTGATACAACAGAGCATGTCCGTGGCATACTTGATAACAGGAAGCACCACCCCCGTGGTATCAGATCAACAGAGCACCGATCCGTGGTTACGTGATACAACGAAGCACTGTCCCCCTGTATATAGACGGCAGACCTTACATGAACACCACACAGTGTAGATGGCAGACCTTACAGGAACACCACACAGTGTAGATGGCAGACCTTACGTGAACACCACACAGTGTAGATGGCAGACCTTACGTGAACACCAACAGTGTCGATGGCAGACCTTACGTGAACACCACACAGTGTAGATGGCAGACCTTACGTGAACACCACACAGTGTCGATGGCAGACCTTACACTAACACCACACAGTGTAGTGTCAGTCGTCAGGCAGACTCCGCACGGTGTACATATATCTACAGTAAAACAGGTGGCAGCAATTATCACACTTAGCGGGATGGTGGTAGTGTCCAGCCACGGACCGTTTTTGTTTGGCTGGAAGTGTCCAGCCACGGACCGTTTTCAGGCTCTCTGGTAGTGTCCAGCCACAGACCGTTCATGTCTGGCTGGCTGGAAGTATCCAGCCACGGACCGTTCTTGGCTGTCTGGTAGTATAGCATCCAGCCACGGGCTGTTCTTGGCTGGCTGATAGTATAGCGTCGATCCACGGACCGTTCTTTGCTGTCTGGTAGTATAGCGTAAAGCCACGGACCGTTCTTGGCTGGCTGATAGTATAGCGTCCAGCCACGTACCGTTCTCAAGCGATTTTTGCGAAGTTATTTGTGTAGTAAGTTCCAACAAGGACTAACGAGGTGTGTTGTTATTAATTTCTCACATTGTCGTAACAGTTACGAGCCCGTTGACCGTTGCGAGCGGCACCGTAACCTGCCAGTGAAGTGTTGAGTGTGTGTTGTCGTCCCCGGCCTGCCTTGACGGTAGGCTTTCCTCTTGTGTCCATACTATCATGTTTTTTTGTAATGTAAACAGGGGGTACATTGGTGCTGCCACATAAACAGGGAGTCCCGAGGTGCCACATAAGCATGGAGTCCCGAGGTGCCATTTGCTTTTCCTTCTCACAGGTCGCCCACGTAGGCACCACTGTACGTGGCACAAAGGCACCCAGGTGAGGAGTGAGTGCCTTTGAACGGGGGGAAGGGTTCTTCATCCAGGGTTTATTTATGGCCTCTACGGGTTTAACGCTTTCCTGTGAGTATAATGTCAGTGCTATACTTCAACATGCTCAATTACTCACCGTGTCTTCTCTCTCCGATTCGGCAGATCGGGAGGTCCGTGACTGCCACCGCTCCAGCAATGCCTTCCGCTCGGACAAGATGCCGCTGGCCACCTGGGAGCCCTTCTTCTGTGTGCTCCTACAGGATGAAACTACCTTCACCGCCTACCGTTCAGAGGAGATGGCTGTGAGTACCCACAAGAGCTTCTTGTGTCCTTGATATCTTGAACATCTCTTCTTGTACCCACAACAGGAGGTTCTTGTGTTGTTCATAGAGCCCTTTGAACCTCTACTTTTACTCATAACGTGGAATTAATGCTTATAAACCTCCTGAACCTCTCTATTCGTACAATGTATATGTGACCTGAACCTCTCTCCTCGTATGATGTATATGTAACCTGAACCTCTCTTCTCGTATGATGCATGTGTGACCTGAATCCCTCTCCTCGTATAATGCATGTGTGACCTGTACCTCTCTCCTCGTACGATGTATATGTAACCTGAACCTCTCTCCTCGTACGATGCATTTGTAACCTGAACCTCTCTCCTCGTACGATGCATGTGTAACCTCCTGAACCTCTCTTCTCGTACGATGCATGTGTAACCTCCTGAACCTCTCTCCTCGTAAGATGCATGTGTATTGTCAAAATGTTTCACCTGCTCAGCAGGCGAAACAGGGTATGGAAGTAACCGCCTAGATTCGGCTAGGCTCCAATAATTATCTGTTGTCTCTCTGTATTGACAGAGTACTGCGTACTCTGATGCAGAGCGTGTAGGTTCTACTCCTGCTGTAGACTGCGATATATATATATATATATATATATATATATATATATTATAAAATATATATATATATTGGAAGGAAGGGGTAAGGGAGGTTTTGTGGGCGAGGGGCTTGGATTTCCAGCAGGCGTGCATGAGCGTGTTAGATTAGAGTGAATGGAGGCGAATGGTATTTGGGACCTGACGATCTGTTGGAGTGTGAGCAGGGTAATATTTAGTGAAGGGATTCAGGGAAACCGGTTATTTTTATATAGCCGGACTTGAGTCCTGGAAATGGGAAGTACAATGTCTGCACTCTAAAGGAGAGGTTTGGGATATTAGCAGTTTGGAGGGATATGTTGTGTATCTTTATACGTATATGCTTCTAAACTGTTGTATTCTGAGCACCTCTGCAAAAACAGTGATAATGTGTGAGTGTGGTGAAAGTGTTGAATGATGAAAGTATTTTCTTTTGGGGGATTTTCTTTCTTTTTTGGGTCACCCTGCCTCGGTGGGAGACGGCCGACTTGTTGAGAGAGAGAAGATATATATATATATATATATATATATATATATATATATTATATATATTAATATATGTCGTGCCGAATAGGTAAAACTTGCTATTTTGGCTTAAACAGCAACGTTCTTCTTGCCGAATAAGGCACGTGGAAATTTGTGTATGCAATAATTCCGCAAAAATCATGCTGAACCTAACAGAAAACATATATTTCATTGTGTTTGTTTATTATCAAATTATTGTAAACTTATCTAAAACATATTTAGTTGGATTAGGCTAAATTAAATTGCACTTGTTATAATAAGGTTAGGTAAGTTTTCTAAGGTTCTTTTGGTACAAAATTATTAATTTTTACATTAGCATAAATGAAAAAATATATCTTTAAACGTGTAAGATAAAATTTTAGAAGGACTTAATTTTAAATGAGATCTTGCTAATTGACCAATTATACTTATATATATATATTATTGACCTCTTTATCCATTGACATTGACAAATAAATGTTTTAATACGATAAGGTTATTATAAATTTTGATGGAAAACACGAAGAGTGAAGAGAGCGTGAAATTAACTTTTGTGCTGAAGCAGGTTAATGTTGTTAATGGTGAGGTGGTCACCTGGTGACTAGAATGTTGTTGATGGTGAGGTGGTCACCTGGTGACTAGAATGTTGTTGATGGTGAGGTGGTCACCTGGTGACTAGAATGTTGTTGATGGTGAGGTGGTCACCTGGTGACTAGAATGTTGTTGATGGTGAGGTGGTCACCTGGTGACTAGAATGTTGTTGATGGTGAGGTGGTCACCTGGTGACTAGAATGTTGTTTGTTGGGAGTTGTGTTCGCTGGGGTAAAATTCGTTGATGATTGAGTCTTGGTCACTGTACTAGTGTTGTTATGGTATTGTGGTCATCTTAGGCACACTGATGCTTGTGTGTGTGAGATGACGGTGTGAGGACGGGGTGGTCACCTGGTAGACCCAATGGGAGGTGGTGAGGTGGCAGCCGAGGGGATAGCAATTATTGGTATGGTCGCGTGGTCACCTGTCTAGAAGTTGCAGAGTGAGGTGTCAAGGTGATAGAATGGTGTGTAGGAAAAGTTGTCAACTTATAGAGTTTTGAAGGTGAGTGGTCCCTCTGATACAGAAATTTAAATGGTGAGGTGGTCTTCCTAGTGACTATAATGTTGTTGATGGCAGAGGTGTCACCTGGTGACTAGAATGTTGTTGATGGTGAGGTGGTCACCTGGTGACTAGAATGTTGTTGATGGTGAGGTGGTCACCTGGTGACTAGAATGTTGTTGATGGTGAGGTGGTCACCTGGTGACTAGAATGTTGATTTTGTGGAGTTGTGTTCGCTAGGGGTAAAACATCTGTGATGATTCATATCTTGGTCATTATCTCTGTGGTGTGTGTGGCATTTGTGGTATTTTAAGGCACACTGACTGCTGTGTGTGTGAGAGACTGAGGGTGGAGGACGGGGTGGGTCACTGGTAGACCCCAGCTGGGCCACAGGTGGTTTGCAGGTGGCAGCTGAGGAGATCAGCAATATCTGGTATGTCCGAGTCACCTTCCATCACAGTGCCAGAGTCAGGTGCCAAGGAGAAGCTGCGGGTGTAGGAAAACTCTCGAAACTTATCAGAGGTATTGTGAAGAAACCTGTATTGAGTCGCCTCTGATACAGAAAAATTACAATCAGGTATCAGCGGAGTCTTCCCTTGACAATCAGATATCAACAAAGCCTTCTACTAGGCAGATGAAAACATGGTGCTCAGAAGATGACATATTTCAACTACTTAATAATAGCGAGAATGAAGAACACGTTACACAGACCATCTCATATAATGTAAGAAACAAGTAACAGTCTTAGGAATAATAATAACGTCAGTTGATCTGTTATTTAGAGAAGACAATAAAACAAATGCAGTGAAGGTCAGAAAGATGACAGGCTGGATAATGAGAACTTTCAAAACAACAGAAACAACGCCAGTGATGTTGCAAGTGAAATCACTTGTGTTCTCGCAAGTGTAATAATTAGGTGTCTTTATTCAGGAGCGTTTCACCTACACAGTAGACTTGATCAGTCTAATACAGAGGTGATAAACATGGAGACAGCAGAAGCAGTGGAGAGATAAAGATGTGATGATCAACCCATCAACATTGAAGAAATAGTTCCAGTGAAGATGTGATCTACTTTTTAGTCTACAGCATTGTGAACACCAGTCTGTAATGTTACAGTGAACCTGGCACTGTGTACCTTGTTACAGTGAACCTGGCACTGTATACCTTGTTACAGTGAACCTGGCACTGTATACCTTGTTACAGTGAACCTGGCACTGTGTACCTTGTTACAGTGAACCTGGCACTGTGTACCTTGTTACAGTGAACCTGGCACTGTGTACCTTGTTACAGTGAACCTGGCACTGTGTACCTTGTTACAGTGAACCTGGCACTGTGTACCTTGTTACAGTGAACCTGGCACTGTTACCTTGTTACAGTGAACCTGGCACTGTGTACCTTGTTACAGTGAACCTGGCACTGTATACCTTGTTACAGTGAACCTGGCACTGTGTACCTTGTTACAGTGAACCTGGCACTGTGTACCTTGTTACAGTGAACCTGGCACTGTATACCTTGTTACAGTGAACCTGGCACTGTGTACCTTGTTACAGTGAACCTGGCACTGTGTACCTTGTTACAGTGAACCTGGCACTGTGTACCTTGTTAAAGTGAACCTGGCACTGTGTACCTTGTTACAGTGAACCTGGCACTGTGTACCTTGTTACAGTGAACCTGGCACTGTGTACCTTGTTACAGTGAACCTGGCACTGTGTACCTTTGTTACAGTGAACCTGGCACTGTGTACCTTGTTACAGTGAACCTGGCACTGTGTACCTTCCTGTTACAGTGAACTTGGCACTGTGTACCTTCCTACGTATCGTGCAGCCTAGAGTGATCTTATTACGGTGAACCTGGCACTGTGTACCTTCCTGTTACAGTGAACCTGGGCACTGTGTACCTTCCTGTTACAGTGAACCTGGTACTGTGTACCTTCCTGTTACAGAGAACTTGGCACGGTGTACCTTCCTGTTAAAGTGAACCTGGCACTGTGTACCTTCCTGTTACAGAGAACTTGGCACGGTGTACCTTCCTGTTACAGTGAACTTGGCAATGTGTACCTTCCTACGTACCGTGCAGCCTAGAGTGAACTTATTACGGTGAACCTGGCACGTATTACCATCTTATGTTTCAGTGAACTTGGCACTGTGTACCTTCCTGTTACAGTGAACTTGGCACGGTGTACCTTACTAAGTACCGTGCAGTACATATACCAGTCTATAATGTTGCTGCAGTGAACTTGGCACTGTGTACCTTCCTGTTACAGTGAACTTGGCACGGTGTACCTTACTAAGTACCGTGCATTACATACACCAGTCTATAATGTTGCTACAGTGAACTTGGCACTGTGTACCTTCCTGTTACAGTGAACTTGGCACTATGTACCTTCCTGTTACAGTGAACTTGGCAATGTGTACCTTCCTACGTACCGTGCAGCCTAGAGTGATCTTATTACGGTGAACCTGGCACTGTGTACCTTCCTGTTACAGTGAACTTGGCACTGTGTACCTTCCTGTTACAGCGAACTTGGCACTGTGTACCTTCCTGTTACAGTGAACTTGGCACTGTGTACCTTCCTGTTACAGTGAACTTGGCACGGTGTACCTTACTAAGTACCGTGCAGTACATATACCAGTCTATAATGTTGCTGCAGTGAACTTGGCACTGTGTACCTTCCTGTTACAGTGAACTTGGCACGGTGTACCTTACTAAGTACCGTGCATTACATACACCAGTCTATAATGTTGCTACAGTGAACTTGGCACTGTGTACCTTCCTGTTACAGTGAACTTGGCACTATGTACCTTCCTGTTACAGTGAACTTGGCACTGTGTACCTTCCTACGTACCGTGCAGCCTAGAGTGATCTTATTACGGTGAACCTGGCACTGTGTACCTTCCTACCTTCAAACGAAGCACTCCTTCCTACCACTGATGTTAGCGATTTTCAGGAAATACCTGAGTGGACCAGCGTCTGGTGGACCCTACCCTGGTAATTACCGTCCACCCTGGCAAGGTTCTATAGGAAATAGGGTGTGGTTACACAGCCCATGAGCCTGGCATGGTTCTGTGGGGAAACAGGGTGTGGTTACACAGCCCATGAGCCTGGCATGGTTCTGTGGGGAAACAAGGTGTGGTACATAACTTTTAGCACTAGCTGGGGTACTTAGAAAACCAATTGCTATGTATAGTCTCATTTTCTGACAAGAATGTATAGAAAACTAGATGTGAAAAGTATCTTTATCTAAAGCTATACTTCTTTCATCTGTATCTAAATCTTTATCTCTAACATCTGAATCTGTAGCCGTGTACCGCTCTGTACCTACCGTGCACCGTGCCACAGGTTCAACCTGGTAGAACTCCGTATTCATCACAAATTGGAACAAACCAGCACTGTGGCGGGACTTTGTTATTCTGTGGAAGAGCCTGAACACAGGTGCCATTCCAGACTTATTCAAAACTACTGATGTCGCATAACACAAGGGTGGCAGTAAACCACTCACGAAAAACTATAAACTAATAATGCCAACTTTACGCGTTATCAAAATCTTTGAAAGGGTCACATGTAGCAAGATTACCAATCACATGGAATCAAAACAGTTGCACAAGCCAGGGCAGCATGGGTTTAGAGTAGGTCACTCCTACCTTCCACAATTGCTAGATCATTACGATGTGGTTCTGGATCCCCTGCAAGACAAGCTAATTGTAGTAACTGTAGTATTTTTGCCACAGCCTTCGACAAGTGCGACGAGAAGTGAAAGTTCACAAAATTCATGCCAAAGAAATATCTGGAAAAGTGGACACATGGATAGTTAATTTATTAACACATAAAACCCAGAGAGAGGATAATAGTCATCAGAGCGAAGTCGGAGGCTGCCACAGTGAAACACACTGTTGCTCAAGGCACAGTACTCGAAATAGTTCCACAAGACTGTTGCAAGTTTGGTCTCCAGAGGAGAGACAGAGGACGCTAGGAGGTACGAGACTGCCAGGCGTGACCTCTACAGGAAAGACATAGGACGCTACGAGATACGAGACTGGCAGGTGTGATCTCTGCAGGAGAGACAGAGGATGCTACGAGATACTAGACTGGCAGGTGTGATCTTTACAGGAGACGCTAGGCAGGACTTCAGCTGAGCGGGAGAGACAGCACGTGACATCAGACTGGCAGACAGAAATTGGCGGATGCAAAGAGAGGAAGAGAGGGGAGGAGTGCGAGGAATGCGGAAATGAAAGGATAACGCCACGGAAATGAAGGGATAAAGAGGAGCGGATGTTGCGGGAGGGAGGGAGGTGTGAGAGGAAGTCACGAAGATTCCCGGACGGTGTGAGGGTTAATGAGGGAAACAGCACGAGTGAGAGAGAGAGAGAGAGAGAGAGAGAGAGAGAGAGAGAGAGAGAGAGAATGGCAGTAAAACTATAGAAAGGGGAAGAATACTATTTCATTGATATTTTTCCCATCAAATTATTGCCATTATTATTATTATTAGTAGTAGTATAATTGCTGCGTTCTTTATATGTACGTTTACAAAATCTCTCTCTCTCTCTCTCTCTCTCTCTCTCTCTCTCTCTCTCTCTCTCTCTCTCTCTCTCTCTCTCTCTCTCTCCCCTTCCCTCCCCCATCAACCATATGTTATCTTCCCCTCACTTAAGGTTTCCTCTCATTCGCTAATGGTTGTTTGGACGGTTTCTGAAGGTTGTATTTACTCCTCTCCCCTCCCCTATCCCCTCTTTCCTTTTCTCCCCCTCGTCCTTCTTTAATCTCCTCTCCCGTATCCCCTCTTTTCTCACCCCTTCCTCATATCCCTTCGTTATATTGATCTGCTAGACGTTGTTGATACTTGTACTGGTCAGTGCTATTATTCTGAGACTTAATTACTACGGTCTCAGAGGTCATACACATGATCTCAGAGGACACACACACGATCTCAGAGGACACACACACGATCTCAGAGGTCATACACACGATCTCAGAGGTCATAAACATGATCTCAGAGGACACACACACGATCTCAGAGGTCACACGCACGATCTCAGAGGTCACACACGATCTCAGAGGTCACACATACAAGTGCTTTCTTTCAGTATTACCCCAGTAATATAGAGCAGTAACGTATATAACCATACACATGACGTGTGCAGTTACCCGTCCAGTGGTCAAAGATTGCTGTCTGATACCCTCTAGACATGACAATAAGACCTAAGTGTTTTTCTCAATCCATTGGATTAACAGAGCTCAGAGTGAGCGAAACGTTTCCATTATGAATGCCATACTGCTGCTGTTGTGCCTTCTGTACGTACCTTGCTAATAAACTCACCAGTTGTGACTTGATAATGGTTCAGGAGGGACCGAAATGTCGTGGTACGGTTTCTTGCCTATTTGTGAGCGTTTTTGTGATTTTGTTTCGTCTTAATTAATTCAAATGTTGCATCCTGGGCCCCTCGTCTCTGCGTCTTTATATCAGTGACCTAACAAGTACCATCCAGTCCTCTTGTTTTCCTTCTTTGTTGATGTCAGAACCTTCATCTAATGCTCTGACCCCTGACATTAAATACTGTAGTTAATAATGACTTAAAATCTATATTTTGGTGATAGGCTAAAAAAAAAAACTTTAATATACGTAAGTAAACATTTTAAATGACGTTTGGGAATAAGTGCATGTTAAAATTAACGAAGGCGAAGTAAGAAAAAACAGACAAGGGAAAGGTCGCAGGTCTACTCGTGGATAATGTAATGAAATTTAACGGGTAGATACAACATATATCAACAAATTAGGGAAAACTGTAGGTATACTCTGTACACTTCGCTGTCTTGTTGCCCAGTTTACGCCACTTACACTACTACTACTACTACTCTCTTATACCCGTACAATACACATGTAGTTTGTGGCCGGGGATCTGCTTCATGTAGCCACCTGCTAGCAGTCATCATGCACCACACGACACCTGTCACCATCATCACAAACTCAAATTATACATAACACATTGTGCTCTGATTCAAATCTTTAAACCATTTAAAATATTAATATTGTTTTTTGTATTGTTCCTTACACATCTTTAGAAGACTGTAGTATACTGCTGCTGATGATGCTGACCCAGAACACTGCTTGCAACACTGCAACAGAATACAAGAATGGTCAGTGTTGTGTTGTGGAACTGACGTAGTGTGTCAGGCTTGGGAGAGTGGGAGGGAAGAAGAGAGGGAGGGAGGGAGAGACAGTAAAAAAAGTAGAGAGGAAAGAGGGAATGGAGAGAGAGAGAGAGAGAGAGAGAGAGAGAGAGAGAGAGAGAGAAAGGGGAAGATGGAGAAAGACAAAGGGGTAGAGAGGGAAGCAGGAAAGAAGGAATGGAGAAAGAGGGGGGGGGAAGGAAGGAGGGAGACAAACGGGTAGAAAGGGAAGAATGGAGGGATGAACAGATGAAAGGGAAACTGCATAGGAATGAGGTGGAAAATGATGAGGGAATTTAAGATGGCAAGTAAAGAAGATGTAATAGTAGAAGAAATGAAAACTAGGAGATGGGAAGAGAAAGTGCACGAGACAGAGGAGGAAGAATAGGGAGCCTCGCCCCTCTCCCCACCTGGCCAGAAACATCCTTGTCAGGAGCACCAGCTGACGTGGAGTAGTGTTTCACTGCTGCCATCCACCCTCCCACCTGCCATCCACTGTCCCACCTGCCGTCTAACCCTTCCACCTGCCGTCCACCGTCCCATCTCCCGTCCACTATCCCACCTGCGGTCCACCCTCCTACCTGCCGTCCACCCTCCCACCTGCCATCCACTGTCCTACCTGCTGACCACTGTCCCACCTGCCGTCCACTGTCCACCTGCCGTCCACTGTCCTACCTGCCGTCCACTGTCCCACCTGCCGTCCACTGTCCCACCTGCCGTCTGCCCTTCCACCTGCCGTCCACTATCCCACCTGCCGTCCACTGTCCAACCTGCCGTCCACTGTCCCATCTGCCGTCCACTACCCCACCTACCGTCCACTGTCCTACCTGCCGTCCACTGCCCCACCTACCGTCCACTGTCCTACCTACCGTCCACTGTCCTACCTGCCGTCCACTGTCCCACCTACCGTCCACTGTATCACCTGCCGTCCACTATCCTACTTGCCGTCCACTCTCCCACCTGCTGTCCACTATCCCACCTTGCTGTCTACTATCCCACCTTGCTGTCTACTATCCCACCTTCCGTCCACTATCCCACCTGCTGTCCAGTGTCCCACCTGCTGTCCACTGTCCCACCTGCCGTCCACTATCCCACCTGCTGTCCACTATCCCACCTGCTGTCCACTGTCCCACCTGTCGTCCACTGTCCCACCTGTCGTCCACTGTCCCACACAGTTACTGCTCTGACACACACCTGCTCTAATACACACCTGCTGCTCTGACACACACCTGCTCTAATACACACCTGCTGCTCTGACACACCCCTACTGCTCGCTCTCTCTCTCTCTCATAGCTAACACATCTGTTGTTCTGACAAACACCTGCTGTTTTCTCTCATAGTTAATACACCTGCTACTCTGCCTCATAGCTAACACACCTGCTGTTCTAACACACATGCTGCTCTAAAACACACCTGCTCTAATACACACCTGCTGCTCTGACACACCCCTACTGCTCGCTCTCTCTCTCTCTCATAGCTAACACATCTGTTGTTCTGACAAACACCTGCTGTTTTCTCTCATAGTTAATACACCTGCTACTCTGCCTCATAGCTAACACACCTGCTGTTCTAACACACATGCTGCTCTAAAACACACCTGATGTTCTAACACACACCTGCTCTAAAACACACTTGCTGTTCTAACACACGCCTGCTGATCTCTCATAGTTAATACACATGCTGCTCTCTCTCTCTCTCTCTCTCTCTCTCTCTCTCTCTCTCTCATAGCTAACACATCTGTTGTTCTGACAAACACCTGCTGTTCTCTCTCATAGTTAATACACCTGCTACTCTGCCTCATAGCTAACACACCTGCTGTTCTAACACACATGCTGCTCTAAAACACACCTGATGTTCTAACACACCTGCTCTAAAACACACCTGCTGTTCTAACACACGCCTGCTGCTCTCTCAGTTAATACACCTGCTGCTCTCTCTCTCTCTCTCTTCTCTCTCTCTCTCTCTCTCTCTCTCTCTCTCTCTCTCATAGCTAACATATCTGCTGTTCTCTCATAGCTTAGCTAGCACATCTGCTGTTATACAGCACACCTGCTGCTCTCATAGTTAACACACCTGCTGCTCTATCTCATAGTTAACACACCTGCTACTCTCTCCCACAGTTAACATACTTGCTGTTATACAGCACACCTGCTGCTCTCTCATAGTTAACACACCTGCTGCTCTCTCATAGTTAACACACCTGCTGCTCTCTCTCGTAGTTAACACACCTGCTGCTCTCTCTCATAGTTAACACACCTGCTGCTCTCTCATAGTTAACACACCTGCTGCTCTCTCTCATAGTTAACACACCTGCTGCTCTCTCTCGTAGTTAACACACCTGCTGCTCTCTCATAGTTAACACACCTGCTGCTCTCTCTCGTAGTTAACACACCTGTGCTCTCTTCATAGTTAACACACCCGCTGCTCTCTCATAGTTAACACACCTGCTGCTCTCTCTCGTAGTTAACACACCTGCTGCCTTCTCTCATAGTTAACACACCTGCTGCTCTCTCATAGTTAACACACCTGCTGCTCTCTCTCGTAGTTAACACACCTGCTGCTCTCTCTCATAGTTAACACACCTGCTGCTCTCTCATAGTTAACACACCTGCTGCTCTCTCTCATAGTTAACACACCTGCTGCTCTCTCGTAGTTAACACACCTACTGCTCCCTCTCATAGTTAACACACCTGCTGCTCTCTCTCATAGTTAACACACCTGCTACTCTCTCTCACAGTTAACATACTTGCTGTTATACAGCACACCTGCTTCTCTAACACACTTGCCACTGCTGGCTGCCACCTAGGCTTTGTGTCACTGAGAAACCTTCCTAATCTCACTGTACGAGACGCTATGAACAGCTTACCTGTGTACCCGTCCTCTGCACCTCCCTTCCCTCTGCACCTCCCTTCCCTCTGCGCCTCCCTTCTCTCTGCACCTCCCTTCCCTCTGCACCTCCCTTATTTCTACACCTTCCTTCCCTCTACACCTCCCTTCCCTCCTTCATTCCCTTCCTTTTCTCACTCCTTCATTCACTCTCCCCTCACTACTTCATTCCCTCCTTCATTTTCTTAATCCATTTCTCCTTCCCCAGGCTCCGCGGCCTGGTGACTAAAGCTCTCGCTTCACACGGTGATGTCCGGGTTCTATTCCCGGCGAGGGAGGAAACATTGGGTGTGTATCCTTACACCGGTTGTCTATGTTCACCCATCAGTAAAATTGATACCTGGGTGTTAATCGACTGGTGTGGGTCGCATCCTGGGACAAAACTGACCTAATTTGCCCGAATTCTCAGCATAACAAGCGGGTTTCTATGTAGTAGTATGTCACTGGTGTCAGCTAGGACTGTATACCTTGTACATGTACTTGTAGTAGTATGTCACTGGTGTCAGCTAGGACTGTATACCTTGTACATGTACTTGTAGTAGTATGTCACTGGTGTCAGCTAGGACTGTATACCTTGTACATGTACATGTAGTAGTATGTCACTGGTGTCAGCTGGACTGTATACCTTGTACATGTTACTTGTAGTAGTATGTCACTGGTGTCAGCTAGGACTGTATACCTTGTACATGTAAAATGTAGTAGTATGTCACTGGTGTCAGCTAGGACTGTATACCTTGTACATGTACTTGTAGTAGTATGTCACTGGTGTCAGCTAGGACTGTATACCTTGTACATGTACTTATAGTTAGTATGTCACTGGTGTCAGCTAGGACTGTATACCTTTTTACATGTACATGTAGTAGTATGCCACTGGTGTCAGCTAGGACTGCATACCTTGTACATTGTACTTGTAGTAGTATGTCACTGGTGTCAGCTAGGACTGTTATACCTTGTACATGTACATGTAGTAGTATGTCACTGGTGTCAGCTAGGACTGTATACCTTGTACATGTACATGTATGTATGTCACTGGTGTCAGCTAGGACTGTATACCTTGTACATTTACTTGTAGTAGTATGGGCACTGGTGTCAGCTAGGACTGTATACCTTGTACATGTACATGTAGTAGTATGTCTGGTGTCAGCTAGGACTGTATACCTTGTACATGTACTTGTAGTAGTATGTTCACTGGTGTCAGCTAGGACTGTATACCTTTTTACATGTACTTGTAGTAGTATGTCACTGGTGTCAGTAGGACTGTATACCTTGTACAAGTACTTGTAGTAGTATGTCACTGGTGTCAGCTAGGACTGTATACCTTGTACATGTACATGTAGTAGTATGTCACTGGTGTCAGCTAGGACTGTATACCTTGTACAAGTACTTGTAGTAGTATGTCACTGGTGTCAGCTAGGACTGTATACCTTGTACAAATATTGTAGTAGTATGTCACTGGTGTCAGCTAGGACTGTATACCTTGTACATGTAGTAGTATGTCACTGGTGTCAGCTAGGACTGTATACCTTGTACATGTACTTGTAGTAGTATGTCACTGGTGTCAGCTAGGACTGTATACCTTGTACATGTACTTGTAGTAGTATGTCACTGGTGTCAGTAGGACTGTTATACCTTGTACATGTACTTGTAGTAGTATGTCACTGGGTTTTTCAGCTAGGACTGTTTTACCTTGTACATGTTACTTGTAGTAGTATGTCACTGGTGTCAGCTAGGACTGTATACCTTGTACATGTACTTGTAGTAGTATGTCACTGGTGTCAGCTAGGACTGTATACCTTGTACATGTACTTGTATGTCACTGGTGTCAGCTAGGACTGTATACCTTGTACATGTACTTGTAGTAGTATGTCACTGGTGTCAGCTAGGACTGTATACCTTGTACATGTACTTGTATGTCACTGGTGTCAGCTAGGACTGTATACCTTGTACATGTACGTGTAGTAGTATGTCACTGGTGTCAGCTAGGACTGTATACCTTATACATGTACTTGTAGTAGTATGTCACTGGTGTCAGCTAGGACTGTATACCTTGTACATGTACTTGTAGTAGTATGTCACTGGTGTCAGCTAGGACTGTATACCTTGTACATGTTTCTTGTAGTAGTTGTCACTGGTGTCAGCTAGGACTGTATACGTTGTACATGTACATGTAGTAGTATGTCATGGTGTCAGCTAGGATGTATACGTTGTACATGACAAAGTAGTAGTATGTCACTGGTGTCAGCTAGGACTCTATACCTTGTACATGTACTGTAGTAGTATGTCACTGGGGTCAGCTAGGACTGTATACCTTGTACATGTACTGTATAGTAGTCACTGGTGTCAGCTAGGACTCTATACCCTTTTACATGTACTTGTAGTAGTATGTCACTGGTGTCAGCTAGGACTGTATACCTTGTACATGTACTTGTAGTAGTATGTCACTGGTGTTTAGCTAGGACTGTATACCTTGTACATGTACATGTAGTAGAAAGTCACTGTGTCAGCTAGGACTGTATACCTTGTACATGTACTTGTAGTATGTCACTGGTGTCAGCTAGGACTGTATACCTTGTACAAGTACTTGTAGTAGTTTTGTCACTGGTGTCAGCTAGGACTGTATACCTTGTACAAGTACATGTAGTAGTATGTCACTGGTGTCAGCTAGGACTGTATACCTTGTACAAGTACTTGTAGTAGTATGTCACTGGTGTCAGCTAGGGGCTGTATACCTTGTACAAGTACTTGTAGTAGTATGTCACTGGTGTCAGCTAGGACTGTATACCTTGTACATGTAGTAGTATGTCACTGGTGTCAGCTATGGACTGTTAAACCCTTTTACATGTACTTGTAGTAGTATGTCACTGGTGTCAGCTAGGACTGTATACCTTGTACATGTACTTGTAGTAGTATGTCACTGGTGTCAGCTAGGACTGTTTTACCTTGTACATGTTTCTTGTAGTAGTATGTCACTGGTGTCAGCTAGGACTGTATACCTTGTACATGTACTTGTAGTAGTATGTCACTGTGTGTCAGCTAGGACTGTATACCTTGTACATGTACTTGTAGTAGTATGTCACTGGTGTCAGCTGGACTGTATACCCTTGTACATGTACTTGTAGTAGTATGTCACTGGTGTCAGCTAGGACTGTATACCTTGTACATGTACTTGTAGTAGTATGTCACTGGTGTCAGCTAGGACTGTATACCTTGTACATGTACATGTGTTTGTATGCCACTGGTGTCAGCTAGGACTGCATTTCCCCTTTTAATGTACCCTTTTAGTAGTATGTCACTGGTGTCAGTAGGACTGTATACCTTGTACATGTACATGTAGTAGGGATGTCACTGGTGTCAGCTAGGACTGTTTTACCTTGTACATGTACATGTAGTAGTATGTCACTGGTGTCAGCTAGGACTGTATACCTTGTACATATACTTGTAGTAGTATGTCACTGGTGTCAGCTAGGACTGTATACCTTTTACATGTACATGTAGTAGTATGTCACTGGTTTGCAGCTAGGACTGTATACCTTGTACATGTACTTGTAGTAGTATGTCACTGGTGTCAGCTAGGACTGTATACCTTGTTTCATGTACTTGTAGTAGTATGTCACTGGTGTCAGCTAGGACTGTATACCTTGTACAAGTACTTGTAGTAGTAAAGTCACTGGTGTCAGCTAGGACTGTATACCTTGTACATGTACATGTAGTAGTAGTCACTGGGGTCAGCTAGGACTGTATACCTTGTACAAGTACTTGTAGTTTGTATGTCTGGTGTCAGCTAGGGACTGTATACCTTGTACAAGTACTTTTTAGTTTGTATGTCACTGGTGTCAGCTAGGACTGTATACCTTTTACATGTAGTAGTAGTCACTGGTGTCAGCTAGGACTGTATACCTTGTACATGTACTTGTAGTAGTATGTCACTGGTGTCAGCTAGGACTGTATACCTTGTACATGGGACTTGTAGTAGTATGTCCCCTGGTGTTTAGCTAGGACTGTATACCTTGTACATGTACTTGTAGTAGTATGTCAATGGTTGTCAGCTAGGACTGATACCTTGTACATGTACTTGTAGTAGTATGTCACTGGTGTCAGCTAGGACTGTATACCTTGTACATGTACTTGTAGTAGTATGTCACTGGTGTCAGCTAGGACTGTATACCTTGTACATGTACTTGTATGTCACTGGTGTCAGCTAGGACTGTATACCCTTTTACATGTACTTGTAGTAGTATGTCATGGTGTCAGCTTTGGACTGTATACCTTGTACCCTTTACTTGTATGTCACTGGTGTCAGCTAGGACTGTATACCTTGTACAGTACGTGTAGTAGTTATGTCATGGTGTCAGCTAGGACTGTATACCTTATACATGTACTTGTAGTAGTATGTCACTGGTGTCAGCTAGGACTGTATACCCTTGTACATGTACTTGTAGTAGTATGTCATGGTGTCAGCCTAGGACTGTATACCTTGTACATGTACTTGTAGTAGTATGTCACTGGGGTCAGCTAGGACTGTATACCTTGTACATGTACATGTAGGGAGTATGTTTACTGGTGTCAGCTAGGACTGTATACTTGTACATGTACATGTAGTTATTATGTCACTGGTGTCAGCTAGGACTCTATACCTTGTACATGTACCCTGTAAGTAGTATGTTCACTGGTGTCAGCTAGGACTGTATACCTTGTACATGTACATGTAGTAGTATGTCACTGGTGTCAGCTAGGAACTGTATACCTTTGTAACATGTACTTGTAGTAGTATGTCATGGTGTCAGCTAGGACTGTATACCTTGTACATGTACTTGTAGTAGTATGTCACTGGTGTCAGCTAGGACTGTATACCTTGTACATGTACATGTAGTAGTATGTCACTGGTGTCAGCTAGGACTGTATACCTTGTACATGTACTTGTAGTATGTCACTGGTGTCAGCTAGGACTGTATACCTTGTACAAGTACTTGTAGTAGTATGTCACTGGTGTCCGCTAGGACTGTATACCTTGTACATGTACATTTTAGTAGTATGTCACTGGTGTCAGTAGGTGTATACCTTGTACAGTACTTGTTAGTAGTAGTCACTGTTTTCAGCTAGGACTGTATACCTTGTACAAGTACTTGTAGTAGTATGTCACTGGTGTCAGCTAGGACTGTATACCTTGTACATGTAGTAGTATGTCACTGGTGTCAGCTAGGACTGTATACCTTGTACATGTACTTGTAGTAGTATGTCACTGGTGTCAGCTAGGACTGTATACCTTGTACATGTACTTGTAGTAGTATGTCACTGGTGTCAGCTAGGACTGTTACCTTGTACATGTACTTGTGTAGTATGTCACTGGTGTCAGCTAGGACTGTATACCTTGTACATGTACTTGTAGTAGTATGTCCTGGTGTCAGCTAGGACTGTATACTTGTACATGTACTTGTAGTAGTATGTCACTGGTGTCAGCTAGGACTGTATACCTTGTACATGTACTTGTAGTAGTATGTCACTGGTGTCAGCTAGGATGTATACCTTGTACATGTACTTGTATGTCACTGGTGTCAGCTAGGACTGTATCCTTGTACATGTACTTGTAGTAGTATGTCACTGGTGTCAAGCTAGGACTGTATACCTTGTACATGTACTTGTAGTCACTGGTGTCAGCTAGGACTGTATACCTTGTACATGTACTGTAGTAGTATGTCACTGGGGTCCCGCTAGGACTGTATACCTTTATACATGTACTTGTAGTAGTATGTCACTGGGGTCAGCTAGGACTGTATACCTTGTACATGTACCCTTTTAGTAGTATGTCACTGGTGTCAGCTAGGATGTATACCTTGTACATGTACTTGTAGTAGTATGTCACTGGGGTCAGCTAGGACTGTATACCTTGTACATGTACATGTAGTAGTATGTCACTGGTGTCAGCTAGGACTGTTACCTTGTACATGTACATGTAGAGTATGTCACTGGTGTCAGCTAGGACTGTATACCTTGTACATGTACATGTGTAGTATTTTCATGGTGTCAGCTAGGACTGTATTTCCTTGTACCCTGTACATGTAGTAGTATGTCCACTGGTGTCAGCTAGGACTGTATACCTTGTACATGTACTTGTAGTAGTATGTCACTGGTGTCAGCTAGGACTGTATACCTTGTACATGTACTTGTAGTAGTATGTCCTGGTGTCAGCTAGGACTGTATACCTTGTACATTTTACATGTTGTAGTATGTCACTGGTGTCAGCTAGGACTGTATACCTTGTACATGTACATGTAGTAGTATGTCACTGGTGTCAGCTAGGACTGTATACCTTGTACATGTACATGTAGTAGTATGTCACTGGTGTCAGCTAGGACTGTATACCTTGTACATGTACTTGTAGTTAGTATGTCACTGGTGTCAGCTAGGGACTTGTATACTTGTACATGTACTTGTAAATAGTATGTCCCCTGGTGTCAGCTAGGACTGTATACCTTGTACATGTACTTGTAGTAGTATGTCACTGGTGTCAGCTAGGACTGTATACCTTGTACAAGTACTTGTAGTAGTATGTCACTGGGGTAGCTAGGACTGTATACCTTGTACATGTACATGTAGTAGTATGTCACTGGTGTCAGCTAGGACTGTATACCTTGTACATGTACATGTAGTAGTATGTCACTGGTGTCAGCTAGGACTGTATACCTTGTACATGTACTTGTAGTAAATAAAGATATGATTATGTTATTATTATTCCTTCGTTTCTTTAATTTCTGCACTTCTCCTCTTCATCCATTTTCTTTGAGTAACCCACACATTCGCCCACCACCTCCCCCACACGCACCCCACCACCTCCCCCCTGCACACACCCCGCCACCTCCCCCATACACTCCCCCACCCCCTCTCCCACACAGTCATCCACCCCCTCTCCCACACACACCCACCTCCTCCTCCATACACCCCCACCTCCCCTACACACCTCTCCACCACCTCTTCCACAGTCTGAGGATTAACTCTAACTCTGGCCAGCAGCAACAACATCTTGGGATGGTCTCAGTATTTACGGCAGACTTAACTTTCCTAAGCTGCCCTACCTTTGATACCCTCAGGTATGGCTCTCTGTCTCTCTCTCTCTCTCTCTCTCTCTCTCTCTCTCTCTCTCTCTCTCTCTCTCTCTCTCTCTCTCTCTCTAGTGGTTGCCTGTAGGTTACCTATAGCTGCTTCGAAAGGTGACCACCCTCGCTGCGCGGTCCCAGACCAAGCCTTCTGGTTGTCTTGATCAGTCAAGCTGTTGTTACCCTCCACGTATGCACCACAACGCAGCTAATCAGGAACTGATTTGAGGACTCTGTCAAGTTTCGTGTTGGAGAGGCAGGAGGTTGACGGTGATCCCCGTCATGCATGAAGGAGGGTGTTGAAGAGTGTCTCTCAGTGTAGATACACTGAGACTTTAATCCCTATTATAGGTATTAAAATATTCTTGACTGGTGATGGACAGATGCCATGCAGCCTTCATAACCTTCGTGTAGTTGATAAGATTGAAACCCCATTAACCGTTCAACCAACTTTCATTCTAGATCCATTTAATGTGTGATTATTATCTTAGATGCGTTAATCTAGACGTTTCTGCAGGGTTGAGCTCTGCTCCTGGGCTCTTCTTGGCCTGCACTTGATACGTGTTCAGAACAACCGTCCGTCAGTAATGAAGGAGGAGCGAGACGATAATGAGGTGCAAAAAGAGGAAGTAGAAGAAAAGAAGGGAGGAGGAGGAGGATATACACCTTATTATTATTATTATTATTATTATTATTATTATATATATATATATATATATATATATATATATATATATATATATATATTATATATACATACACTGTCATCTGTTATACTCACCTATATGTGGTGTTGGTTTGTGTTTGTTACTATTTTGTCCTAGGAATATGTCGATTGGACACTAGGCCTGTTGTATATGCATGCGTGTATGTACTCACCCACCTACTTGTAGTTGCAGGAGTCGAATCACAGCTCCTGACCCCGCGTCTTCACTGGTCGCTACTCGGTCACTCTTCCCGCTCCATGAGCTTTATCATACCTCTCCTTAAAGCTATGAATGGATCCTGCCTCCACTACATCACTTCCTATTGTGTGTGTGTGTGTGTGTGTGTGTGTGTACTCGCCTAATTGTGGTTGCAGGGATCGAGATTCAGCGCCTGGCCCCGCCTCTTCACTGGTCGCTTCTAGGTCCTCTCTCTCCCTGCTCCACGAGCTTTATCATACCTCGTCTTAAAACTATGTATGGTTCCTGCCTCCACTACATCACTTGCCAGACTATGCCACTCCCTGACTATATGACTGAAGAAATACTTCCTAACATCCCTTTGACTCATCTGAGTCTTCAACTTCTAGTTGTGACCCCTTGTGTCTGTGTCCCCTCTCTGGAACATCCTGTCTCTGCCCACCTTATCTGTTCCTCACAGTATTTTGTATGTCGTTATTATGTCTCCCCTAACCCTCCTGTCCTCCAGTGTCGTCAGGCCGATTTCCCTTAACCTTTCTTCGTATGACATTCCCCTTAGCTATGGAACTAGTCTTGTTGCAAACCTTTGCACTTTCTCTAATTTCTTGACATGCTTGACCAGGTGTGGGCTCTAAACTGGTGCTGCATACTCCAGTATGGGCCTGACGTACACTGTGTACAGAGCCTTGAACGATTCCTTACTGAGGTATCGGAACGCTATTCTCAGGTTTGCCAGGCGCCCATATGCCCATCTGTCCAGGTCTCTTTGTAGTCCTACCTGATCCTCAGCAGATTTAATTCTCTTCATTAACTTCACATCATCTGTGAACAGGGACACTTCTGAGTCTATCCTTCCATCATGTCATTCACATATACCAAACATAGCACAGATCCTAGGACTGACCCCTGTGGGACCCCGCTCATCACAGGCGCCCACTATGATACCTCGTCATGTACCATGATTCGTTGCCTCCCTGTCAGGTATTCTCTGATCCACTGCAATGCCCTTCCTGTTATAGGTGCTTGATCCTCTAGCTTCTGAACTAATCTCTTGTGAGGAACTGTGTCAGGGGCCTTGCAGTCCAATAAAAGGCAGTCAACCCCTCCCCCTCTCTCTTGTCTTACTTCTGTTACCTTGTCATAAAACTCCAGTAGGTTTGTGACACAGGATTTGCATTCCATGAATCTGTGGCGGTTGTCGTTTATAATCTTGTTCCGTTCCAGGTGCGCTACCACTCTCCTCCTGATAATCTTCTTCATGACTTTGCATAGTATACACATCAGTGACACTAGTCTGTAGTTTAGTGCCTCGTTTCTGTTTCCTGTCTTAAAAATGGGGACTACATTTGCCGTCTTCCATACCTCAGGTAGTTGCCCAGTTTCAAGGGATGTGTTGAAAATTGTGGTTATTGGCACACATAGCGTCTCTGCTCCGTCTCTAAGGACCCACGGATAGATGTCCAGTCCCACCGCCTTTGAGGTATCAAGGTCACTTAGCAGCTTCTTCACCTCCTCCTCGGTTGTGAGTGTTTCATCTAACACTTGTTGGTATATCCCTTGTTGGTGTACCCCTCTGTTCTGTCTTCCCAGAGTTCTTACTGTCTCTACTGTAAATACTTCCTTATATCTCGTGTTGAGCTCCTCACATACTTTTTGGTCGTTTCTTGTGAGCTCCCCACCTTATTTCCTCAGCCTGATTACCTGGTCCTTGACTGTTGTCTTCCTCCTGATGTGGCTATACAGCAGTTTCGAGTCAGACTTGACTTTCGATGCTATATTGTTTTCGTACTGTCGCTGGGTCTCCTTCCTTATCTGTACATACTCGTTTCTGGCTCTTCGACTAATGTCTTTATTTTCCTGGGTCCTTTGCCTTCTGTACTTTTTCCGTTCGGGTAAACCAAGGGCTCGTTCTGGTCTTTCCATTATTTCTGCTGGCCTTGGGAACAAGCCTTTCCTCTGCCTCCTTGCATTTTGTTGTTACGTAGTCCATCATTTCGATTACTGACTTTTCTACTAATTCTCTTTCTCACTGACCCTCCTGCAGGAAGTTCCTCATATCTGTGTAGGACTCCCTTTTGTAGTTTGGCTTTTCCCATTCTACTCCTGTTACCTTCTCCACTTGTAACTCTACTATGTATTCATATGTGATATCCTCAATGTGCGAGCTAGTCAAGGTCCAGTCTTGCTGGTTCATCCTCCCCTCTCTCTCTGGTTGTGTCCCTCATATGTTGATGCATGAGGTTTTCCAGTACCACATCCATCATCTTGGCTCTCCATGTTTTGGGACCCTCATGTGGCTTCAGGTTTTCCCAATCAATCTCCCTGTGGTTGAAATCACCCATAACCAGTAACTTTGCTCTACTTGAGTGAGCTCTTCTGGCCACCTCAGTTAGTGTGTCCACCATTGCTCTGTTGCTCTCTTCATATTCCTCTTTTGGCCTCCTGCAGTTCTGTGGTGGGTTATACATCACTACAATAACTACCTTATATCCCCCAGACTGAATTGTACCTACTATGTAATCCCTTTCTCCAATCTCGTCCATTCCTTCTATTTCCTCAAATCCTCATCAGTTTTTAATGAGCAGTGCAACCCCCTCCTCCCCCTCTGCTCCTTTTGTCTTTCCTCAGGATCTGATATCTGTTATCCCAGTGAGTTTCGTTTCTGTGACTGTTATGACGTCTGGGGACGTCACCTTGATTCTTTCATACCACTCCTCACATTTATTTGTTTTTCCATCCGTGTTTGTATACCAAACCTTCAACTTTTCTAAAACTGTAGTCCGGGGAGAATGGTGGGGTTGGGGGAAGCAGGAGCGCTGGTGGGGGCCTGTGGGGGGTTTGCTGTGGGGTAGGGTTTGTGATGGGTGATGGGGGCAGAGGGCCTATGGGGGGTTGCTGTGGGGGTGGGGTTTGTGATGAGGGGGTGGGACAGAGGGTACAGTGTGGGGGGTTTTGGTTTAGATTGTTTGGTTGCATTGGGATTGCCGTGGTTGGATTCCTTTTGTGGTTGGTTCTGGAGGAGGTTGTGTTTGCTCTTCCACGTGGGTCTGGGTTCTCCTGCTCATCTTTCCCATTGCTTCTCGGTCCTCCTTGCATTTTGTACCCTCTCTTTCAGCGTCCTCCTTTCTTCATGTGTTCTGTCTCGGTCGAGGTACATTCTCCGGTAGTTCGGTTTGTCCCTTAGTCGTGCTTTCGCCTACAGGATCCTGTTTCGAGCGGATTCTGCCTTGAAAATCACTTTGGCCGTTTTTTTCCACTTACAAACCACCCAATTCTCCGAAAATTTGTCAACTGGGTCGTGTCATCCTCTCCTATTGCTTTCATGATATTTTCAATCACTTTTTTTCTCCGGTGTTCTTGTTCATAAGTTTCCCCTTCCACTTCCTGTGTGACTGTGTATGTGTGTGTGTGTGTGTGTGTGTGTGTGTGTGTGTGTGTGTGTGTGTGTGTGTGTGTGTGTGTGTGTGTGTGGTGCTATGATAGTTATACTGTGGGAACAAAAGGTAGTCATGTTGCACTGTCATGTTCCATCGTGCAGGATGTTGTGGACCATGTTGGAGTGAGGGGGGCGAGGGACGGGCCTGGGAAGGGGGAGATTACTTCTTCCTTCTCCTCTTCGTTCTCAACAGCGTCCTCATAACCTCAAGCATCAAGGTCGATAGATTATCCTCAAAGTGAAGCACTCACCTGTGGTGGAGCGTCAGGCAGTGTCAGGGAGTAATGATATCGTGCAGTGACCGAGAGAGAGAGAGAGAGAGAGAGAGAGAGAGAGAGAGAGAGAGAGAGAGAGAGAGAGAGAGAGAGAGAGAGAGAGAGAGAGAGAGAGGAAGTGGGGGAACAAGGGAGGTATTTCATACAAGTAACACGTGTCCTTACGTGAGCCTGCATCATGTGGTGAAACACTGAGTGGAACCTACATCATGTGGTGAAACACTGAGTGGAACCTACATCATGTGATGAAACACTGAGTGGAGCCTACATCATGTGATGAAACACTGAGTGGAGCCTACATCATGTGATGAAACACTGAGTGGAACCTACATCATGTGGTGAAACACTGAGTGGAACCTACATCATGTGATGAAACACTGAGTGGAGCCTACATCATGTGATGAAACACTGAGTGGAGCCTACATCATGTGATGAAACACTGAGTGGAACCTACATCATGTGATGAAACACTGAGTGGAGCCTACATCATGTGATGAAACACTGAGTGGAACCTACATCATGTGGTGAAACACTGAGTGGAGCCTACATCATGTGATGAAACACTGAGTGGAACCTACATCATGTGGTGAAACACTGAGTGGAGCCTACATCATGTGATGAAACACTGAGTGGAACCTACATCATGTGGTGAAACACTGAGTGGAGCCTACATCATGTGATGAAACACTGAGTGGAACCTACATCATGTGATGAAACACTGAGTGGAGCCTACATCATGTGGTGAAACACTGAGTGGAGCCTACATCATGTGGTGAAACACTGAGTGGAACCTACATCATGTGATGAAACACTGAGTGGAGCCTACATCATGTGATGAAACACTGAGTGGAGCCTACATCATGTGATGAAACACTGAGTGGAACCTACATCATGTGGTGAAACACTGAGTGGAACCTACATCATGTGGTGAAACACTGAGTGGAGCCTACATCATGTGATGAAACACTGAGTGGAACCTACATCATGTGATGAAACACTGAGTGGAGCCTACATCATGTGGTGAAACACTGAGTGGAGCCTACATCATGTGGTGAAACACTGAGTGGAACCTACATCATGTGATGAAACACTGAGTGGAGCCTACATCATGTGATGAAACACTGAGTGGAACCTACATCATGTGGTGAAACACTGAGTGGAACTTTTGGGAGCGAGGCCTTTCCCTGGTTTACCCTTGCACCCCGTAAAAAAACACACACCATGTACATTATTGTGAGAGTCCAGGTTGTGAGCACAGTAACAAGCCTGGTTGTCACGACACAATCATCCTCACTCACACAACAATCAACCCTCCTCGCCCACACTACACATTGCCACCATACATTAATATATAATGTTATATACTGTTCGTAAAGGGACCAGCTTGCTCTTTATGGCAGCCACTGTGAGTCATTTTCCTTTCCACCTCCCCCACAGTTACTGAGGTGGTGGTATAAGTTGCAGTGGTTCTGGTATTGGTAATTACGCGATAGTGGTAATTATATGAGTGAATAGTGATGGTTATAGTGGCGTGGGTAGTTACTGATTCACATACTTACAAAACAAGGAAAATAGTGCCAGTGGTGACACCTTTCAAATTGCTGGTACTCTCTTTTAAAGTACTGTTCAGTGTTGACGGCTCCTTCCAGGGCAGGAAAAATATCAGAAGTGGAACTGATACAGAAATCAGTTACGGCTCACATAGAGTAAATAAACATTTATATTACCGGGAAATATCGAGTTGTTAAATATATATTCACTGGAGCAGGGGAGAGATGCATGATAATATATACCTGGATATTACTTGTGGGCGTAGAACCAAATCTTAACACTGCCATAACATATTGGAGTGAGATATGTGAGGAAGGGCAAAATAAACTCAGTGAAAAGGAGGAGTACAGTGAGAGCAATAAGAAAACGCTCTCAGCATGTGTGTAGGATAGCAGCAGATAAATGAGAAATATTTCTGGAACGAATAGAAATTTTCAAGAGCAAACTGCATCACTACCTCCACCAAGTGCCAGATCAGTCAGGCTGTGATGGTTATGTGGACCAGAGGGCCACTACCAGCAATAGCCTGGTTGAAC
>NC_069406.1:69940533-69963033 GCF_026875155.1 Cherax quadricarinatus
AGACAGTGAGAGCAAGGCAGTCAAGTTGTGTTCTCTGAGAGACAGGTGAGAGCAAGGCAGTCAAGTTGTGTTCTCTGAGAGACAGGTGAGAGCAAGGAAGTCAAGTTGTGCTCTCTGAGAGACAGGTGAGAGCAAGGCAGTCAAGTTGTGTTCTCTGAGAGACAGGTGAGAGCAAGGCAGTCAAGTTGTGTTCTCTGAGAGACAGGTGAGAGCAAGGCAGTCAAGTTGTGTTCTCTGAGAGACAGGTGAGAGCAAGGCAGTCAAGTTGTGTTCTCTGAGAGACAGGTGAGAGCAAGGCAGTCAAGTTGTGCTCTCTGAGAGACAGGTGAGAGCAAGGCAGTCAAGTTGTGTTCTCTGAGAGACAGGTGAGAGCAAGGAAGTCAAGTTGTGCTCTCTGAGAGACAGGTGAGAGCAAGGCAGTCAAGTTGTGCTCTCTGAGAGACAGGTGAGAGCAAGGCAGTCAAGTTGTGCTCTCTGAGAGACAGGTGAGAGCAAGGCAGTCAAGTTGTGTTCTCTGAGAGACAGGTGAGAGCAAGGCAGTCAAGTTGTGTTCTCTGAGAGACAGGTGAGAGCAAGGCAGTCAAGTTGTGTTCTCTGAGAGACAGGTGAGAGCAAGGCAGTCAAGTTGTGTTTCTCTGAGAGACAGGTGAGAGCAAGGCAGTCAAGTTGTGCTCTCTGAGAGACAGGTGAGAGCAAGGCAGTCAAGTTGTGCTCTCTGAGAGACAGGTGAGAGCAAGGCAGTCAAGTTGTGTTCTCTGAGAGACAGGTGAGAGCAAGGCAGTCAAGTTGTGTTCTCTGAGAGACAGGTGAGAGCAAGGCAGTCAAGTTGTGCTCTCTGAGAGACAGGTGAGAGCAAGGCAGTCAAGTTGTGTTCTCTGAGAGACAGGTGAGAGCAAGGAAGTCAAGTTGTGTTCTCTGAGAGACAGGTGAGAGCAAGGCAGTCAAGTTGTGTTCTCTGAGAGACAGGTGAGAGCAAGGCAGTCAAGTTGTGTTCTCTGAGAGACAGGTGAGAGCAAGGAAGTCAAGTTGTGTTCTCTGAGAGACAGGTGAGAGCAAGGAAGTCAAGTTGTGTTCTCTGAGAGACAGGTGAGAGCAAGGCAGTCAAGTTGTGCTCTCTGAGAGACAGGTGAGAGCAAGGCAGTCAAGTTGTGCTCTCTGAGAGACAGGTGAGAGCAAGGCAGTCAAGTTGTGCTCTCTGAGAGACAGGTGAGAGCAAGGCAGTCAAGTTGTGTTCTCTGAGAGACAGGTGAGAGCAAGGAGGTCAAGTTGTGTTCTCTGAGAGACAGGTGAGAGCAAGGCAGTCAAGTTGTGTTCTCTGAGAGACAGGTGAGAGCAAGGCAGTCAAGTTGTGTTCTCTGAGAGACAGGTGAGAGCAAGGCAGTCAAGTTGTGTTCTCTGAGAGACAGGTGAGAGCAAGGCAGTCAAGTTGTGTTCTCTGAGAGACAGGTGAGAGCAAGGCAGTCAAGTTGTGCTCTCTGAGAGACAGGTGAGAGCAAGGCAGTCAAGTTGTGTTCTCTGAGAGACAGGTGAGAGCAAGGCAGTCAAGTTGTGTTCTCTGAGAGACAGGTGAGAGCAAGGCAGTCAAGTTGTGCTCTCTGAGAGACAGGTGAGAGCAAGGCAGTCAAGTTGTGTTCTCTGAGAGACAGGTGAGAGCAAGGCAGTCAAGTTGTGTTCTCTGAGAGACAGGTGAGAGCAAGGAGGTCAAGTTGTGTTCTCTGAGAGACAGGTGAGAGCAAGGAAGTCAAGTTGTGTTCTCTGAGAGACAGGTGAGAGCAAGGCAGTCAAGTTGTGTTCTCTGAGAGACAGGTGAGAGCAAGGCAGTCAAGTTGTGCTCTCTGAGAGACAGGTGAGAGCAAGGCAGTCAAGTTGTGTTCTCTGAGAGACAGGTGAGAGCAAGGCAGTCAAGTTGTGTTCTCTGAGAGACAGGTGAGAGCAAGGAGGTCAAGTTGTGTTCTCTGAGAGACAGGTGAGAGCAAGGCAGTCAAGTTGTGTTCTCTGAGAGACAGGTGAGAGCAAGGCAGTCAAGTTGTGTTCTCTGAGAGACAGGTGAGAGCAAGGCAGTCAAGTTGTGTTCTCTGAGAGACAGGTGAGAGCAAGGCAGTCAAGTTGTGTTCTCTGAGAGACAGGTGAGAGCAAGGCAGTCAAGTTGTGTTCTCTGAGAGACAGGTGAGAGCAAGGCAGTCAAGTTGTGCTCTCTGAGAGACAGGTGAGAGCAAGGCAGTCAAGTTGTGTTCTCTGAGAGACAGGTGAGAGCAAGGCAGTCAAGTTGTGTTCTCTGAGAGACAGTGAGAGCAAGGCAGTCAAGTTGTGTTCTCTGAGAGACAGGTGAGAGCAAGGCAGTCAAGTTGTGTTCTCTGAGAGACAGGTGAGAGCAAGGCAGTCAAGTTGTGCTCTCTGAGAGACAGGTGAGAGCAAGGCAGTCAAGTTGTGCTCTCTGAGAGACAGGTGAGAGCAAGGCAGTCAAGTTGTGTTCTCTGAGAGACAGGTGAGAGCAAGGCAGTCAAGTTGTGTTCTCTGAGAGACAGGTGAGAGCAAGGCAGTCAAGTTGTGTTCTCTGAGAGACAGGTGAGAGCAAGGAAGTCAAGTTGTGCTCTCTGAGAGACAGGTGAGAGCAAGGCAGTCAAGTTGTGTTCTCTGAGAGACAGGTGAGAGCAAGGCAGTCAAGTTGTGCTCTCTGAGAGACAGGTGAGAGCAAGGCAGTCAAGTTGTGTTCTCTGAGAGACAGGTGAGAGCAAGGCAGTCAAGTTGTGTTCTCTGAGAGACAGGTGAGAGCAAGGCAGTCAAGTTGTGCTCTCTGAGAGACAGGTGAGAGCAAGGCAGTCAAGTTGTGCTCTCTGAGAGACAGGTGAGAGCAAGGCAGTCAAGTTGTGTTCTCTGAGAGACAGTGAGAGCAAGGCAGTCAAGTTGTGTTCTCTGAGAGACAGGTGAGAGCAAGGCAGTCAAGTTGTGTTCTCTGAGAGACAGGTGAGAGCAAGGCAGTCAAGTTGTGTTCTCTGAATTAACTGAAGAGAGAGAGAAGGAAGAGCAGCAGTATTTACTTTAGTAAAGTTAGATACATCAGCAATGTGCTGCAGCCTGGGGTCTTGTTGTTACTGACGCCTGGGGTCCTATTGTTGTTGCCTGGGGTCTTGTTGTTACTGACGCCTGGGGTCCTATTGTTGTTGCCTGGGGTCTTGTTGCTGCAACCTGGGGGTCTTGTTGTTGCTGCCTGGGGTCTTGTTGTTGCTACCTGAGGTCTTGTTGTTGCTGCCTGGGGTTTTGTTGCTGCCTGGGGTCTTGTTGCTGCTTGGGGTCTTGTTGTTGCTACCTGGGGGTCTTGTTGTTGCTACCTGAGGTCTTGTTGTTGCTGCCTGGGGTTTTGTTGCTGCCTGGGGTCTTGTTGCTGCTTGGGGTCTTGTTGTTGCTACCTGGGGTCTTGTTGTTGCTGCCTGGGGTCTTGTTGTTGCTGCATGGGGTCTTGTTGTTGCTGCATGGGGTCTTGTTGCTGTTTGGGGTCTTGTTGTTGCTACCTGAGGTCTTGTTGTTGCTGCCTGGGGTCTTGTTGTTGCTGTCTGGGGTCTTGTTGTTGCTGCCTGGGGTCTTGTTGCTGCTTCGGGTCTTGTTGTTGCTGCCTGGGGTCTTGTTGCTGCTTGGGGTCTTGTTGCTACCTGGGGTCTTGTTGTTGCTACCTGGGGTCTTGTTGTTGCTGCCTGGGGTCTTGTTGCTACCTGGGGTCTTGTTGTTGCTACCTGGGGTCTTGTTGCTGCTTGGGGTCTTGTTGTTGCTGCCTGGGGTCTTGTTGTTGCTGCCTGGGGTCTTGTTGCTGCTTGGGGTCTTGTTGTTGCTGCTTGGGGTCTTGTTGCTGCCTGGGGTCTTGTTGCTGCTTGGGGTCTTGTTGCTACCTGGGGTCTTGTTGCTACCTGGGGTCTTGTTGTTGCTACCTGGGGTCTTGTTGTTGCTGCCTGTGGTCTTGTTGTTGCTACCTGGGGTCTTGTTGTTGCTGCCTGTGCTCTTGTTGTTGCTACCTGGGGTCTTGTTGTTGCTACCTGGGGTCTTGTTGTTGCTGCCTGTGGTCTTGTTGTTGCTACCTGGGGTCTTTTTGTTGCTACCTGGGGTTTTGCTGTGGCCTCTTAGTTTCTCTCTTATTGCAACCCCAGCAACTGGAAAGCGTATTTTAAACGCAAGCAAACATGTAGGTGATGGTGATTGAAGGAAGGAAGGGAGGGTGATTCAGGGAGGGCAGGGGGATTCAGGAAGAAGTGATTCAGGGAGGGGGAAATGATTTAGGGAGGGGGAGTGATTCAGGGAGGGGCAGCGATTCAGGGAGGGGCAGTGATTCAGGGAGGGAAGGGAGGGAGGTCAGCTGTTTATTTATTTTTTGTGGTTTCCCTCCTTCCGTCTCCTCCTTCACCCCTCCCCTGCCCCCTCCCCTTCCCCCTCCCCTGCCCCCTCCCCTGCCCCACGGAGTGTTGGAGGGGGGTGTCATTGAGGTCCCCCACCCAAGTAGAAAGCAGCACCCCACTGACAGAGACCGTCGAATTCTGTCTCCGTAGCTTTGTATGTTGGGTGAAACATGTCGGTGTATGTTGGGTGAAACATGGTGTATGTTGGGTGAAACATGTTGGTGGATGTTGGGTGAAATATGTTGGTGGATGTTGGGTGAAATATGTTGGTGGATGTTGGGGGAAACATGTCGGTGTATGTTGGGTGAAACATGGTGTATGTTGGGTGAAACATGTTGGTGGATGTTGGGTGAAACATGTCGGTGTATGTTGGGTGAAACATATTGGTGTATGTCGGGTGAAACATGTTGGTGGATGTTGGGTGAAATATGTTGGTGGATGTTGGGTGAAATATGTTGGTGGATGTTGGGGAAACATATTAGTGTATGTTGGGTGAAACATATTGGTGTATGTTGGGTGAAACATGTTGGTGGATGTTGGGTGAAATATGTTGGTGGATGTTGGGGAAACATATTAGTGTATGTTGGGTGAAACATATTGGTGTATGTTGGGTGAAACATATTGGTGTATGTCGGGTGAAACATGTTGGTGTATGTTGGGTGAAACATATTGGTGTATGTTGGGTGAAACATATTGGTGTATGTTGAGTGAAACATGGTGTATGTTGGGTGAAACATATTGGTTGTATGAGTTATGTGGTGAAACATGGTGTATGTTGGGTGAAACATGGTGTATGTTGGGTGAAACATGGTGTATGTTGAGTGAAACATGGTGTATGTTGAGTGAAACATGGTGTATGTTGGGTGAAACATGGTGTAGTTTGCGTGTGAAACATGGTGTATGTTGAGTGAAACATGGTGTATGTTGAGTGAAACATGGTGTATGTTGGGTGAAACATGGTGTATGTTGAGTGAAACATGGTGTATGTTGGGTGAAACATGTGTATTTGGTGAATATTGGTTGATGTGAGTGAAACATGGTGTATGTTGGGTGAAACATATTGGTGTATGTTGAGTGAAACATGGTGTATGTTGGGTGAAACATATTGGTGTATGTTGAGTGAAACATGGTGTATGTTGGGTGAAACATATTGGTGTATGTTGAGTGAAACATGCTGTATGTTGGGAGAAACATATTGGTGTATGTTGAGTGAAACATGGTATATGTTGGGTGAAACATATTGGTGTATGTTGAGTGAAACATGGTGTATGTTGGGTGAAACATATTGGTGTATGTTGAGTGAAACATGGTGTATGTTGGGTGAAACATGTAGTGGGTTAGAAATGTGACTTAACTAATGTGTATGACAGTATCCGACAGGTTTATCTCAGGTAGGAGAGGTCACGTGACTGTACTTATGTTGTCACTCGTTACGTAGTAACACAAGTGTTTGTGAACCATGATGTTCCTGTCCTTGATGAGGAGGGACACTGACCTGTGACACTCTTGTGTCGTTACTTGTAGTACCTCACACCGTGTTACTTGTAGTACCTCACACCGTGTTACTTGTAGTACCTCACACTGTTACTTGTAGTACCTCACACCGTGTTACTTGTAGTACCTCACACTGTGTTACTTGTAGTGCCTCACACTGTGTTACTTGTAGTGCCTCACACTGTGTTACTTGTAGTACCTCACACCGTGTTACTTGTAGTGCCTCACACTGTGTTACTTGTAGTACCTCACACTGTGTTACTTGTAGTGCCTCACACTGTGTTACTTGTAGTGCCTCACACTGTGTTACTTGTAGTACCTCACACCGTGTTACTTGTAGTGCCTCACACTGTGTTACTTGTAGTACCTCACACCGTGTTACTTGTAGTACCTCACACCGTGTTACTTGTAGTGCCTCACACTGTGTTACTTGTAGTACCTCACACCGTGTTACTTGTAGTACCTCACACTGCGTTACTTGTAGTACCTCACACTGTGTTACTTGTAGTACCTCACACAGTGTTACTTGTAGTACCTCACACCGTGTTACTTGTACTACCTCACACCGTGTTACTTGTAGTACCTCACACTGTGTTACTTGTAGTACCTCACACTGTGTTACCTGTAGTACCTCACACTGTGTTACTTGTAGTACCTCACACTGTGTTACTTTTAGTACCTCACACCGTGTTACTTGTAGTACCTCACACTGTGTTACTTGTAGTGCCTCACACTGTGTTACTTGCAGTGCCTCACACTGTGTTACTTGTAGTACCTCACACCGTGTTACTTGTAGTGCCTCACAGTGTTACTTGTAGTACCTCACACCGTGTTACTTGTAGTACCTCACACCGTGTTACTTGTACTACCTCACACCGTATTACTTGTAGTACCTCACACTTTGTTACCTGTAGTACCTCACACTGTGTTACTTGTAGTACCTCACACTGTGTTACTTGTAGTACCTCACACTGTGTTACTTGTAGTACCTCACACCGTGTTACTTGTAGTACCTCACACTGTGTTACTTGTAGTACCTCACACTGTGTTACTTGTAGTACCTCACACTGTGTTACTTGTACTACCTCACACTGTGTTACTTGTAGTACCTCACACTGTGTTACTTGTAGTACCTCACACTGTGTTACCTGTAGTACCTCACACTGTGTTACTTGTAGTACCTCACACTATTACTTGTAGTACCTCACACTGTGTTACTTGTAGTACCTCACACTGTGTTACTTGTAGTACCTCACACTGTGTTACTTGTAGTATCTCACACTGTGTTACTTGTAGTACCTCACAGTGTTACCTGTAGTACCTCACACTGTGTTACCTGTAGTACCTCACACTGTGTTACCTGTAGTACCTCACACTGTGTTACTTGTAGTACCTCACACTGTGTTACTTGTAGTACCTCACACTGTGTTACTTGTAGTACCTCACACTGTGTTACTTGTAGTATCTCACACTGTGTTACTTGTAGTACCTCACAGTGTTACCTGTAGTACCTCACACTGTGTTACCTGTAGTACCTCACACTGTGTTACGTGTAGTACCTCACACTGTGTTACGTGTAGTACGTCACACTGTGTTACGTGTAGTACGTCACACTGTGTTACGTGTAGTACCTCACACAGTGTTACGTGTAGTACCTCACACTGTGTTACGTGTAGCACCTCACACTGTGTTACTTGTAGTACCTCACACTGTGTTACTTGTAGTACCTCACACTGTGTTACTTGTAGTATCTCACACTGTGTTACTTGTAGTACCTCACAGTGTTACCTGTAGTACCTCACACTGTTACGTGTAGTACCTCACACTGTGTTACGTGTAGTACGTCACACTGTGTTACGTGTAGTACGTCACACTGTGTTACGTGTAGTACCTCACACTGTGTTACGTGTAGTACCTCACACTGTGTTACGTGTAGCACCTCACACTGTGTTACGTGTAGTACCTCACACTGTGTTACTTGTAGTCCCCTCACACTGTGTTACTTGTAGTCCCCTCACACTGTGTTACTTGTAGTCCCCTCACACTGTGTTACTTGTAGTATTTCACACCTTGTTACTTGTAGTCCCATCACACTGTGTTACTTGTAGTATTTCACACCTTGTTACTTGTAGTCCCCTCACACTGTGTTACTTGTAGTCCCCTCACACTGTGTTACTTGTAGTATTTCACACCTTGTTACTTGTAGTCCCCTCACACTATTACTTGCAATCCCCTCACACAGTGTTTCTCCCCAACACACACTCAGTGTTTCTACCCCCCCTACACACACACATACTGTTTCTCCCACACACACACACACACACAGTGTTCCTGACCCACTCACACAGTGTTTCCACCATCCTTGACGCCTGATAACGACACAGAGTGGGACGACTCACCTCACTGAAAAGCGGCAACTCAGAGCTTGGTTGACATTCTCAACACTACTCAACTAATCCAGATACAACATCCAACTCTCATCCTCTTCTTCCTTTTCATCTACCTCTTCCTCCTCCTCCTCATCCTCCTCCTCCTCTCTGTGGTCACATTTAAAAATAACAATTGACATTAGAATCAGAGAAAGCATCATAGTATTAAATGAAACTTACTTTCTGAAGTGTGTAATCACTTTTTGCCTGAGTGTGCGGGATAGTCCATCATCAGAGATGATAATTCCCAAGTGATATTAACTTCAGCACTGCCGGAAGGAAAACCGTTGAGGTGCCCTAGTTACTTAACCCGTGATGGAATGCTTGACGATATCTCTCATACCAGGCTATCGTACTAGATTACTTAATACATCCCATCCTGTATGATCTAATGTGACGGGGGATACATAGCTAGCTTCTCTTATCCTTCTGTATTTCTTGCCTAACTCTTCTTGTTTTTCGTCTGTTCCTCACTGTGGTCACTCTGCAGCGCTGCTTAAACCTTGACGATGGTTCAATACGGAGCCCAACTTCGTCTGAAGTTCCCTAAGTGTGAATTATTGTTCCAGTCATTATATTGTTCGAACCACAATATTGTTCGTCACTGTATTGCTGCAGCCATGGTATTGTTCCAGCCACGGTATTGTTCCAATCGCTGTATTGCTGGAGCCGCGGTATTGTGACATTTTACATTTGGTCTACATATTAAATTTTCACTTAATTGGTATGAACGTTATTGTGGCCTTCCGACTCTTTCTGTCCACCGCATGAGAGGTCCAGCACTCTCTATCCAAACTTCTAGTAACTAGACGGGAGGTGAGTGTGTGTGTGGGTATGTATGTGTACTCTGAGGTGGTACTCACCTTTTTTGTGTTTGCAGAGGTCGAATCACAGCTCCTGGCCCCAATTCTAAATTCTGATCGACCACTGTGTAGCAATAATGTCGATAATTTTATTAATAAAAAATAAGATGGTTGTAGTTGTGGTGGTAGTAGTGACGGTGGTGGTGGTAGTAGTAGTGAGAGTAATGGTGTTGGTAGTGGTAGTAGTGGTGGTAGTGGTAGTGAGGCAACTAACACCATCTTCTCTCTCTCCTTCTCGTCCTACAGGTGATCCCAGGCACGCCCATCCGCCCACGACCCCACAAGCTGGTATGACCTCTTCCATTAATCTGATTGCATCTAGGTCACACCTTAACCAGGTCATACATTACTCGCCAAAGTCATACACTACTCGCTAAGGTCATACATTACTCAACAAGGTCATGCATTACTCACCAAGGTCATACATTACTCACCAAGGTCATACATTACTCACCAAGGTCATATATACATTACTTACCAAGGTTATAACGAGGGACAGTGTCATGATTCAAACTGCCCGCCCTTCCACATGCATGGCACGAGACGTATGAAGGCTCATGAGCACCAAACTGAACAATCAAACTATAGCCATGCAGCCAGCAGAGATCTTTTAGTGCAGGCAGCGAGAAAGGAGAGCCAGAAATGTTGAGAATGTACTAGCATCCAGGAGCCGTGGTGGACTGCTAGCAAGCCAATGGTGAGCTCAATAGAATCCCACGTACTAAGTCCAATCAATAAGCTCCTCTCCCTCCCCATCCCCAGCAGCAAACACCTCCCCCGGCACAGAAACTAACAATGTAATCATCTTCTGTCTTTGCAAACATACAAGGGCTAACACCAAGTAAAACCAGTCAAATTCCGTATATCAGTGGTCGTGTCACTGAGTCAAGTGCAGTATTTGCATTCTTATGTAGACTCGCGTAGAGGACTGTTATAACGACGAAATATGGATTCCTGGGTACAACTATTTATGTGCGACCAGAAAAACGGGCAACAGGGGAAAGGTTGGATTATGATAGTCATTCACATACACTTGAGTTATTTAGCAACACAAGTAATGTAATCGAAGTTTTGCCAATCAAAATTGAAAACCAGAGCCTATTTGTTGTGCTTGTATATAAACCACCAGATAGAACTCCCACTAGTTCAAGGGCCACTTACAGGAAATCGAGCATTGCCTTGAAAACCTAACAGTCTCGTCCCCGAATATCTTGTTGCTTGGGGACTTTAATTTGAAACATCTTATATGGAAGAGTGTAGCAAGGACTGTAATAGCAGAGACCCTTGGAGCTAGTCTGAATGAACAGTCTCACACATCAGAATGATTAAACCTCCGCAGTAAATTCGCCGTCAGTCAGAAGATAGCAGAACCAACCAGACTAGGAAGCACCCTAGACCTTACATTCACGATCAGCGAGGACCTGGTCTTGGACGTAATGGTGTAGAAGAGAGCAATCTTAGACCATAACATAATCGAGGTTGAAACCTGTTTCAGCACTGGACTGGGTCAGAGAAACACGATCAGTCATGAGGACATATTCAAGTGAGACCAAATAAATCGTGAACTTAACGAGATAAGCTGAGAAGACGATACGACCACCGTGGATCTAAACCAGTTCCTAGGAGAATGAGCTCATTGACGCTCGAAGTATGCCCAAGACGCACGTCTCTGCTGTAAACGATGAAAAGATACAAACTCGAGAGAGAGAGAGAAAAAAAAGGGCGCGCCCCTTACAGACAAAGACGATGGATAACAGATCTTCTCAAAGTCAGCAGACCCTGAAGCATGAAAGGAAACTCTGGTTAGGGGAAAATGAAGAACGTCGAGCACAAACTGATTGTCATAGAGTTCAAGGAAGATAGAACGAGCAAAGAGCCATAAATTAAATTAGAAGAAATCTCAGATAGCTCTTGGCATATGCCAAATCTTGAGAGAGGACTGCATCCAGTATAGAACCTTTACTTGAAGAGGATGTAATGTACTCATAACAGTAAGGAAATGGATGAAATACTGATGTCACAATACGAGTTTGTTGAGTGAACCACTCATCATCAGTCTAAAAATCGAAGACTCCTAACGAGTTTTCTATGAATGAGATTCAAAACACTGCCGTTATCTGCACAGTTTCTGATAGTCTTCTCCCCAGTTGACTTGAAAAGCCATCGGCAGCATATCCATGCATTCTGCCCCAGGCCTAAACTCCAACTCTGTATTCATCAACATTTGCAAGAAATCCCTATCTTGGACACAGCCTTCGAAAGGTGCGTTCATGGAATGATAGCTCATAAAATTCTTGCAAAGAGAATAACTAGAAAAGTGGGTAGATGGATATTTAACTTCTTAAGAAGTAGAACCCAGAGAGTGGTAGTAAACAGAGTGAAGTGGGAGGCTGTCACAGTGAAACCTCTGTTGTTCAAGGCACAGTACTCGTCCCACTTCTGTCTCATTCTTATATCCGACATAATTATTATAATCAAAGGGGAGCGCTAAACCCGTAGGATTATGCAGCACCTGTGGGGGGATGTGGAAGGTATTCAGGCTTATATCCGACATAAACAAGAAAATACATATAGCACTGAAACATTCTTTGATGATGACACCAGAGTGAGAGAGAGAGAGAGAGAGAGAGAGAGAGAGAAACGCGTCCGGGGAAGACAGCTAATCTTCAGACGGATATAAATCAAATCAGTGAGCCTCAGATAATATGATGTTTAAGGAGGACAAGTTTGAGTTGTTCCGTTGTGGAATATTATAGAAAATCAAGACAAAAACAGAGTACGTTAATAACTCAAATTATTCAATAAATCGAGTGTCAGGGGAACGGCTTCCGCCTGAACAAAGGAATGGAAAAATAAATAATGAATATCTTGATGAATAATTATAATTTTTTAAGAATTTTAATTGTAGTATAATGTTGAGACAGGAGTATGTCCAGGATGGTCTTCAGTGATGTTTTTAGAAGAAATGGTGTTGGTTATCCTGAGTGGCGGTGTTCCTCTGATGTTCTGGAAATCCTGTCAGTACTCGGTCACAGTACCACACTTCAGATTTCAAAGAGACGAGGAGTCGTTATGTCCCAATATGTCCCGTTGGCAGGAATCTTGCTCCAGTAACCAGCGTCTGCCCTGGTTGACCAGGCCAGCAGCAGAGCTGATAAAAAAGTATAATATAGAAGAAAGACAAAGGATAGTATTCTACTTCAGTGTCATACTGGTAACCAGGTAAATCAGTAACAAAGAACAAAAATACTCCTGGTAGATCACCTCACTTGATCAGAAGAGTAGAGGTGAAGTGATCCTCCAAACTTCAACCCACACCAGGTAAGGTTAATACTACCAGGAGTAGAAATTAAAGAAAATCAGACCCGGGGAAACTGAAGTTTAGCCTCAGCCCGGTAGTAGTGCAGGCGGTAACTTGCTAATGGTTCCAAGTAGTCTGAACAACCATAACCCTGTTTTTAACGACTTTTCCCTCGCACCGAGAATTACATGTGCGAGACTTAGGAATCACAATGTCAGAATATCTAACACTCAAGGCTTACAAAAATGTTGCTATTGCTACCACAAGGAAAAAGATAGGCTGGATAACTAGACCTTTCACGATAAAGGTTGCTTAACCAGTGATGATACTCTTCAAATCACTTTCTCTCCAGGCTGGAATACTGTCGTATACTAACGAGTGACGACCACCTTCAGAGCAGGCGAGAATGCCTTGAAATTCTTTGATCTCCATTCATTGGAATGTAGGCGAGAAAGGTATGTCATAATATGCACCTGGAAAATCTTGAAGGGACTGATCTCAAACCTGCACACCGAGATCACTATTTGTGAAAACAAAGAGAGCACACGGTGCAGAATGCCTCCAGTAAGAAGCAGGAACGCAACAAGTACACTAAGAGAGAAATCTGTAAGTGTTAGAGGTCCCCGACTTTACAACTCCCTTCCTTCGTACATAAGGGGAATTACCAACAAACCTCTGGCTGTCTTTACGAGGGAACCTATCAGTACATCATATCGGTTCTTGACCAGCCGGGCTGTGGTTCCTACGCTGGACAAACCATAGGGAGACCTACCGCGTCTCCGACCAAACCACGAAGACGTTGACACACGAAAGCATCCTTCATTTATCTTTCTGGTGTTTACCAGGTCATACATTACTCACCCAGGTCATACATTACTCATCGAGGTTATACATTACTCACCCAGGTCATACATTTCTCATCTGTGTCATACATTACTCACCTAGATGCATGGCTTGCTTTGGTTTGACTGCGTGTAATTTTCTTCTGAAAGACTCTCTTGAAGACTACTGATGGAGAGTTACTTGCAGACTGAGGGTGGAGCCTCCAGGCCTCCTGGCGCTCTATCACCTTTACAGACGGAGGGTGGAGCCTCCAGGCCTCCTGGCGCTCTATCACCATTACAGACGGAGGGTGGAGCCTCCAGGCCTCCTGGCGCTCTATCACCTTTACAGACGGAGGTGGAGCCTCCAGGCCTCCTGGCGCTCTATCACCATTACAGACGGAGGGTGGAGCCTCCAGGCATCCTGGCGCTCTGTCACCATTACAGACTGAGGGTGGAGCCTCCAGGCCTCCTGGCGCTCTATCACCATTACAGACGGAGGGTGGAGCCTCCAGGCATCCTGGCGCTCTGTCACCATTACAGACTGAGGGTGGAGCCTCCAGTACTATCACCATCACAAACTTGCAATATTTGCATGACTAATTAACCACTAAAGTGCTTGATGTTTCTTCCCACTAAATTGCATGAAATTGATCCAGGTTGGCTTCGCTGGTTGCATGTTTCGGCTGTCTCCTGGCACTGAGCAAGCTCCCGTTGGGACAATGTTTCGCTCAGTGGGAGGTGTGTTAATGACTCGATTGAAGGTTTAAAAAAAAAAGGGTGAAATGTTGTCCTAATAGAAGTTTGTTCCGAAACATTAAACTTCTCTTTTTTCATTAGCCATCGATTTTATAGTTTTGTTCAACGTTTCGACCCCCTCCCCATCGTTTTACACTGCCATGTTTTGTTTCTCAGTGTGTAGTTGTTTGTGTATACAATGACTAGCGTGTACACTGACTAATGTGTACACTGACTAGTGTGTACACTGACTAGTGTGTATAATGACTAGTGTGTACACTGACTAGTGTGTACACTGACTAGTGTGTACACTGACTAGTGTGTACAATGACTAGTGTGTACACTGACTAGTGTGTACACTGACTAGTGTGTACACTGACTAGTGTGTACTTACAGTGAACTGATAGTGTGTACACTGACTAGTGTGTACACTGACTAGTGTGTACACTGACTAGTGTGTACACTGACTAGTGTGTATAATGACCAGTATGAACAGTGACCAGAGTGTACACTGACTGATGCTGTTGGTCCGTGATTGAGGTAAGTGCTAGACTTTGTTGGTGTATATGTTGATGCTGTTTGACAGTGTTGTCTTAGTGAGGTGTATGATGATGCTGTTGTAGTGATGAGTTAGTGCGGTGTGTTGATGATGCTGTGTGTGTGATGTGTCTAGTAAGGTGTGTTGATGGCTGTGTGATAGTGATGTGTCTTAGTGAGGTGTATTGATGATGCTGTTTGCTAGTGATGAGTCTTAGTGCGGTGTGTTGATGATGCTGTGTGATAGTGATGTGTCTTAGTAAGGTGTGTTGATGATGCTGTGTGATAGTGATGTGTCTTAGTAAGGTGTGTTGATGATGCTGTGTGATAGTGATGTGTCTTAGTAAGGTGTGTTGATGATGCTGTGTGATAGTGATGTGTTAACAAGCAGTAAAGCAATTTTAACAAACAGTGATGTAGCAGAGTTAACAAGCAGTGATGTAGCAGTGTTAACAAGCACTGATGTAGCAGTGTTAACAGTGATGTAGCAGTGTTAACAAGCAGCGATGTAACAGTGTTAACAAGCAATGATGTAGCAGTGTTAACAACCAGTGATGTAGCAGTGTTAACCAGTGATGTAGCAGTGTTAACAAGCAGCGGTGTAGCAGTGTTAACTAGCAGTGATGTAGCAGTGTTAACTAGCAGTGATGTAGCAGTGTTAACTAGCAGTGATGTAGCAGTGTTAACCAGTGATGTAGCAGTGTTAACAAGCAGTGATGTAGCAGTGTTAACTAGCAGTGATGTAGCAGTGTTAACCAGTGATGTAGCAGTGTTAAGCAGCGGTGTAGCAGTGTTAACTAGCAGTGATGTAGCAGTGTTAACAGTGATGTAGCAGCGTTAACAAGCAGTAATGTAGCAGTGTTAACAGTGATATAGCAGTGTTAATAAGCAGTGATGTAGCAGTGTTAACAGTGATGTAGCAGTGTTAAGCATTGTTAACAAGCAGTGATGTAGCAGTGTTAAGCATTGTTAACAAGCAGTGATGTAGCAGTGTTAACAAGCAGTGATGTAGCAGTGTTAACAACCAGTGATGTAGCAGTGTTAACCAGTGATGTAGCAGTGTTAACAAGCAGCGGTGTAGCAGTGTTAACTAGCAGTGATGTAGCAGTGTTAAGCATTGCTAACTAGCAGTGATGTAGCAGTGTTAAGAAGCATTGTTAACAAGCAGTTATGTAGCAATGTTAACTAGCAGTGATGTACCAGTGTTAACTAGCAGTGATGTACCAGTGTTAAGCATTGGTAACAAGCAGTGTTAACTAGCAGTGATGTAGCAGTGCTAACTAGCAGTGATGTAGCAGTGTTAACTAGCAGTGATGTAGCAGTGTTAACCAGTGATGTAGCAGTGTTAACAAGCAGCGGTGTAGCAGTGTTAACTAGTAGTGATGTAGCAGTTAGCAAACAGTGATGTAGCAGTGTTAACAGTGATGTAGCAGCGTTAACAAGCAGTAATGTAGCAATGTTAGCAGTGATATAGCAGTGTTAAAAAGCAATGATGTAGCAGTGTTAACTTGCAGTGATGTAGCAGTGTTAACAGTGATATAGCAGTGTTAATAAGCAATGATGAAGCAGTGTTAACAGTGATGTAGCAGTGTTAAGCATTGTTAACAAGCAGTGATGTAGCAGTGTTAAGCATTATTAATAAGCTGTGATGTAGCAGTGTTAACAAGCAGTGAGGTAGCAGTGTTAACAAGCAGTGATGTAGCAGTGTTAACTAGCAGTGATGTAGCAGTGTTAACTAGCAGTGATGTACCAGTGGTAACTAGCAGTTATGTACCAGTGTTAACTAGCAGTGATGTACCAGTGTTAAGAAGCATTGGTAACAAGCAGTGTTAACTAGCAGTGATGTAGCAGTGTTAACTAGCAGTGATGTAGCAGTGTTAAGAAGCATTGCTAACTAGCAGTGTTAAGAAGCATTGTTAACAAGCAGTTATGTAGCAATGTTAACTAGCAGTGATGTACCAGTGTTAAGAAGCATTGTTAACAAGCAGTGTTAACTAGCAGTGTTAGCTAGCAGTGATGTACCAGTGTTAAGCATTGTTAACAAGCGGTGTTAACTAGCAGTGATGTAGCAGTGTTAACTAGCAGTGATGTAGCAGTGTTAACTAGCAGTGATGTAGCAGTGTTAACTAGCAGTGGTGTAGCAGTGTTAACTAGAGAGGTGTAACAGTATTAACTAGCAGTGGTGTAGCAGTGTTAACTAGCAGTGTAGCAGTGTTAACTAGCAGTGATGTAGCAGTGTTAACTAGCAGTGATGTAGCAGTGTTAACTAGCAGTGGTGTAGCAGTGTTAACTAGCAGTGGTGTAGCAGTGTTAACTAGCAGTGATGTAGCAGTGTTAACTAGCAGTGGTTTAGCAGTGTTAACTAGCAGCGGTGTAGCAGTGTTAACTAGCAGTGTAGCAGTGTTAACTAGCAGTGATGTAGCAGTGTTAACTAGCAGTGATGTAGCAGTGTTAACTAGCAGTGATGTAGCAGTGTTAACTAGCAGTGGTGTAGCAGTGTTAACTAGCAGTGAGTAGCTGTTAATGCATGGTTTAGCAGTGTTAACTAGCAGCGGTGTAGCAGTGTTAACTAGCAGTGGTGTAGCAGTGTTAACTAGCAGTGATGTAGCAGTGTTAACTAACAGTGGTGTAGCAGTGTTAACTAGCAGTGATGTAGCAGTGTTAACTAGCATTGGTGTAGCAGTGTTAACTAGCAGTAGTGTAGCAGTGTTAACTAGCAGTGGTGTACCAGTGTTAACTAGCAGTGGTGTAGCAGTGTTAACTAGCAGTGTTAACTAGTAGTGTTAACTAGCAGTGGTGTAGCAGTGTTAACTAGCAGTGGTGTAGCAGTGTTAACTAGCAGTGATGTAGCAGTGTTAACTTGCAGTGGTGTAGCAGTGTTAACTAGCAGTGGTGTAGCAGTGTTAACTAGCAGTGGTGTAGCGGTGTTAACTAGCAGTGGTGTAGCAGTGTTAACTAGCAGTGGTGTAGCAGTGTTAACTAGCAGTGGTGTACCAGTGTTAACTAGCAGTGGTATAGCAGTGTTAACTAGCAGTGGTGTAGCAGTGTTAACTAGCAGTGTTAACTAGCAGTGGTGTAGCAGTGTTAACTAGCAGTGGTGTAGCAGTGTTAACTAGCAGTGGTGTAGCAGTGTTAACTAGCAGTGGTGTAGCAGTGTTAACTAGCAGTGTGTTACCAGTGTTAACTAGCAGTGGTGTACAGTGTTAACTAGCAGTGGTGTAGCAGTGTTAACTGCATGATGTAGCAGTGTTAACTAGCAGTGGTGTAGCAGTGTTAACTAGCAGTGGTGTAGCAGTGTTAACTAGCAGTGGTGTACTAGTGTTAACTAGCAGTGGTGTAGCAGTGTTAACTAGCAGTGGTGTAGCAATGTTAACTAGCAGTGGTGTACTAGTGTTAACTAGCAGTGGTGTAGCAGTGTTAACTAGCAGTGGTGTAGCAGTGTTAACGAGCAGTGGTTGTAGGCAGTGTTAACTAGCATTGGTGTAGCAGTGTTAACTAGCAGTGGTGTACTAGTGTTAACTAGCATGGTGTAGCAGTGTTAATTAGCAGTGGTGTAGCAGTGTTAACTAGCAGTGGTGTAGCAGTGTTAACTAGCAGTGGTGTACTAGTGTTAACTAGCAGTGGTGTAGCAGTGTTAACTAGCAGTGGTGTAGCAGTGTTAACTAGCAGTGGTGTAGCAGTGTTAACTAGCATTGGTGTACTAGTGTTAACTAGCAGTGGTGTACTAGTGTTAACTAGCAGTGGTGTACTAGTGTTAACTAGCAGTGGTGTACAGTGTTAACTAGCAGTGGATGTAGCAGTGTTAACTAGCAGTGGTGTAGCAGTTTAACTAGCAGTGGTGTAGCAGTGTTAACTAGCAGTGGTGTACTAGTGTTAACTAGCAGTGTGTAGCAGTGTTAACTAGCAGTGGTGTAGCAGTGTTAACTAGCAGTGGTGTAGCAGTGTTAACTAGCAGTGGTGTAGCAGTGTTAACTAGCAGTGGTGTAGCAGTGTTAACTAGCAGTGGTGTAGCAGTGTTAACTAGCAGTGGTGTAGCAGTGTTAACTAGCAGTGGTGTAGCAGTGTTAACTAGCAGTGGTGTACTAGTGTTAACTAGCAGTGGTGTAGCAGTGTTAACTAGCAGTGGTGTAGCAATGTTAACTAGCAGTGGTGTACTAGTGTTAACTAGCAGTGGTGTAGCAGTGTTAACTAGCAGTGATGTAGCAGTGTTAACGAGCAGTGGTGTAGCAGTGTTAACTAGCATTGGTGTAGCAGTGTTAACTAGCAGTGGTGTACTAGTGTTAACTAGCAGTGGTGTAGCAGTGTTAATTAGCAGTGGTGTAGCAGTGTTAACTAGCAGTGGTGTAGCAGTGTTAACTAGCAGTGGTGTAGCAGTGTTAACTAGCAGTGGTGTAGCAGTGTTAACTAGCAGTGGTGTAGCAGTGTTAACTAGCAGTGGTGTAGCAGTGTTAACTAGCATTGGTGTACTAGTGTTAACTAGCAGTGGTGTACTAGTGTTAACTAGCAGTGGTGTACTAGTGTTAACTAGCAGTGGTGTACTAGTGTTAACTAGCAGTGGTGTAGCAGTGTTAACTAGCAGTGGTGTAGCAGTATTAACTAGCAGTGGTGTAGCAGTGTTAACTAGCAGTGGTGTACTAGTGTTAACTAGCAGTGGTGTAGCAGTGTTAACTAGCAGTGGTGTAGCAGTGTTAACTAGCAGTGGTGTAGCAGTGTTAACTAGCAGTGGTGTAGCAGTGTTAACTAGCAGTGGTGTAGCAGTGTTAACTAGCAGTGGTGTACAGTGTTAACTAGCAGTGGTGTAGCAGTGTTAACTAGCAGTGGTGTAGCAGTGTTAACTAGCAGTGGTGTACTAGTGTTAACTAGCAGTGGTGTAGCAGTGTTAACTAGCATTGGTGTACTAGTGTTAACTAGCAGTGGTGTAGCAGTGTTAACTAGCAGTGGTGTAGCAGTGTTAACTAGCATGTGTTACTAGTGATAACTACAGTGGTGTAGCAGTGTTAACTAGCATTGGTTTGTTACTAGTGTTAACTAGCAGTGGTGTATAGTGTTAACTAGCAGTGGTGTACTAGTGTTAACTAGCAGTGGTGTAGCAGTGTTAACTAGCAGTGGTGTAGCAGTGTTATTAAGGTTACAGTCACTACACTGGTCATTTTCAGTGAGTTTTCTTACGTGATCAAAATGGTTTTGTGAATGTTATGCTAAGGAGTTCGTGAAAGATCTCTCTCTCTCTCTGCTATTATATATATATATATATATATATATATATATATATAATATATATATATATATATATATATATATATATAATGTCGTGCCTAATAGTAAAACTCTCAATTACAAGAACTATTTAAAAATTAAGTCCTTTCTAAAATTTTCTCTTATACGTTTAAAAAATATTTTTTTTCATTAATGTTAATGTAAAAATTTATAATTTTGCACCAAAAGGATCTTAGAAAACTTACCTAACCTTACTATAACAAGCGCAATTTATTTAGCCTAATTCAACTAAATATATTTTAGATACGTTGACAATAATTTAATACGAAACAAACACAGTGAAATATTTTTTTTTTTCGTTAGGCTCGGGATGATTTTTGCAAAATTATTGCATACACAAATTTTCTCTTGTCTTGTATGGCAAGATGAGCGTTGCTATTTAAGCCAAGATCGCAAGTTGTACATATTCGGAACGACATATATATATATATATATATATATATATATATATATATATATATATATATATATATATAATATATATATAATATATATATATATATTGAGGGGTCCACCTCTGGTGTAAATTGTGGGACCCATAGCCTCGGAGAAGTGGATAAAAAGGCTTCAAGGAAGAATATTTGGATTTCTTCCTGAAGCCGTTTAAATATTCCACTTCCCCTCCCACCCCATCTTTTCATTCTTTTTTACCAATAGGTATATTTGATTATATAATCTGGTACAAAAGATTTATAATAAAGTTGGTAGAATTACCGACAATATGTAAAGTAAAAGGACACAAGTGCAACTAATGTGACATGGTATCGGCTTGACAAAGCTCCTGGAGAGCGAAACGTTGCCACAATAAAATGTCACATTAGTTGCACTTGTGTCCTTTTACTTTACCTACAAAAGGTTTAAGAGATACATTGATATAAAGATATCATATACAGTACATGAGGTGTGAGAGATACATGTCTACTACATATTGTTACGTGTTTGTCACTGATTGTAATGCAAAAATCTCATCCAGCTCTTCAGAACTGGGGTTCGTGCCCAAAATACAGCAGGCATTACCCCTCTGAACAGCAGCGCTGAGTCGCTGGAACAGAAAACTAGCTGCTCTAGGATCCCTAGTTACCCTGATGAGTCTTTTGCCTAGCTCCTTAAGGAACTTAGATGCACTCTTTCCCCATAAGCCAAGGGTCTCTGAGCCTATCGGAACAAACATATATTGATGGGCAAGTTCTCCATATTTTCTAGGCTTTTGGGACTCCCTGAAGCTGGCGGCTGCCCCTCCTTCCTTCCTGGTGCATTGGAGATAGGTATCACCCAAGGTAGATGCACATGTGTAGTCCCACACCACCTGCTTACCGTCTGTCCAGGCTTGAAGTGTGATACCATCTGGACTCTTCTGGCTGCCATCTGCATAGTTGGAGTGGCTCTCTTACTTCTGGGCATCTGGCTTTTGTGAGGCTCCTCTTGATAATGTTATTAACCTCCTCATGTCTTGCAATCTTTCCCTCGGATTTACGGCACACAAGACTATGGTATCCGAATCGGTCTGCTGCTTCACTGCCACAAATACACTTGTGTTCGGCGAGAATAGGGGCGGCAAGTCGAAGGGCAACACCAATGCGGATGGTCTGTGGGTCGAGCCGTGTGCCAAGGCTGGAGTTGTGAACAGCCAACAGAAAGTCCCCCGCATGAGGAGCTCTCACTGCCAGGAGGCAGACTCTGTCCTTCCCTGACACACTCTGAAGCATTGTTGAGGCTATTTTCTCCACTATCGGGCCATCCCAGTGCGACTGTTTGTAGTTGTTGGGGGGAGCAGGTCTGGTTTCAGAGCCCGTTAGATTATCCCAGAACATAGCTCCGTCAATGAACTTTTGGTCCTGGACTCCAATCTTGTTCCTAAGATGTTCAGGGAGAATTTCTGCTACAAGCCCTCTGGATGCAATGCATGAGGACAGAAAAGCAGGTAGTGCAATCTGTGATGACTTGCGGACACCAATGCCTCCTAGTCTGACTGGAAGTGTAGCTTGGTTCCACTGCCCGTCTTCTTCGTAAAAATCTGCTTCAGGATACTGTTATATTCGTGCAGTATAGGGTTATCATATGAAGGCGTACATCTTAGGAAATATGTCAACCTGAACAGACTCAAGCACTTCGTGAGAAGGTAGAAGGCATCGTGGGTGTCAAGATTGCCTAACACACAGTGGGAGTTGTCACAGTTGCTCTTTGCTGATGACACTGTGCTTTTGGGAGATTCTGAAGAGAAGTTTCAGAGGTTGGTTGATGAGTTTGGTAGGGTACGTAAAGGAAGGAAATTAAAAGTGAATATAGGAAGGAGTAAGGTGATGAGGAAAACAAAAATCTTAGGTAACGGAAGACTGGATACCAGATTGGAGGGAGAGAGCATGTAGGAGGTGAATGTGTTCAGATATTTGGGAGTGGACTTGTCAGCAGATGGGTCTATGAAGGATGAGGTGAATCATAGAATTGAAAGGGGAAAAAGGTGAGTGGTGCACTGAGGAGTGTGTGGAGACAAAGAACTTTATATATGAAAGCAAAGAGGAGAATGTATAAGAGTATAGTTATACCACCGCTCTAGTATGGGTGTGAGGCATGGGTTGTGAATGTTGCAACAAGGAGAAGGCTGGAGGCAGTGGAGATGTTATGTGTGAGGGCAATGTGTGGTGTGAATATAATGCAGGG
>NC_069406.1:69965533-69978033 GCF_026875155.1 Cherax quadricarinatus
TCTGTCTGACACACCAGCTGTCTGACACTCACCTGTCTGACACACCAGCTGTCTGACACCCACCTGTCTGACACACCAGCTGTCTGTCTGACAGATCCAACCAGATGAGGCACATGTACACGTCACAGTGCCATGACTGCAACAGTACCGTGACTGCAACAGTACCGTGTCTGCAACAGTACCGTGTCTGCAACAGTACCGTGTCTGCAACAGTACCGTGTCTGCAACAGTACCGTGACTGCAAGAGTACCGTGACTGCAAGGGTACCGTGTCTGCAACCGTACCGTGACTGCAAGAGTACCGTGGCTGTAACAAGTCCCAAGTAACACACACTTAGGAGAGGAAACTTTGAACCACGTTTCGGTCAGTCCAGGACCGAAAGTGAGCAAGAAAACAAGGGAAAGGACCGAAGACAGTTTGGTGAAGAGCAACAGTGATGAAATTTACCAGTTAATATTGATGATAATAACAGAAAACAACAATGATGGTAAATAGTGGTAGCTGTAGTTGTGGTGGTGATGGTGGTAGTAGTAATTATGGTGGTGGTGATGGTGGTAGTAGTAGTTATGGTGGTGGTGGTAGTAGTAGTGGTTGTGGTGGTGATGGTGGTAGTAGTAATGGTGGTGGTGGTAGTTGTGGTGGTGGTGGTGGTAGTAGTAGTTATGGTGGTGGTGGTAGTAGTTGTGGTGGTGATGGTGGTAGTAGTAGTTATGGTGGTGGTGGTGGTAGTAGGAGTTGTGGTGGTAATGGTGGTAGTAATAGTTATGGTGGTGGCAGCAGTAGTTGTGGTGGTGTTGGTAGTAGTGGTGGTGGTGGTGGTAGTAGTGGTTGTGGTGGTGATGGTGGTAGTAGTAGTTGTGGTGGTGATGGTGGTAGAAGTAGTTATAGTGGTGGTGGTTGTAGGGGTTGTGGTGGTAATGGTGGTAGTAGTAGTTATGGTGGTAGTAGTAGTTTGTGGTGGTGATGGTGGTAGTGCTAATAGTAGTAGTTGTGGTGGTGGTAGTGGTTGTGGTGGTGGAAGTAGTTGTGGTTGTGGTAGTAGTAGTTGTGGTGGTGGTGGCAGTAGTGGTGGTCGTGGTATTAGTAGTTGTGGTGGTGGTAGTAGTTGCGGTGGTGGTGGTGGTAGTTGTGGTGGTCGTGGTAGTGATAGTAGTAGTGGTTGTGGTGGTCGTGGTAGTAATTGTGGTGGTCGTGGTAATAGTAGTAGTATTAGTAGTTGTGGTGGTAGTGATAATAGTAGTAGTAGTAGTAGTGGTTGTGGTGGTGATGGTGGTAGTGATAGTAGTGGTTGTGGTGGTAGTGATAGTAGTAGTAATAGTGGTTGTGGTGGTGGTAGTGATAGTAGTAGTGGTTGTGGTGGTGGTGATAGTGATAGTAGTAGTAGTGGTTGTGGTGGTGGTGATAGTGATAATAGTAGTAGTAGTGGTTGTGGTGGTAGTGATAATAGTAGTAGTAATAGTGGTGGTGGTGGTGGTAGTGATAGTAGTAGTAGCAGTAACAGTGGTTGTGGTGGTGGTGGTAGTGATAGTAGTAGTAGTAGTAACAGTGGTTGTGGTGATGGTGGTAGTGATAGTAGTAGTAGCAGTGGTTTGGTGATGGTGGTAGTGATAGTAGTAGTAGTAGCAGTGGTTGTGGTGGTGGTAGTAGTGATAGTAGCACTCGTTGTGGTGGTGATGGCAGTAATAATAGTAGTAGTGGTTTTGGTGGTGATGGTAGTGATAGTAGTAGTAGTGGTTGTGGTGGTGGTAGTGATAATAGTAGTAGTATTAGTAGTTGTGGTGGTGGTGGTAGTGATAGTAGTAGTAGCAGTAGCAGTGGTTGTGGTGGTGGTGGTAGTGATAGTAGTAGTAGTAGCAGTGGTTGTGGTGATGGTGGTAGTGATAGTAGTAGTAGTAGCAGTGGTTGTGTGATGGTGGTAGTGATAGTAGTACTAGTAGCAGTGGTTGTGGTGGTGGTGGTGATAGTGATATTAGTAGCAGTGGTTGTAGTGGTGGTGATAGTGATAGTAGTAGCAGTGGTTGTGGTGGTGATGGCAGTAATAATAGTAGTAGTGGTTGTGGTGGTGATGGTAGTGATAGTAGTAGTAGTGGTTGTGGTGGTGGTGGTGGTAGTGATAGTAGTAGTAGTAGTAATGGTTGTGGTGGTGGTAGTAGTGATAGTAGTAGTAGTGGTTGTGGTGGTGGTGGTAGTGATAGTAGTAGTAGTAGTAGTGGTTGTGGTGGTGGTAGTGTTAGTAGTAGTAGTGGTTGTGGTGGTAGTATTATTAGTAGTAATAATATATTGTCCATTTAATATTTTTTTGAAATATGAGAGGCGGACCTGTGTTGATGAAGGCATGGCGCTCGCTGATTGGTTCTCATCTTCTGTGACGTCAAAGCTGCCTCTCTTCCTCAGCCAATGAGGGAAGAGCATCTCTGAACGTCACAAGAGACAGCAACGAATCAGAGCACTTTAATCACTTCTTTGTGATGACGCGGACCAATTAGAACACAGTTACGTTATTAAACAATTTGAAAATTCTTCTGTGAATATCGTATTATCGGGGAAATATCTGAGTTACCGGGGAAATATTGGAATTACACTCGTATTAACCGGGAAGTATTTTCGTGTTATCAGCAAAAATATCCATATTATCAGCTGATTATCCATATTATAATATGGATATTCCGCAGAATTAAGCTATCAGTGGAATATCCATATTATCTGTGGCTATCCATGTTATCGGCACTGTGAGACAATATAAGTGTAAAGAGGCCAAGACTATTCACCAGACTCCCTTTATACATAAGGGGGATTGCCAGTAGACCCCTGGTTGTCAAGAGGGAACTGCTAGTAGACCCTGGTTGTCAAGAGGGAACTGCTAGTAGACCCCTGGTTGTCAAGAGGGAACTTCTAGTACACCCCTGGTTGTCAAGAGGGAACTGCCAGTAGACCCTGGTTGTCAAGAGGGAACTGCTAGTAGACCCCTGGTTGTCAAGAGGGAACTTCTAGTAGACCCCTGGTTGTCAAGAGGGAACTGCCAGTAGACCCTGGTTGTCAAGAGGGAACTGCCAGTAGACCCTGGTTGTCAAGAGGGAACTGCTAGTAGACCCCTGGTTGTCAAGAGGGAACTGCCAGTAGACCCCTGGTTGTCAAGAGGGAACTGCCAGTATACCCCTGGTTGTCAAGAGGGAACTGCCAGTAGACCCTGGTTGTCAAGAGGGAACTGCCAGTAGACCCCTGGTTGTCAAGAGGGAACTGCCAGTAGACCCTGGTTGTCAAGAGGGAACTGCCAGTAGACCCTGGTTGTCAAGAGGGAACTGCTAGTAGACCCCTGGTTGTCAAGAGTGAACTGCCAGTAGACCCTGGTTGTCAAGAGGGAACTGCTAGTAGACCCTGGTTGTCAAGAGGGAACTGCCAGTAGACCCTGGTTGTCAAGAGGGAACTGCCAGTAGACCCTGGTTGTCAAGAGGGAACTGCTAGTAGACCCCTGGTTGTCAAGAGGGAACTGCTAGTAGACCCTGGTTGTCAAGAGGGAACTGCCAGTAGACCCTTTTTGTCAAGAGGGAACTGCTAGTAGACCCCTGGTTGTCAAGAGGGAACTGCCAGTAGACCCTGGTTGTCAAGAGGGAACTGCTAGTAGACCCTGGTTGTCAAGAGGGAACTGCTAGTACACCCCTGGTTGTCAAGAGGGAACTGCCAGTAGACCCTGGTTGTCAAGAGGGAACTGCCAGTAGACCCTTGGTTGTCAAGAGGGAACTGCTAGTAGACCCTGGTTGTCAAGAGGGAACTGCTAGTAGACCCTTGGTTGTCAAGAGGGAACTGCCAGTAGACCCTTGGTTGTCAAGAGGGAACTGCTAGTAGACCCTGGTTGTCAAGAGGGAACTGCTAGTAGACCCTGGTTGTCAAGAGGGAACTGCCAGTAGACCCTGGTTGTCAAGAGGGAACTGCCAGTAGACCCTGGTTGTCAAGAGGGAACTGCTAGTAGACCCCTGGTTGTCAAGAGGGAACTGCCAGTAGACCCTGGTTGTCAAGAGGGAACTGCCAGTAGACCCTTGGTTGTCAAGAGGGAACTGCTAGTAGACCCTGGTTGTCAAGAGGGAACTGCTAGTAGACCCTGGTTGTCAAGAGGGAACTGCCAGTAGACCCTGGTTGTCAAGAGGGAACTGCTAGTATACCCCTTGTTGTCAAGAGGGAACTGCTAGTAGAACCTGGTTGTCACGAGGGAACTGCCAGTAGACCCCTGGTTGTCAAGAGGGAACTGCCAGTAGACCCTGGTTGTCAAGAGGGAACTGCCAGTAGACCCCTGGTTGTCAAGAGGGAACTGCCTGTAGACCCTGGTTGTCAAGAGGGAACTGCTAGTAGACCCCTGGTTGTCAAGAGGGAACTGCCAGTAGACCCTGGTTGTCAAGAGGGAACTGCCAGTAGACCCTGGTTATCAAGAGGGAACTGCCAGTAGACCCCTGGTTGTCAAGAGGGAACTGCCAGTAGACCCCTGGTTGTCAAGAGGGAACTGCCAGTAGACCCTGGTTTTCAAGAGGGAACTACTAGTAGACCCTGGTTGTCAAGAGGGAGCTGCCAGTAAACCCCTGGTTGTCAAGAGGGAACTGCCAGTAGACCCTGGTTGTCAAGAGGGAACTGCCAGTAGACCCTGGTTTTCAAGAGGGAACTGCTAGTAGACCCTGGTTGTCAAGAGGGAACTGCCAGTAAACCCCTGGTTGTCAAGAGGGAACTGCCAGTAGACCCCTGGTTGTCAAGAGGGAACTGCCAGTAGACCCCTGGTTGTCAAGAGGGAACTGCCAGTAGACCCTGGTTTTCAAGAGGGAACTGCTAGTAGACCCTGGTTGTCAAGAGGGAACTGCCAGTAAACCCCTGGTTGTCAAGAGGGAACTGCCAGTAGACCCTGGTTGTCAAGAGGAACTGCCAGTAGACCCTGGTTGTCAAGAGGGAACTGCCAGTAAACCCCTGGTTGTCAAGAGGGAACTGCCAGTAGACCCCTGGTTGTCAAGAGGGAACTGCCAGTAGACCCTGGTTGTCAAGAGGGAACTCCTAGTAGACCCTGGTTGTCAAGAGGGAACTGCCAGTAGACCCCTGGTTGTCAAGAGTGAACTGCCAGTAGACCCTGGTTGTCAAGAGGGAACTGCTAGTAGACCCCTGGTTGTCAAGAGGGAACTGCTAGTAGACTTCTGGTTGCCAAGAGTTAACTGCCAGTAGACTTCTGGTTGTCAAGAGGGAACTGCCAGTAGACCTTGGTTGTCAAGAGGGAACTGCTAGTATACCCCTGGTTGTCAAGCGGGAACTGCTAGTATACCCTGGTTGTCAAGAGGAAACTGCCAGTAGACCCCTGGTTGTCAAGAGGGAACTGCCAGTAGACCCTGGTTGTCAAGAGGGAACTGCCAGTAGACCCCTGGTTGTCAAGAGAGAACTGCCAGTAGACCCCTGGTTATCAAGAGGGAACTGCTAGTAGACCCCTGGTTGTCAAGAGGGAACTGCCAGTAGACCCTGGTTGTCAAGAGGGAACTGCCAGTAGACCCTGGTTGTCAAGAGGGAACTGCTAGTAGACCCTGGTTGTCAGGAGCTAATTGCCAGTAGACCCTGGTTGTCAAGAGGGAGCTGCCAGTAGACCCTGGTTGTCAAGAGGGAACTGCCAGTAGACCTTGGTTGTCAAGAGGGAACTGCTAGTAGACCCTGGTTGTCAAGAGGGAACTGCTAGTATACCCCTGGTTGTCAAGAGGGAACTGCCAGTAGACCCTGGTTGTCAAGAGGGAACTGCCAGTAAACCCCTGGTTGTCAAGAGGGAACTGCCTGTAGACCCTGGTTGTCAAGAGGGAACTGCTAGTATACCCCTGGTTGTCAAGAGGGATCTGCCAGTAGACCCTGGTTGTCAAGAGGGAACTGCCAGTAGACCCCTGGTTGTCAAGAGGGAACTGCCTGTAGACCCTGGTTGTCAAGAGGGAACTGCTAGTAGACCCCTGGTTGTCAAGAGGGAACTGCCAGTAGACCCTGGTTGTCAAGAGGGAACTGCCAGTAGACCCTGGTTGTCAAGAGGGAACTGCCAGTAGACCCCTGGTTGTCAAGAGGGAACTGCCAGTAGACCCCTGGTTGTCAAGAGGGAACTGCCAGTAGACCCCTGGTTGTCAAGAGTGAACTGCCAGTAGACCCTGGTTGTCAAGAGGGAACTGCTAGTAGACCCCTGGTTGTCAAGAGGGAACTGCTAGTAGACTTCTGGTTGCCAAGAGTTAACTGCCAGTAGACTTCTGGTTGTCAAGAGGGAACTACCAGTAGACCCTGGTTGTCAAGAGGGAGCTGCTAGTAGACCCTGGTTGTCAAGAGGGAACTGCTAGTAGACCCTGGTTGTCAAGAGGGAACTGCTAGTATACCCCTGGTTGTCAAGAGGGAACTGCTAGTATACCCCTGGTTGTCAAGAGGGAACTGCTAGTATACCCCTGGTTGTCAAGAGGGAACTGCTAGTAGACCCCTGGTTGTCAAGAGGGAACTGGTAGTAGACCCCTGGTTGTCAAGAGGGAACTGCTAGTAGACCCTGGTTGTCAAGAGTGAACTGCCAGTAGACCTCTGGTTGTCAAGAGGGAACTGGATACTTTCCTGAATTTAGTTCCTGACCAGCCAGGCTATGGTTGTTAGACTGCGTGCGACGAGCAGAAACAGCCTGGTTGATCAGGCCTTCATCCACCAGGAGGTTTATGCTAAGACCGGGCTGCGGGGGCGCTCACCCCTGGAACACTCTTAGGTAGACTCCAAGGCATATCGTTATTACTGGCGGGAATATTATTACCTGTAAGAATATCGTTATTACCTGTAGGAATGACGATGTTACCTGTAAGAATATCGTTATTACCTGTAAGAATATCGATATTACTTGTACGAATATCGTTATTACCTATAAGAATGTGGTTATAACCTGTAGGAATATCGTTATTTCCTGCAGGAATATCGTTATTACCTGTATGAATATGGTTATTACCTGTACGAATATCGTTATTGTTTATATGAATATCGGTATTACATGTAGAAATATTATTGCTTGTATGAATATTGTTATTACGTTTACGAATATCGTTATTTCTTGTATGAATATCGTTATTACCTGTAGGAATATCGTTATTACCTGCAGGAATATCGTTATAACCCCTTGGAATATCGTTATTACCTGTACCAATATAGTTATCACATGTAGGAATGTTATTACCTGTATAAATATCGTTATTACCTGCATAAATATCGATATTACCGGCGGGAATGTCGTTATTACTGGCAGTGTGAGTGGTGTTTAGGACCTTGCTACCTGGAGAAACTTGTGTGTGGTGTTGAGGAGTCTCATTACCTGGGGATTCCTGACTGGCTACACATTACCTGGTACAAAATGCTTGATTACTTCCAAAAGCGCAGGTGAAGAGCGCTGTGATAGTTCTCTAATGAGTGTATGAAAAACGCTCCCAGATACTGGATAGGAAGTGACAGGTGTTTGTGTGGGGGAGGGGGTGGGGGGGAGTGTCATGCGTGATGTGTGTTGAGGGGGAAGAGGAAGATATACTGTGTATGTGTGTATTTGGGAGGGAGGCGGGTCTATGTATTACGTATTTATACCTTTGCCACAGCAGTGGATTCCACAGTCTGATTCACAATGAGAGACGTGTATGCAGGTCGTAATAAGAGTCTCCAAAAAGAACAATTGGCCGCGGGGGCGTTGATCCCCGAAATTTTCTCCAGGTATACTCCAGGTATACACATATAACTCGCACATAGGATAGAGAAACTTACGACGACGTTTCAGACCGAATTGGACCATTTACAAAGTCACAGTGTGACTTTGTAAATGGTCCAATTCGGTCTGAAACGTGATCGTAAGTTTCTCTCTCCTATGTGCGGGTTATATTTGATGAAGTGTGGGTTCCAGGTTGCTGTTATACACTGAGGTATCCGTCACATGTTGTAGAAAACAAAGGCCAGTGAATGACTCCTCGCTGAGGTGCCTGTAAACTAGTATCACATGTACTAGTAGTACACATGTGAGAACACAGGTGCTAGTATCACATGTACTAGTGGTACACATGTGAGAACACAGGTGCTGGTATCACATGTACTAGTGGTGCACATGTGAGAAAACAGGTGCTAGTATCATATGTACTAGTGGTGCACATGTGAGAACACAGGTGCTAGTATCACATGTACTAGTGGTACACATGTGAGAACACAGGTGCTGGTATCACATGTACTAGTGGTGCACATGTGAGAAAACAGGTGCTAGTATCACATGTACTAGTGGTACACTTGTGAGAACACAGGTGCTAGCATCACATGTACTAGTGGTGCACATGTGAGAACACAGGTACTGGTATCACATGTACTAGTGGTACACATGTGAGAACACAGGTGCTGGTATCACATGTACTAGTGGTACACATGTGAGAACACAGGTGCTGGTATCACATGTACTAGTGGTACACATGTTATCTCATGTACTAGCGGTACACATGTGAGAACACAGGTGCTGGTATCACATGTACTAGTGGTACACATGTGAGAACACAGGTGCTGGTATCACATGTACTAGTGGTACACGTGTGAGAACACAGGTGCTGGTATCACATGTACTAGTGGTACACGTGTGAGAACACAGGTGCTGGTATCACATGTACTAGTGGTACACATGTGAGAACACAGGTGCTGGTATCACATGTACTAGTGGTACACATGTGAGAACACAGGTGCTGGTATCACATGTACTAGTGGTACACATGTTATCACATGTACTAGCGGTACACATGTGAGAACACAGGTGCTGGTATCACATGTACTAGTGGTACACATGTGAGAATACAGGTGCTGGTATCACATGTACTAGTGGTACACATGTGAGAACACAGGTGCTAGTATCACATGTACTAGTGGTACACATGTGAGAACACAGGTGCAAGTATCACATGTACTAGTGGTACACATGTGAGAACACAGGTGCTGGTATCACATGTACTAGTGGTACACATGTGAGAACACAGGTGCTAGTATCACATGTACTAGTGGTACACTTGTGAGAACACAGGTGCTAGCATCACATGTACTAGTGGTGCACATGTGAGAACACAGGTACTGGTATCACAAGTACTAGTGGTACACATGTGAGAACACAGGTGCTGGTATCACATGTACTAGTGGTACACATGTTATCACATGTACTAGCGGTACACATGTGAGAACACAGGTGCTGGTATCACATGTACTAGTGGTACACATGTGAGAACACAGGTGCTGGTATCACATGTACTAGTGGTACACATGTGAGAACACAGGTGCTGGTATCACATGTACTAGTGGTACACATGTGAGAACACAGGTGCTGGTATCACATGTACTAGTGGTACACATGTGAGAACACAGATGCTGGTATCACATGTACTAGTGGTACACCTGTTATCACATGTACTAGCGGTACACATGTGAGAACACAGGTGCTGGTATCACATGTACTAGTGGTACACATGTGAGAATACAGGTGCTGGTATCACATGTACTAGTGGTACACATGTGAGAACACAGGTGCTAGTATCACATGTACTAGTGGTACACATGTGAGAACACAGGTGCAAGTATCACTTGTACTAGTGGTACACATGTGAGAACACAGGTGCAAGTATCACATGTACTAGTGGTACACATGTGAGAACACAGGTGCTGGTATCACATGTACTAGTGGTACACATGTGAGAACACAGGTGCTAGTATCACATGTACTAGTGGTACACATGTGAGAACACAGGTGCAAGTATCACATGTACTAGTGGTACACATGTGAGAACACAGGTGCAAGTATCACATGTACTAGTGGTACACATGTGAGAACACAGGTGCTGGTATCACATGTACTAGTGGTATACATGTGAGAACACAGGTGCTGGTATCACATGTACTAGTGGTATACATGTGAGAACACAGGTGCTGGTATCACATGTACTAGTGGTATACATGTGAGAACACAGGTGCTAGTATCACATGTACTAGTGGTACACATGTGAGAACACAGGTGCTGGTATCACATGTACTAGTGGTACACATGTGAGAACACAGGTACAAGTATCACATGTACTAGTGGTGCACATGTGAGAACACAGGTGCTAGTATCACATGTACTAGTGGTATACATGTGAGAACACAGGTGCTGGTATCACATGTACTAGTGGTATACATGTGAGAACACAGGTGCTGGTATCACATGTACTAGTGGTACACATGTGAGAACACAGGTGCTGGTATCACATGTACTAGTGGTACACATGTGAGAACACAGGTGCTAGTATCACATGTACTAGTGGTACACATGTGAGAACACAGGTGCTGGTATCACATGTACTAGTGGTACACATGTGAGAACACAGGTGCTGGTATCACATGTACTAGTGGTACACATGTGAGAACACAGGTGTGGGGCCACACCTTAATAATGGATCATAATAATAACAGGAGCTATTAACATATATTACCGAGTACAAGCCTTTACTTGTAACTCACAATATATATAATAGTTTAGAGATACTGTACCTTCACTAGTATTTCTTTAACTCTCACATAGCGTTTAGCTCTCACATAGTGTTCACCTCTCACCTAGTGTTCACCTCTCACCTAGTGTTCACCTCTCACCTAGTGTTCACCTCTCACATAGTGTTCACCTCTCACCTAGTGTTCACCTCTCACATAGTGTTCACCTCTCACCTAGTGTTCACCTCTCACCTAGTGTTCACCTCTCACCTAGTGTTCACCTCTCACATAGTGTTCACCTCTCACCTAGTGTTCACCTCTCACATAGTGTTCACCTCTCACATAGTGTTCACCTCTCACCTAGTGTTCACCTCTCACCTAGTGTTCACCTCTCACATAGTGTTCACCTCTCACCTAGTGTTCACCTCTCACCTAGTGTTCACCTCTCACCTAGTGTTCACCTCTCACATAGTGTTCACCTCTCACCTAGTGTTCACCTCTCACATAGTGTTCACCTCTCACATAGTGTTCACCTCTCACCTAGTGTTCACCTCTCACCTAGTGTTCACCTCTCACATAGTGTTCACCTCTCACCTAGTGTTCACCTCTCACCTAGTGTTCACCTCTCACCTAGTGTTCACCTCTCACATAGTGTTCACCTCTCACCTAGTGTTCACCTCTCACATAGTGTTCACCTCTCACATAGTGTTCACCTCTCACCTAGTGTTCACCTCTCACCTAGTGTTCACCTCTCACATAGTGTTCACCTCTCAAATAGTGTTCACCTCTCACATAGTGTTCACCTCTCACATAGTGTTCACCTCTCACATAGTGTTCACCTCTCACATAGTGTTCACCTCTCACTTAATGTTCACCTATCACATAGTGTTCACCTTTCACATAATGTTCACCTCTCACTTAGTGTTAACTCACGCAGCGTTCACACCACATCAGCCAAATATTAGTCCCGGTATTAACTAATATTACTCTTTCTTAAACACTCAGCAAGGTAACTAGTTACCATGCATATAGGACAAGCTCCCTAATATTTTAAGTATTACTTGGGTATATAAGATATAGGTAATATTCAAAGTAAAACAATGATGAAAGAGGAGTAACAAAGTGTGAATCAAGATTGGTGAAGAGTACACACATTTACTGACAACAAACTGGGTGGGGAACATAACTATTACTCTAGTTTAATATCTTCATCACACAACTTTACACTCTGTATTAAATTATTGCAGAGCTATATATATGAGAATATTACTAGGCGCGGAAATGATACAGAGTAATATCAGGAATACACTCATAATAATACTGCAGATCTGTATACGAATTGCTTGGAATCTTCACACCAGCCACAGTCAAGCTAGGACTCACAGGGTATATACACGGAGAGATGCATTTCTCTCAGTGTATGTTTGCTGAGAGTTTTAATTCCTGTTGCAGGGACTAAATTATTATGGTTTAATAGGGAAAAGGTTACCTTGCAACCTTAATAACGCTAGTGTAGTTGATAGGCTTTTAACCCCGTTAACCAACCAACCAACCAGGCCCAGAACTCTTACTTCACCAACCTTGGTCAGGACATTCAATACATTGCCCCAGCTGAGCCAGGACACTGCCTCTCACTGGTCCTCACTGACTCTAGATGGGTGATAGGCCTGCTTCGGCATATCACCTCTTATCAGCTTCAGGTAGAAAGTCGCCTCCCACGTGAAGTCTACATATGGAAAACAATGGTTCCTTGCAGGCTTGCATCCCACACAATATCAAGAGACTCAAGGAGCCTACAGTGCACTCAGCTAGGGTCCACAAAATACACTGGCACCAGACTGAACCGCCTGTGGACACAAACACATCTTGGAGACAGTCTGGAGATATCACAAGGCTCTTAATGTTATTGAGTTGTTGTGAGTGCGAATAAGCGTCTAGACTAGGCATCCGTGCGTGTGTATACAAGCAAGAACTGTGTACATGCATGTGTATAGACGCAAAGAGTGTGCACATGCGTGTGTATAGGCGCC
>NC_069406.1:69983033-70050533 GCF_026875155.1 Cherax quadricarinatus
CAGTTACCTACTTGCTTACTAGGTAAATGGGACAGCAGGTATAAGGAAACACGCCCAGTGTTTCTACCCTTGCCGAGGGTCGAACCACGGTCACTCAGCGTGTGTAGCAAGAGCATTGCCTACCAAGCCACTGGCATGCCCTCTGTCCTTTGCCTCTCTCTCTCTCTCTCTCTCTCTCTCTCTCTCTCTCTCTCTCTCTCTCTCTCTCTCTCTCTCTCTCTCTCTCTCTCTCTCTCAGGCCACCAGTATAGTGAACAAGGTCAGAGGTGTTCCACTCGAAGGCATTTTCATTTATTGTGTAAACACACTCAAGGAGAGTGAACCAAGTGTCTTAGTGAAGTTTCTCTCTTGCGAAATGCTACTCGACTAACACCGGTGCCATCTATTGACCCTTCTGGTGGCACTCTCCAGCCTCACCTTCCCACTCTAACCGCCTCCGTAATAATGATAATTGCACAGAAAATTGTTTTCCCAAATCAATTAGATTACATCTAAAGTTTTTTTAAATAATAATAATAATAATAATAATAATTATATTATTATTATTATTATTATTATTATTATTATTATTATTATTCCAGAAGTTGGACCTTTAAGTAGCTGTTAGTGGTGATAGTGGTGATGTTACTGGTGATAATGGTGGTGTTACAGTTGATAAGGGTGATGTTACTAGTGATAATGGTGGTATTAGTGGTGATAATGGTGATGTTACTGGTGGTAATGGTGGTATTAGTGGTGATAATGGTGTTATTGGTGATAATGGCGTTAGTGGTGAAAATGGTGGTATTGCTGGTGATAATGGTGGTGTTAGTGGTGATAATGGTGGTATTACTGGTGATAATGGTGGTGTTAGTGGTGATAATGGTGGTATTACTGGTGATAATGGTGGTGGTGGTAATGGTTCAGTGTTAAACTCGTCACTTCCCTCAATGTTTGACGTTCACTCAGAGTGGATCAGTTGACGCTGCGCTGAGCCGTAGTGAACCTGTCACTTGTTCCGTCAGTCAGTCAGTCTGTTGGTCATTGAACCTGCCAGTCACCCTATCAGTCCGTCAGTCGGAGGGTAGCTCCGACTCCTTGGATCAACACAATTTCACCCAATCCTTAGCCATCCTCGTCCTCCCCCACACTCATCCTCCTTCATTCTCAGTCACCCTCATCCTCCTCTTCCCTCATCCTCCTTTATTCGCAGTCACCCTCATCCTCTTCCTCCCTCATTCTCACTCATCCTCAACCCCCACACACCCCTCACCCTCCCTTTCTGCCTCACCACCTCCAGGATTTTCAAGGCCAAACAACTCTGCAAGTGTTGTGTGGCCCTCCCCCCTGTAGTGTGTGTGTGTGTGTGTGTGTGTGTGCACTCATTGTACTCACCTAGTTGTGGTTGCAGGGGTCGAGTCACAGCTCCTGACCCCGCCTCTTCACTGGCCACTCTTCCTGCTCCATGAGCTTTATCATACCTCTTCTTAAAGTTATGTATGGATCCTGCCTCCACTACATCACTTCCCAAACTATTCCATTTCCTAACAATTCTGTGACTGAAGAAATACTTTCTAACATCCCTGTGATTCATCTGAGTCTTCAACTTTCAACTGCTGTGTCCCATCTCTGGAACATCCTGTCTCGGTCACACACACACAACACACACACACCTGTGTGTATGTGTGTGTGTGTGTGTGTGTTGTGTGAGAGAGAGAGAGAGAGAGAGAGAGGAGAGAGAGAGAGAGAGAGAGAGAGAGAGAGAGAGAGAGAGAGAGAAAGAGAAAGAGAGAGAGAGAAAGAGAAAGAGAGAGAAAGAGAGGGAGAGAGAAAGAAGGAAAGAAAGAACTCGAAGATTTTTGTTCTTATGGGATGACGGGGGGCGAAGAAGGACGAAGAGGAAGAGGAGGTGGATCGAGAGGAGACGGAAGAGGGGGAGGAGGAGGAGGCAGCAAAAATAAAAGGAGTTCAAGAGAATACTTGTTTTTCTAACATTGATTTAGCATGAAGGTCTACACCACACACACACACACACACACACACACACACACACACACACACACACACACACACACTGTCTCTCTCTCTCGCTCTCTGAAATGATGCTGTGTATAGGTAGGTATTTCCAGCATAGTTAGAGATAAGCTGGAGGAGAGCCAATATAGCGCTGCACATAGATAGTTTAGTTGTAGAAGCTACAGGAGCAACTGTCTCCAGAATAACAAGGAGACCACGGTGATAACTGAAGACCCAGATAAGCACAGACACGTTAGTGTTCACTCAAGTAGTGTTCATTGAAGTAGTGTTCACTCAAGTAGTGTTCACTCAGTGTAGTAGAGAAGTGGAACAAGATAGTGAAGGTCACCGTAGAAGTTAGAATCACTCAGGGGTTTAAGGTACACAAAAAGCACACATACATCACCTCGCTCAAGACAAGGTTAAAATGCATCTTAATCACCTATAATAGCTCTTTACAGAGCTTAAAGAAAGTGTGTATTTTTTTCAGGCAGCTGAGAGGCAGGATCAAGAGCTAAAGATCAAAATTAACAAACTTACTTTGGTCAAGAAAGAAGAATACAAAGTTACAACACCGTGGCTGGAACGTTTCACCAAAATAACTCTCACTTAGGAGAGAAAACTTAGGACGACGTTTCGGTCGATCCTGGACCTTTGTCAAGTCACAAATAGAGCAAGAAAAGTAGAGAATACCTGAAGACAAAACGTCAGTTATGTCCGTGCATACACCAGGAGAGAAGATGATCAGTAAAGTTAGTGTTAGAAGCAATAAACCATCTGAGGGGCTCTTGATCTAGGGAATTGGATCTGTGCTCCAGTTCCCTGAATTGAGCCTGAATACCTTCCATCCCCCCACATGCGCTGTATAATCCTACGGGTTTAGCGCTTCCCTGTGATTATAATATAATAATAATATAATAATAATAATAATAATAATAATAATAATAATAATAATAATAATAATAATAATGTTATTAAACATTAAAACAACGAATGAAAAAAGAAGTCTTATAGACACTCGATACATTGAAGACAAAACTTAGAAGTGGCTTAATTAAAGACAATATTTCTCTCTGTGTTGAGCTTTGTTAATATGTAATTGCTGTTCAGCTTGTGTGTTCGTGTTCATATTTGTCTGCTATGTACAGCCTCATCTAAATACAGAACTCAACAGAGCTGTGCTGGGCATGCAGAGCGGAGAAGCAGAAGCTCTACGCAACCTGCTAAACTGAGTCTTCAATAAACAACTAGAATTATGAATGAAGGTGACAAGAGACGGGACTGACCAGGTTCCTTGAAGTAACAAGAGACGGGATTGACAAGGTTCCTAAAAGGTAACAAGAGACGGGATTGATAAGGTTCCTTGAAGGTGACAAGAGACGGGATTGACAAGGTTCCTAAAAGGTAACAAGAGACGGGATTGACAAGGTTCCTTAAAGGTGACAAGAGACGGGATCGACAAGGTTCCTTAAAGGTAACAAGAGACGGGATCGACAAGGTTCCTTAAAGGTAACAAGAGACGGGATCGACAAGGTTCCTTAAAGGTAACAAGAAACAGGACTGACAAGGTTCCTTAAAGGTAACAAGAGACGGGATTGACAAGGTTCCTTAAAGGTAACAAGAAACGGGACTGACCAGGTTCCTTGAAGGTAACAAGAAACGGGACTGACAAGGTTCCTTGAAGGTGACAAGAGACGGGACTGACCAGATTCCTTGAAGGTAACAAGAGACGGGACTGACAAGGTTCCTTGAAGGTGGCAAGAGACGGGACTGACCAGGTTCCTTGAAGGTAAAAAGAGATGGGACTGACCAGGTTCCTTGAAGGTAACAAGAGACGGGACTGACCAGGTTCCTTGAAGGTAAAAAGAGACGGGACTGACCAGGTTCCTTGAAGTAACAAGAGACGGGACTGACCAGGTTCCTTGAAGTAACAAGAGACGGGACTGACCAGGTTCCTTGAAGTAACAAGAGACGGGACTGACCAGGTTCCTGGAATGTGGAAAGTGTAACTCCAGCATTCAGTATAGAAATAAGAGTGGAGATCCTACAACTAGAGACAGTGTTCATGACATGCTTCTTCGTAAGCATCTCGTTGGATTCCCTCGTAAACATGTTATTGAGTTAACCGGTGATCATCTGGCTGGGATCCCAGCTGGTGGCGTCGCCATCACTTCAAGTGACCAACTTTTCCTGTGCTGTGTGGGGGGGGGGGAGAATAGTCCAGTCACGGTTCCAAGTTTGGACTGATTTCCTGAGCGTTGATCCACTGTACCATGGATATTGTACCCTAACTATTGTACATAGTTCCATGCTCTGTTATAACTTGGATATAGTACCATGCTGTATCATAGCTGTGGATCATATACGCAGAAGGTGGTACAGTGTACCGTCGTGAGGCATAATTCCTCAGAAGACGCAAGAACAAGCATTACAGCTCTGTGGTGCGTTAGACTGGAAATAGTAACTGACGGACGGTGCAACATCTGCTGCCTTCCAGGAGGGGGCTGGAAGGTTACTGCTGCTGCCTTCCAGCAGGGGGCTGGATGGTTACTTCTGCTGCCTTCCAGCAGGGGGCTGGAAGGTTACTGCTGCTGCCTTCTAGCAGGGGGCTGGATGGTTACTGCTGCTGCCTTCCAGCAGGGGGCTGGAAAGTTACTGCTGCTGCCTTCTAGCAGGGGGCTGGATGGTTACTGCTGCTGCCTTCCCACAGGAGACTTTTCCTGTCTTTTTACTCTCTCTCTCTCTCTCTCTCTCTCTCTCTCTCTCTCTCTCTCTCTCTCTCTCTCTCGTTGAACTATTCGTTACATCAGCCATCATGACTTGATGCTCTCCCGTGTAACCAACTTGATGCTCTCCCGTGTAACCAACTTGATGCTCTCCCGTGTAACCAACTTGGTGCTCTCCCGTGTAACCAACTTGATGCTCTCCCGTGTAACCAACTTGATGCTCTCCCGTGTAACCAACTTGATGCTCTCCCGTGTAACCAACTTGATGCTCTCCCGTGTAACCAACTTGGTGCTCTCCCGTGTAACCAACTTGATGCTCTCCCGTGTAACCAACTTGATGCTCTCCCGTGTAACCAACTTGATGCTCTCCCGTGTAACCAACTTGATGCTCTCCCGTGTAACCAACTTGGTGCATCACACTGAACTGATTGCTGACTAAAACCAAGTTTGTCAGAGTCTGTGTACAGTATGACTGTAGGATGATAAGAATAGTATGCTTCTTGAGGTGGATGTGTGCTTCTCCTTGAGGTGGATGTGTGCTTCTTGAGGTGGATGTGTGCTTCTCCTTGAGGTGGATGTGTGCTTCTTGAGGTGGATGTGTGCTTCTTCTTGAGGTGGATGTGTGCTTCTTCTTGAGGTGGATGTGTGCTTCTTCTTGAGGTGGATGTGTGCTTCTTGTAATGGATGTGTGTCAAGCGCTCATGGGTCCCCACTGACCATGACGCTTCTTATCTGAGTCAGTGGGTGGGACATTGATCTGTTCTTGTGAGGAAAACACGTGAAGTGTGTGTGTGTATGTGTGTGTGTGTGTGTGTGTGTGTGTGTGTGTGTGTGTGTGTGTGTGTGTGTGTGTGTGTGTGTGTGTGTGACTGTGTCATAATTAAATATAGGTAGAGGTAATTATTGTGTGTCGTCCAGGCCCTCGTCAACTTACCCTTCTTCCTGCTTCCCTTCCCCTCCTTCCCTGCCTCCTCTCATCCCTCTCCTCCCCACTCACCATTGCCCACTCCTGCCGTGGGTGACGTCCCCCTGCCTACACTGAGTCACCTGTGACTCACGTCGAGGCGTCTTAACGCGGCCTCGGGGCGTCGATGCATGGGAGTTGCGGCTGGTACTGACGGCGTCGAGGGAGGCAGGAAGACCACCTCCGCTCAGGAGCACGTAGTCGTCGATGTGTGTCTGTGGTGTTCGCGTGTGTGCTGTGGTCCTCCCGGCTCTTACGCAGTTCCCTGCGGGTGTTATCCTAGTCAGTTGTGACTCGACATTGGTCCAGGAGGGACCAAGTGTCGTCATAAAGGTCCTCTCGTGAGTGCGGTTTTTGGCCAGATGAATCCTAGCGAGTGTGAGCGTAATAGGTGTTGCCGTACTGCTTGTTAAGGATACATATATATATATATAACTAGATCAGATATATTTGCAATTTCTTCCGCTACAGAAGAAAATTTGGTCACTCGCAAAAAACACACTGCGAGTGAGTGTTGTAGTTTTGAGTGATTCAAGATTTGTTATTCCAGGTGTGTGCATGAGTGTGGTTTAGGAATGACCATTCCGGGTACACACACGAGTGAGATTTAAGACTGATTATCATCCCGGGTGTATTCATGAGTGAGGTTTAGGATGCAGTGGCTGGATCCCTGCATGGCGGTGGACTACTGCTGTGCGCGCGCCAGATACTACTTTCATGACCACAGGCGAGCACAGATCTTCAGCGAGACCCCCGACACGCCCATGCTGCGGCGACTCCAGCGGGTGTCCAGCAACGGCGAGGCTAAGGGTGACCCTCTCAAACTTCCGGACGAAAAGGCGAAATCCTCTAAATACGAGAAGATGCCACAGAAAAAGAGAAACAGTGTGAGACAAGTGTTAGCTCAGAAGCTTGGCTACACGGTGTGTGGACGAGAGGAGACACACAGGGTGGAGACCAAGTGTTTACATGTTATTCCCAGAGCCAGGCTCAGGAGTTCTCAAGCTTCTGGAAATAAACTGGTGCAGACGCAGCAAGATCGTCGTGAGGTCATATCAAAGGTGCTTGTTCTCTCTCTCTCTCTCTCTCTCTCTCTCTCAGCTGGCCGACCTTGAGATATCACAGTGCATAAAGACACGGAATTTACGAAGCGTTTCGAGCACCAGGTGCGATGCGAAGGATCAAAATTGTGGTGGTGGTGGTGGTGATGGTGGTGATGGTGGTGGTGGTGGTGGTGATGGTGGCGGTGGTGGTGGTGGTGGTGGTGGTGGTGGTGGTGGTGATGGTGGTGGTGGTGGTGGTGGTGGTGGTTTGGGGGTGGTGGTGGTGGTGATGGTGGTGGTGGTGGTGGTGGTGGTGATGGTGGCGGTGGTGGTGGTGGTGGTGGTGGTGGTGATGGTGGTGATGGTGGTGGTGGTGATGGTGGCGGTGGTGGTGGTGGCGTGTTGCAACCCCTGAATGGGTTACAATGATTATTATGTATATATGTAATGTATATTACCTTTTCATTTAATTTTATATTTCTTATATTTGCGATAATAGCTAAATCGCAAATGTATTGCCTTATATTGTTATTTGACGTAGCATTTTGTTGTTAGGATGTATATAAAATGTGCTCAGTTAGTCTTGATTGTCAAACTACTGTAATTATCGCTTGTCGCTCGTTATACTGCCGGCTTCTGAGCTGCAGTTGTCCACTTAGCTATCACCTGATCGAGGGGGGTGTCCCTCACCTCTCGTGAAGTATTCAGTCTGCTCTAGACTCGCTTGCTGTTGGACAGATTGTCTGTCTCATTATTCTTGTTAGTTCTGTAGAACTTTGTTCACAGAACATTGTAAAGACTTAGTGATTTTCGACGTTGTACTGAGGTTGTGTGTCACATAGACACTCTGAGTATCTCAGGTCCTTAGCTATAGCTTCTGACCTAATTTTGTACTGGTTTCTGTGTATTGTCACAGTCACAGTTTTTCCTATGCGAACATAGATTCATATTAGGGGATTTTTTATAATTTTGTAGATCTGCAGATGGTCCCTACTTATTCTTAAAATTTTCTCCTTGTTCCTGATTCTGTGTCGCAGTCACTTGATTTGCATTGCAATTGGGCTTAGCATTCTTTGTTGTTCAAGCAACTGTCGGGTTGCCAGTCGGTCAAAAAGTTAGTTTATTTGAGGACTTTGTAGTCACTTGTTTAAGTCTTTTTTCGAGTCTTGAGACATAGCAACTACTAAGGGTACTTGCCCCATACACACACTTGTACATATTTGTAATATCTTATTAAATGTTAATGTCCCCTGAGGGTACTAAAAAATTATAAATGTTATGGCTTTCAGCACAATAATTTTGAACCGAGAGATTGATTTTATTTTGATTGCTGTGTTTTAATTTTAAAATTTGAAAATAAAAACCTTAAACCCCTTAAAAAATTTTTTAAAATTTTTTAATTTCTCTAGTTAGTACCTACCAGTTTAATCCTAAAGCACTATTGAACCATACTGAATTAAAAAGGATAATTGGACAAGGTACTGACTACTTGTTACAAAACCCCCCAGTAACGGGCGGATCTAAAGGGCAGCCCTTTCTAGTATTCACTGGGGGAATCTCTAACTTTTAGAATCGCTTTTTTTTTAACATTTGGGGGTGAGGTGGTGGTGTGGTGGGGGTGGGGGTGATGGTGGTGGGTGGTGGTGATAATGATATGGTGGGGTGGGGGTGGTGATTTATGTGATGGTGGTGATGGTGGTGGTGATGAGATGGTTGTTTGGGGATGTGATGATGGTGGTGGTGATGGTGGTGGGAGATGATGATGATGGTGGTGGTGGTGATGGTGGGGTGTGTGAGATGGTGGTGGGATGGTTGGTGATGATGAGATGGGGGTGGTGAAGGTGGTGGTGGGGGTGGGGTGGTGGTGTTTTGGTGGTGATGATGATGATGGTGGTGGTGGTGGTGGGGGTGATGTGATTGAGGGGGTGTGGTGATGGGGGGTGGGGTGGTGATGATGAGAGGTGGTGGTGATGGTGGTGGGGATGAGTGGGTGGGGAGGGGGGGTTTGGGGATGATGATGATGGTGGGGTTTGATGGTGGGGTATGATGATGGTTGTGGTGAGGTGGTGATGATGATGGGAGGGTTTTAGTTGTTCATTTTCATGGTGGGTGTTTATTGTTCCTGCACCAACTATATTTTCATCCCCCATGAATAATATGTTTGTTTAAACACATACGTTCATCCTTCCCCACAAGCTCACCATAGTAATACCTTCCCTTTTAAACCACTTTAAACAACGCTCGAGAAGAAAAAATTTTCCCCCCAAAAATATATGACAAGTTATATACATGATGGATCTAAGCAGGAGTCTCTGGAGGGCTGCATCTGCTCTTGTTGCCACCTCCAAAAAAAGTCCCGCTGGCAGGGCTGCATCTGCTCTTGTTGCCACCTCACAGGGGTCTGCTGGGAGGGCTGCATTGCTCTTGTTCAGCCACCTCCAGCAGATCTGCTGCAGGGCTGCATCTGCTTTTTTGCCACCCCAGCAGAAGCTGCGGGCAGGGCCCCCATTGTTTGTTCCCACCCCAGCGGGGTTTGCTGGCGGGCTGCATCGCTCTGTTCCACCTCCACAAGTCTGCGGGCAGGGCTGCTTGCTTTGTTGCCACCTCCAGCGGAGTCTGCTGGCAGGGCTGCATCTCCCTTTTTGTTGCCACCCCCACAGGAGTTGCTGGCAGGGCGCATCTGCTCTTGTTGCCCCCCCAGCGGGAGTCTGCTGGCGGGGCTGATCTGCTTTGTTGCCACCCCACAGGAGTCGCGGGCGGGGCTCATCTGCTCTTTTCCCCACCCCCCCGGGCGGGGATCTGCTGGCGGGGCTGCACTGCTCTTGTTGCCACCTCCAGCAGGAGTTGCTGGCAGGGCGCATCTGCCTTGTTGCCACCTCCTCAGGATCTGCTGGCAGGCTGCATCTGCTCTTGTTGCCACCTCCAAGGAGTCTGCTGGCGGGCTGCATCTGCTCTTTTTTGCCCCCTAGCAGGAGTCTGCGGCGGGCCATCTGCTCTTTTTGCCACCTCCAACGGGGTCTGCTGGCAGGGCTGCACTGCTCTTTTGCCACCTCCACAGGATCTGTGGCAGGGCTGCACTGCCTTGTTGCCACCCAGCAGGAGTCTGCTGGCAGGGCTGCATCTGCTCTTGTTGCCACCTCCACAGGAGTCTGCTGGCAGGGCTGCATCTGCTCTTGTTGGCACCTCCAGCAGGAGTCTGCTGGCAGGGCTGCATCTGCTCTTGTTGCCACCTCCAGCAGGAGTCTGGGGCAGGGCTGCATCGTTTGTTGCACCTCCAGCAGAGTCGGGCAGGCTGCATCTGCTCTTGTTGCCACCTCCAGCAGGAGTCTGCTGGCAGGGCTGCATCTGCTCTGTTTGCCACCTCCAGCAGGAGTCTGCTGGCAGCGGCTGCATCTGCTCTTGTTGCCACCTCCAGCAGGAGTCTGCTGGCAGGGCTGCATCTGCTCTTGTTGCCACCTCCAGCAGGAGTCTGCTGGCAGGGCTGCATCTGCTCTTGTTGCCACCTCTGGCAGGGCTGCATCTGCTCTTGTTGCCACCTCCAGCAGGAGTCTGCTGGCAGGGCTGCATCTGCTCTTGTTGCCACCTCCAGCAGGAGTCTGCTGGCAGGGCTGCATCTGCTCTTGTTGCCACCTCCAGCAGGAGTCTGCTGGCAGGGCTGCATCTGCTCTTGTTGCCACCTCCAGCAGGAGTCTGTTGTCAGGGCTGCATCTGCTCTTGTTGCCACCTCCAGCAGGAGTCTGCTGGCAGGGCTGCATCTGCTCTTGTTGCCACCTCCAGCAGGAGTCTGCTGGCAGGGCTGCATCTGCTCTTGTTGCCACCTCCAGCAGGAGTCTGCTGGCAGGGCTGCATCTGCTCTTGTTGCCACCTCCAGCAGGAGTCTGCTGGCAGGGCTGCATCTGCTCTTACTGCCACCTCCACCAGGAGTCTGCTGGCAGGGCTGCATCTGCTCTTGTTGCCACCTCCAGCAGGAGTCTGCTGGCAGGGCTGCATCTGCTCTTACTTGCCACCTCACCAGGAGTCTGCGGGCAGGGCTGCATCTGCTCTTGTTGCCACCTCCACAGGACTGCTGCAGGCTGCTCTGCTCTACTGCCACCTCGCAGGAGTCTGCGGCAGGGCTGCATCTGCTCTTGTTGCCACCTCCAGCAGGAGTCTGCTGGCAGGGCTGCATCTGCTCTTACTGCCACCTCCAGCAGGAGTCTGCTGGCAGGGCTGCATCTGCTCTTGTTGCCACCTCCAGCAGGAGTCTGCTGGCAGGGCTGCATCTGCTCTTGTTGCCACCTCCAGCAGGAGTCTGCTGGCAGGGCTGCATCTGCTCTTGTTGCCACCTCCAGCAGGAGTCTGCTGGCAGGCTGCATCTGCTCTTGTGCGCCACTCCAGCAGGAGTCTGCTGGCAGGGCTGCATCTGCTCTTGTTGCCACCTCCAGCAGGAGTCTGCTGGCAGGGCTGCATCTGCTCTTGTCGCCACCTCCCTTGTTAACAACCATACCAACTATGTTGAGTTAGGCGCAAGAATTAACAACTGAGAGTCTATACAGCGAAATGAATTGTTTGTCATCGTAATGGCACTAAAGTTAATTTGTAACTCTGAGCTTGAATCTATGATTATTACTATACACAAATAACCCTCACATAAAAGAGAGAAGCTTACGACGACGTTTCGGTCCGACTTGGACCATTTACAAAGTCACGGGTTATTTGTGTATCGTTCCAGTCACGGTATTGTGCCTTTTTTTGCTATTTATGATTATTACTAATTCTATGTCATCATTGAAGGCTCTTGACTCACATAATTACTCTAACATAGACACTAAACATTCAGAAAAAAGGAATTAATGTACAATTGTTATAGATTCTATCACACATCGCATTACTCTTTTATGATAAAGTTGATACGTTAGCCAAAAAAGTACCTTGAAGGAAAATGTAGAATATAACTTTGATATGACTGTGTCTAGCATTATCAATAATATTAGGAGAGAAGTAAATAATGAAACTGAATGTTGTAGGAATACAGATAACAGCATAGGTTGTTCTATAACCCAGTATGATAACGTGAAAGTAGATAAGTACGTTTATGTGAACATTGACAGATGTTGTAGTAGCCAGACTTACGCTTGGTTACAAGTGCTTCTGGCAATTTGGCAGACACACAGATAATGATCAAACCTAATGCAAAGTATGTGGCCAACCCTATTGTCACTATCTTGAACACTGTGTGCTTTCTAGTCTATATACACAAATATCCCACACTGTGACTTTGTAAATGGTCCAAGTCAGACCGAAACGTCGTGGTCAGCTTCTCGCTCCTATGTGCGGGTTATTTGTGTATTGTTCCAGTCACGGTATTCTGCCTTTTTGGTCTTGACTGTTTACTTATTGAAAAATATAGAGATAGTATAATAACCTATGTGAAATGTAAAGATATCATGTTAATGAAAATAAGATACCAGGTATATTAAGCAAATTTCCAAAATTTGCTTGCAACAGATAAGTCAACTGTAGATATAAATCCAGATATACTCCTGTAAATTCTTTTGGGGCTTAGTTCTTATACCTTCTGTGTATCTATATGCTCTTGCGCTACCGTCTACAGGATGGATATGGGGTACACAGTAAACTAGCCATTACTGTCCACAGGATGGATATGGGGTACACAATAAACTGACAGCTTCGGCGGCAAAATCCAATGAAGGCTTCATGAAGGCTTGTGGTTCCCAGCTGTCGTTAATTTAAGACAGTCCGCGCTAGAACAAGTGACAGACCAGCGGGAGAGTCACACAGGATGTGTGGGCCCATACATGGGATGAAGAGGAGTGTTGATAACATGTGTTACGTGCCACTAGTGGTGCACATGTTGTGGCTGCATGAATTAGACAGCTGTGAAGCTGTAGGAAAACTCATACGCAGAAAACTGCATGTCATGTTTGTTTTTCGTTGTGGCAAAAAAAAAAAAAAATATGAATCGTAAAAGGACTGTGGACACACGTTATCTTCGGTAACAACGTGTTAAGAATTCTTGAGCACAGGTGGTTGTAATAGTTTTACCTCTAGTGCTTGTACAAAAATTAAAAAAAAAATAATCCCATTATTGTTGAATGAGTGAAGTGAGGTGATCACTCTGCTGGTGAGATGATGACTGTAGGTATACAGCAGATTACCAGCATCTTAACTTCTCTGACATAAGCTGTATAGCCCTTGTGGCTTAGCGCTTCTTTTTGATTATAATAATAATCTCTGACATAAACTTGGTGAAGCACGTTTTGAATACATTTCTCATTTAGATTACTCAATATAACCAGTATGGTCGTTTGGTCGTACTCACTGACCTGGCGGCCGTTGACACTATGACTGACATGGACAGCCATGGTATAAACGGGTATATATGCACTATAGTAGGTAACATCTTATACGTATATACAGCACGCACCAGCGGTTGCCTCATGCCCCGCCCCGGCCATTACACCAAGACTCCAGCCAAAAAGATTTTTTTATATCAGATACATTAGCAACAACAAACGTTACTCCCACCTGAAGTGTGTGTGTGTGTGTGTGTGTGTGTGTGTGTGTGTGTGTGTGTGTGTGTGTGTGTGTGTGTGTGTGTGTGTGTGTGTGTGTGAAAAAGCGCCATAGGCTGGTTCAGAAACTTTTTCCATCTCTCTCTCGGCCACTCACAGCAATTGTCTTGATGCTCCGCCCACAAAGGATGGAAGGCTGTGTCCACTAACTTACTTCCTTTAATAAAGGGGGAAAAAATCTGTCTCGATCTCTTCTTTTCGGACTTTCAGTATATGATGTTATAGGTGTTTAAAAGTGGATATGTTGACCGTACCTGTGTCTTGTGATATTATTGACCCCGGCCAGCCCTCTCTCACCCTTCACATACACACACACACACACACACACACACACACACACACACACACACACACACACACACACACACACACACACACACACACACACACACACACACACACACACACAACATATATATATATATATATATATATATATATATATATATATATATATATATTTGTTGCGTGCTTTGTCCCAGGGTTCGTGGGTTCGGGTCTCCTTCGACCGGAGATTGTAAAAATCCCAAGTCGGTCGATGCATGCAGGGGATGAGATGAAATAGTTAACTAACACCACCTACCTGAATGCTGGCTGCCTTGGATCAAAACGTCTAGCGTTAGCTGGACGCCAAGGTATTGGTCCAGTGTGGTACGGTAGTTAAAGCACTGCGTACCTTGTCCCAATTTTCGTAGGTTCGAGTCTCCTTCGACCAAAGATTAGTGTTTGTGAACATTTCGCCTGTTCTGCGAATTCTAAACAAAAAAAAAACACACGCACACACACATATATATATCGTGTGTTTTTAACTCATTTGGTGTTTACATTGTTTCTTGCTAATGCTGATTTTTATTGTTTTTCTCGTTAATTTTTTTGTTTTCCTGTTACTAGTCATTTTCGTGTTCACTTGATGACCAGCTTCGTCTGTCTCTCCCTCAGATCGGGGACTCCCTCTTCTACGACCTGCCTCGCATGCGTCTTGACGGAGGTGCTCGTGCGTTCAGGAGACGCTGGGGGTACGAGCTGACTCCTCCACCCACGCTGGTGGAGGAGGAGGAGGAGAACGACGAGGATCCATACTCCATCCTCCACGACGACGACAACCTCAGCTTCGGCGAGACCAGGTCACTCAGGGACGACTACCTCTTCCACTCTTCTCAAGGTGAGTCCACTTCTGAGTGTTAGTGACCGATTTCAACGAGAATTGAAGTCGGTTTGTCTCGTGGTTGATAAGGCAGTCCATAGGGAGGCCTGGTGTGGGGATGGGCCACAGAGGCGATGAATCCCAAAGGCATCCACATGTCGTAGGGGTTCTTAAAGGAGATTTGAGGGTTGAAGGTAGACACACTTGTTGGATGGTAACGCTATATTGTCAGACTGTGGTAATGGGAGATGGAGCCCAGCCTGCCTTGTCCTGCCTATGTCTACACACCGACTGAGAGGGAGGCAGAGGTACGAACGTCCACATGCGCATCCCGTGACGTCACACAGTCACTCGGCCTAAAAGGGATCTTCTATATAAATCACATGGATGGTACTATGATACGCTATATAACACATATAAGGGGGATCAGCAACTATGCTGACAGCTCGGTCATGTTACGTATGTCGTCTCGACATACACTACTATACTATAGGCTGAACAGGCAGGTGGTTCTGGGCTGATTCTATACAATAACAAAGACATATATAACTTAGAACTAATGGATGGTATCATAATGGATGTTAACATAATGAGTTTTACGTAATGGGTGTTAGCGTAATCACTTTTAAAGTAATGCATTACGACTTATAAGAACAATTCATTGTACAATATGGATGGAATTGATCGATCGATCTGTATTCATGCACTCTACGGATTCTGAGGAAATAAATGTATATATACAAGGTGAAATTAACAGCAAAGACATCTGGTGCGCACTCAGATCATTACTGTCAAATTCTCAGAATACGAAGGGAACGTGAACATGAAAAAAAAAATTCTGAAAAAAACTGATCAGTTAATAACAAACAGTTGACAATTTCCTTCATCTCGGGCATCTAGTTATACATGCTATGTACATTTAAACCCAATTCTGCGAGGGTGAGTTTACATATGCAGAATGGTTATCATCTCTGGGAGGATCGAATTCCTCTGCAATGGCTAACACATGCCTTAACTGAGGGAGATCTGAACGAGTATCTACAAAAGATACTTGTGGGTTTCTCATTACTTGTCGAGTACGCAGGGAGTAACGACATTCAGGTTGATTATCTGACTGAGTATTTGAGGTGGAGGGTACAGAGTCAAGAGGGTTTTCAAAGCATCTGTCACATTAGTCTGGATAGCAATATCATCAACATCACATACTAATTTCATATGATCTAAATGCGATTCTTTATACTTACCAGTACTAATGTCTTTAACCTTATACTTATTGCCAGAGATATGTTCTACAACTCGATAAGGTCCGACAAACTTTTGATCGAGCTTAGGCATTTCGGATGTTTTGTTGAAATTTGTCAGCATTACTCTTGAACCTACTTTAACTTTTGATGGCTTAGCACGGCTATTAGTTACTCTAGTAAATTCTGCTGTTGATTTATGAAGTATTTCACGGATTCTTCTAAAAACACTTTGAGCTAAGCTGGTACGAGTTGCTACGAAATCATCAGGGTTGTAATTAGGTTTCGGAGTGGAATATAACAACTCATAGGGTAAACACTTGTCTACGCCATACAATGCATAATGTGGAGTATCACCTATGGAAGCATTGTAAGCAGAATTTATGGCACATTGGACATCTGGTATAACTTCATCCCAAGTTTCACTATTGGGGTTGATAGTGGCTCTCAGGACATCAAGTACTTTCTTATTGGTTCGTTCAGCTAACCCATTGCTGGCAGGATGATGAGGAACAATGGTGGATTTAGAGATCTTGTACAAAGTACACAAATTTTCAAGAATCTCATTACAGAATTCACCTCCATTATCTGTTACTAGGGACTTAGGTGTGGTATGCCTGCAGATAATGCGTTCTTTAAACGCTTTAGCTACTGTCTCTGCAGTCTTATCTGCAATAGGAACTAACTCACAATATCTGGTGAAATGGTCTACCATAACACACAGATGTTTGTTGCCTTGGAGGGAACATTTAAAATTGGTTAACAAATCAAGGGCAACTCTTTCCCACGGTTCGCTAGTGGTTGGGTACACTTGGATTGGATTAGGACCATTGACATTTCCTTTATGTTGCATACAAACACTACATTTCTTAACATACTCTGAGATGTCAGTTGCCATACATGGCCAAAAGTACTTCATTCTGGCTTGTTTCACAGAACGATCCATACCAGGGTGTGCAACACCTGGTGCATCATGAACTAGCTGTAGAGCTACGTTCACTAGTGACTGTGGAATTACTAACTGGTACACTCTTCTACTTGGAGTACCCAATTCGGCTGTTCGATACAGTAATTCTTGGCTCATTACAAAGTCACTGATGGGTGGTGGTGGCTTCACAGTAAGAATAAGATCTTCCTGGAGCAGGAATCGAATCACCAGAACACAAGGGATCGGCTCTTTCTTACTGGAGGAATGAACAAACTCGGTGGAGTGGATGACTCTCCCCGGTTGAAAAAATAACGTTATAACACGCAATATGAGCAAGGGAGAACGAATCTACTATCTCTCACTGCAAGCACAGGGAAAGGAAATGAACACGGTCAACAATACTGATATTCAATCTGGGTCACACACAGTGACACGAGGTATCAACTATGAAGAAACTACACTTACAAACGTTAACAACATGTGAAAGTTACTCGAGAAATAACTTCTTACATTGCACGAATTACTGTCAACTAGGATGGCACTAGCCGCAACCTTGTCCTGCCTATGTCTACACACCGACTGAGAGGGAGGCAGGGGTACGAACGTCCACATGCGCATCCCGTGACGTCACACAAACAGTCACTCGGCCTAAAAGGGATCTTCTATATAAAGCACATGGATGGTACTATGATACGCTATACAACACATATAAGGGGGATCAGCAACTATGCTGACACACAGGTAAACCACAGAGACAATTACATGGCTATAGATTCTGTATCCACGAACTTGCCACGGGTGGTCCAATTACGGCGGGCCCACGGGTTGATTTTTTTTTTTTTTGTGGCCCGTGAGCACTCATATTATATTGATTTAATTTTGTTCTGTAAAAAAAACATTAAAGTATCAGCGACGGTAAGGCTATGTATATGAAACAATACTAGATTACTTGAATGACAACGTGACAGTAGACTGAGAGTGTGACTCTATGACCATGATTAGTATATAGTAATGACGTGTCCTTTACGCAAGAAGCTTCACCTGTTCATTGTGTATTTAAGAAAAGATTGATTTTGCACACTTTACTTTTTATCGTGAACTCATGGCAGATGATATCGAGTCAGACTTTTCAAGAAAAACTGAAACCCCATGGAAGTTAATGTGGAGACACAGTTACCAGAAATTCAGCTTGAACTGTGTGAACTGCAGTCTGGCCCTTTGTTACTTGCGAAGAAAAATGAAAATTAGGCGAGTTTCTGGAAATTGGTCTGTAAGGATAGATTCCTCAAGCTGAGAGACTCTGAAATAAAGCTGCACTTTGTGTTCGGTAATACATATGTATGTGAATGTACGTTTTCTACTGTGAAACAAGTCAAATCTAAAACCAGAAATTAGATGGGAAATGAAACACTGGACGCGTGTCTTCGACTTGCCACTACCAACATCGGAATCGATGAAAGAAACGCCTCGACCCCAGACATCTCATTAGTAGGTAAGAATATGAGTAGCATTATTTACGTATAAATTCAGAGCCTTTAAAAAAATCTTGTTTGCTTCTTGACCTGCAGACCCGACCTACAACCTTTATATCACTAAAATATCATATAATATTTTTTTGTATATATATATATATATATATATATATATATATATATATATATATATATATATATATATATATATATATATATATATATATATATATATATATATATATATAATTTAATTTGTGGCCCTTGACTTACAAGTTTAGTGGTAAAGTAGCCAATGGTGTCGAAGAAGTTGGACGACCCTGAAATTTATAGATAAAATGATGGTAACTATATACTAGTGGGAGACAGCAGGTCACCTCTAAATTCAAATTTATTCATTTCTTTGCAAAGAGTACATTGAGATTATGTATTTACAATAATGGGTTGCAGTGCAAAGAGAGCCTCTGTTATGACTAGGCATTATAGGCCTAGTGTCAGTCCATGACTGACCGAAATTTAGTCTTAGCTTTCCTGACCATATTGTTGGGCATTTGTGAATTGTTCCAGCCACGGTATTGTGGGTTATAATTGTTCCAGCCACGGTATTGTGGGTTGTGAATTGTACCAGCCACGGTATTGTGGGTTATGAATTGTTCCAGCCACGGTATTGTGGGTTATGAATTGTTCCATCCACGGTATTGTGGGTTGTGAATTGTTCCAGCCACGGTATTGTGGGTTATGAATTGTTCCAGCCACGGTATTGTGGGTTGTGAATTGTACCAGCCACGGTATTGTGGGTTATGAATTGTTCCAGCCACGGTATTGTGGGTTATGAATTGTTCCAGCCACGGTATTGTGGGTTGTGAATTGTTCCAGCCACGGTATTGTGGGTTATGAATTGTTCCAGCCACGATATTGTGGGTTATGAATTGTTTCACCCACGGTATTGTGGGTTATGAATTGTTCCAGCCACGGTATTGTGGGTTGTGAATTGTTCCAGCCACTGTATTGTGGGTTATGAATTGTTCCACCCACGGTATTGTGGGCTGTGAATTGTTCCAGCCACTGTATTGTGGGTTATGAATTGTTCCAGCCACGGTATTGTGGGTTATGAATTGTTCCAGCCACGGTATTGTGGGTTATGAATTATTCCAACCACGGTATTGTGGGTTATGAATTGTTCCACCCACGGTATTGTGGGTTGTGAATTGTTCCAGCCACGGTATTGTGGGTTATGAATTGTTCCAGCCACGGTATTGTGGGTTATGAATTGTTCCAACCACGGTATTGTGGATTATGAATTGTTCCAGCCACGGTATTGGGGTATGAATTGTTCCAACCACGGTATTGTGGGTTATGAATTATTCCAGCCACGGTATTGTGGGTTATGAAGTGTTCCAGCAACGGTATTGTGGGTGGTGAATTGTTCCAGCCACGGTATTGTGGGTTATGAATTGTTCCACCCACGGTATTGTGGGTTGTGAATTGTTCCAGCCACGGTATTGTGGGTTATGAATTGTTCCAGCCACGATATTGTGGGTTATGAATTGTTTCACCCACGGTATTGTGGGTTATGAATTGTTCCAGCCACGGTATTGCGGGTTATGAATTGTTCCACCCACGGTATTGTGGGTTGTGAATTATTCCAGCCACGGTATTGTGGGTTATGAATTGTTCCAGCCACGGTATTGTGGGTTATGAATTGTTCCACCCACGGTATTGTGGGTTGTGAATTGTTCCAGCCACGGTATTGTGGGTTATGAATTGTTCCAGCCACGGTATTGTGGGTTATGAATTGTTTCACCCACGGTATTGTGGATTATGAATTGTTCCACCCACGGTATTGTGGGTTGTGAATTGTTCCAGCCACGGTATTGTGGGTTATGAATTGTTCCAGCCACGGTATTGTGGGTTATGAATTGTTTCACCCACGGTATTGTGGGTTGTGAATTGTTCCAGCCACGGTATTGTGGGTTGTGAATTGTTCCAGCCACGTTTTTGTGGGTTGTGAATTGTTCCAGCCACGTTTTTGTGGGTTATGAATTGTTCCAGCCCCGGTGTTGGGGGTATGAATTGTTCCAACCACGGTATTTTGGGTTATGAATTATTCCAGCCACGGTATTGTGGGTTATGAATTGTTCCAGCAACTGTATTGTGGGTTATGAAGTGTTCTAACCCCGGTATTGTGGGTTGTGAATTGTTATGTGTGAATTGTTACAGCTACAGTATTGTGGGTTATATGTGAATGATTCCAGCCACTGAATTTGTGCGTTATGAATTATTACAGGTACCGTATTGTATGTTCATTCTTCACGTGTATGAAGTGCATCGTAGATCCCACAGTTGCAGCAGTGAAACTTGAAACATGCAGGCGCTGCAGGCCTCACCAAACGAATGCAGGCGTTGCATACCTTATCAGATGAATGTAGCTGTGATTTCAGGCGCTATAGGCCTCATCAGATTAATATTGAGGTGAATGAGTGCAGGCGCTACAGGCCTCGTCAAATGGATGCAGGGATGTGTACAAGGTGGAATGACAGTCCTGGAGACAGTAGGCGACGTACAGATGACGACTACAAGGCAGGCGAAACGCCGCTTCAGTCAAGACACCTAGTGTTGAACACATGTCTCGCTCATCAGCGAGTGTTAGTCACATAACTGTCCTCTCAGTGAAGCTTTTGGTCATTTAGACAAAGACCTGTTACCCCTGGCTGGCTCACCGGGCCGTGACTAATGCTGCTCTATTTTGTAACAACAGTGATCAAAATAAGATTGAAAATTTCTTACTGAAACGGTGTTTTATTCCTCAAGTAGTGCGTTTCTTGCATCTCCCTCTCTCTATTTGTCTATTTTTCTTTTTCTTATTTTTCTCTTTCTTTCCTCTCTCTCTCTTTCCTCTCTCTCTCTCTTTCCTCTCTCTCTCTTTCCTCTCTCTCTCTTTCCTCTCTCTCTCTTTCCTCTCTCTCTCTTTCCTCTCTCTCTCTTTCCTCTCTCTCTCTTTCCTCTCTCTCTCCTCTTTTCCTCTTTCCTCTCTCTCTTTCCTCTCTCTCTCTTTCCTCTCTCTCTCTTTCCTCTCTCTCTCTTTCCTCTCTCTCTTTCCTCTCTCTCTCTTTCCTCTCTCTCTCTCTTCTCTCTCTCCTCTCTCCTCTCTCTCTTCTCTCTCTCTCTTCTCTCTCTCCTCTCTCTCTCTCTCCTCTCTCTCTCTCTCTCTCTCTCTCTCTCTCTCTCTCTCTCTCTCTCTCTTCTCTCTCTCTCTCTCTCTCTCTCTCTCTCTCTCTCTCTCTCTCTCTCTCTCTCGTTCATTCGTTCGTTCGTTGTATTAGAAGCTTAGAGTGTACGGTTTTTGCAACCTCCTACATGTTTTATCCAGGAAGTTCAACATTACATGACTCAACATGGTCCAAATTACTAGTAATTTAAGAGTCTCCCGCATGAGGTGTCTGTATACGTTTTCTTTGATAACATTAAGAAGTCCGTTTTCTGTGGTAGTGCCGTATTGCAACATAAACTATAATATATTTATCTTCACTTGCCGTCATATGTAGGTTTTTAGTTTCCTGTTATAGCATAGTCTTGCGGGTACACAAGTAATAAGGGCTCACGTAAATAATACATCATGCAGATTTAACCTAGACTATTGGAAATGAGTCAAATTGATTTTATTGGATTCTCCATGTAAATAAGCTAGATCCCCAGTAGAAATAAGTCACTGTGTCTGACTTTTTGGGTGATCCTAGGTAATTTACACTGTGGATGATAATTGTACTCATGTGTACCTGCACCTAAATATACTTACTTAATATAAATGTCTTACGTAGTAAGAAATGTATAACTTGCCCATCAGGATAACCCAAGAATGTCAGAGAAAATTATTACTTTCATTGTGGTTCGTGCAATATATTATTAGAGCTTAGCTGTAAGATACAGTAGAAAACACTCATGATTATAACCTTAAAAATTGCAACAAGTAAGTAACTCAACTACGTGAAAATCACTTATAATAAAGAGGTACAATAGGAATAAAGTAAACTTGAGTTATTTACATGAACTTTAAGTAAGGGAACTCGAGCAAGAACTTAAACATTGTTACACTGGAAAACTTTCTCACCTAATTAGAGTTTCATAGGAGGTGCAAGCATGCCACTGCTGCCGCTGGCCACATCCTGTCGTAACCCAGGCTTCGTGAGTGTTGAATCTGGCGAGGACGGCGGTGGCTTTGTTTTTGCCTCGTGGTCACCAGCTCAGTGGGTACTTGTGGCAAGCCTCATAAACACAAGAAGCTTGGCAGACGGTGCAAGATACATCAGGTGAAAACCAGAGGCGCTATGAGTACACTGAGAGAGAACTCATAAAGTGTGAGGGGCCCAAGACTGTAATAAGCTCCCATCATTTATAAGGGGAGCAGTACAGTATGACCCTAGTGGATTTAGCGCTTCTGTTTTATTATAATAATAGTAATACATAAGAGGAAACACCAACACATCCCTGGTTGTCTTGACGAGGAAACTCGTTGAGTTCCTGAAGTCAGTTCCTTCTCCACTGGGCTTTGTTGCTAACGTTGATGTGCATGCCGGGTGGGGGGGATAGCAGTCTGATCGATCATGCCAGCAACCAGAAGGCCTGGTCTGGGACCAGGCCGGAGTTGTCACTAGTTTGTTGTGACACTGTCGTCAGGTTATGGTGTGTGTGTGTGTGTGTGTGTGTGTGTGTGTGTGTGTGTGTGTGTGTGTGTGTATTCACCTATATGTGGTTGCAGAGGTCGATTCATAACTCCTGGCCTCGCCTCCTCACTGGTCGATACTAATTCACTCTCTCCCTGCTCCTTGAGCATTATCATACCTCTTCTTCTTAAAGTTATATATGGAACTTGCTTCCACTACTTCACTCTCCAGATTATTCCACTTCCTGACAACTTTAAGGCTAAAGAAATACTTCCTAATATCCCTATGACTCATCTGGGTTTTCAGCTTCCAATTGTGGCCCCTTGTTTCTGTATCTCCTCTCAGTATTTTATACGTTGTTATCATGCCTCCCATATCCCTTCTATCCTCTAGTGTCATCAGGTTGAGTTCCCTTAACCTCTCTTCATAAGACATACTCCTCAGTTCCGGAATTAATCGTGTTGCAAATTTTTGCACTTTCTCCAATTTCGTGGCGTGTTTGACTAGGTGAGGGTTCCATACTGGTGCTGCATACTCCAGTATAGGCCTGACGTACAGTGTCATGAATGACTCCTTAGTCAGATGTCTAAACGCTAATCTCAGGTTGGCCAGTCGCCCATATGCTGCAGCAGTTATTTGATTGATGTGTGCCTCAAGGGACATGTTCGTTATAATACCCCAAGAGCCTTTTCTTTAAGTGACGTTTGCAGCCTTTGATTTCCTAATCTGTACGCCGTCTGCGGTTTTCTGTGTCCTTCCCCAGTGTTCATGACCTTACACTTACTAGGGTTAAACTCCAGGAGTCATTTGTCGGATCAGACTTGTAGTCTGTCCAGATCCCCTAGTAACTTTAACTGATCCTCGCCCACTTGTATTCTCCTCATCAGTTTCACATTATCAGCGAATAGTGACACTTCTGAATATATTCCTTCCACCATGTCATTCACGTATACAAGAAACAGCACTAGGACTGACCCTTGTGGAACCCCACTCAACACATGCACCCACTCTGATACTCGTTTGTGTACTCACCTACAGTGCTAGTCACGGCATTATGCCGCCCCTCCCCCACACACATACCAAAACACAAACACATACCATGAAAGATTATAATATATATATATTTGCACACTGAGGTTTTAATACTTGGTGCTGCATTCTGTTCTCTTCATCACGTCCCTCAGTCGTGTAGGAAGACTCTCACACAAATTCTTGAGGGTTTGGGGAGGTATATTATTACATGCCTCATGTAGAGCAGCCTCCAGCCGCGGGATGAATCTGATATCCTTGCCCAGCAAACTTCGTTTCACTATTGACCAGAGGTTCTCAATAGGGTTTAGGTCTGGGGAATTGCCTGGCCAGTCATTAACCCTTAAACTGTCCAAACAAATTTACGTTCACATGTGTAGTGCTCCAAAAGTAGATCTACATTTTTTTACATATTTTCAAATATAACAAAAAAAAAAGTAGATCAAAGTTTTTTTTACACGTTTTCAAATGTTAAGAAAAAAAAAGATCTACTTTTTTTTACATTCAAATGTTGAAAAAGCGTAGATCTACGTTTGGACAGTTTAAGGGTTAAAGAACCTCATTTCGCAGTCCTTAAGCCACTAAACTACTCTCAGTAGTATTAGTTACCAGTAGTATCAGCTACTGGTAGCGTCAGTAGTTGTGACTCATACCAACCGTTACTGATTCACCGTCCCTCTTACATGATCACTGACCATTATCGAGTCATTCTACTGACCATAGCATGATGTTTGAATGCCGCCATTGTCCTCCAGGCACTGGCGATAGTCAGTTCAGAGCAGGGTATGAGAGACAACCATCCAGGAAGTTACTGGTGACAACAACCATCCAGGAAGATACTAGTGACAACCGTCCAGGAAGATACTAGTGACAACCATCCAGGAAGATACTGGTGACAACAAGCATCCAGGAAGATACTGGTGACAACAACCATCCAAGAAGATACTGGTGACAACAACCATCCAAGAAGATACTGGTGACAACAACTATCCAGGAAGATACTGTTGACAACAACCATCCAGGAAGATACTGGTGACAACCATCCAAGAAGATACTGGTGACAACAACCATCCAAGAAGATACTGGTGACAACAAGCATCCAGGAAGATACTGGTGACAACAACCATCCAGGAAGATACTGGTGATAACAACCATTCAGGAAGATACTGGTGACAACAACCATCCAAGAAGATACTGGTGACAACAACCATCCAAGAAGATACTGGTGACAACAACCATCCAAGAATATACTGTTGACAACAACCATCCAGGAAGATGAAGATACTGGTGACAACAACCATCCAAGAAGATACTGGTGACAACAACCATCCGAGAAGATACTGGTGACAACAACCATCCAAGAAGATACTGTTGACAACAACCATCCAGGAAGATACTGGTGACAACAACCATCCAAGAAGATACTGGTGACAACAACCATCCAAGAAGATACTGGTGACAACAACTATCCAGGAAGATACTGTTGACAACAACCATCCAGGAAAATACTGGTGACAACCATCCAAGAAGATACTGGTGACAACAACCATCCAAGAAGATACTGGTGACAACAACCATCCAGGAAGATACTGTTGACAGCAACCATCCAGGAAGATACTGGTGACAACAACCATCCAAGAAGATACTGGTGACAACAACCATCCAAGAAGATACTGGTGACAACAACCATCCAAGAAGATACTGGTGACAACAACCATCCAAGAAGATACTGGTGACAACAACAATCCAAGAAGATACTGGTGACAACAACCATCCAAGAAGATACTGGTGACAACAACCATCCAAGAAGATACTGGTGACAACAACCATCCAAGAAGATACTGGTGACAACAACCATCCAAGAAGATACTGGTGACAACAACCACCCAAGAAGATACTGGTGACAACAACCATCCAAGAAGATACTGGTGACAACAACCATCCAAGAAGATACTGGTGACAACAACCATCCAAGAAGATACTGGTGACAACAACCATCCAAGAAGATACTGGTAACAACAACCATCCAAGAAGATACTGGTGACAACAACCATCCAAGAAGATACTGGTGACAACAACCATCCAAGAAGATACTGGTGACAACAACCATCCAAGAAGATACTGGTGACAACAATCATCCAAGAAGATACTGGTGACAACAACCATCCAAGAAGATACTGGTGACAACAACCATCCAAGAAGATACTGGTGACAACAATCATCCAAGAAGGTACTAGTGTCTGCCATAAAAGTACGCAACTGAAGCCTGTTAAAAGTTTTGTACTCTGGCTCACTTTAAGATGCCAAGTAACTTACAGCTTCTTGTATTCACTGTACTCTTTACTTTACTACTATTGTATCTTGATTGATCTTATTCCTACACTTATTTACTCTTCCGTTTATTAGGCTCATTGTGATGCCGGGTCGTGGCAGTAATGACTTCGGGAGTCACCAATAGTTAGGCGAGGTCATTCCAGGTCATTGGCAGAGTCACGTGATACTAGTTCATTCTTGGGGACAGGACAGAGGTTGTGGGCTGGGTTGAGGTCATTCTATGAGCCAGACTGACCATAGGCAAGGTCAGGGGTCACCACACATCGTCTTCACCATGTGAGGCCAGGGGTCACCACACATCATTTACACCATGTGAGGTCAGGGGTCACCACACATCATTTACACCATGTGAGGTCAGGGTTCACCATACATCATGGTTCTTGCCACGTGTTAAGGCTGGGTGGGAAAATTTTCAGCGCGCTCTCAAGAAAAAATCGAAAAATTATGGAAATTGAGTTATTCATATAGAAAAATAGCTTAACTCTTTGGCAACACAATGGTACAAGAATCAATGTTCTAAGACGTTTATACAAGAAATTATAGTCATTTATATCAGGTATGGTAACGGCCATGTAGGTAGCGCGTCTGTTCTCAACCCATGTATTTTTTGGAATTTTTTCCTTGTTTTTTATAGCTTTTTCTTTGCATTATTCTTTCTAATATAATAATTGATTATTTGGCATCATATAAGAGTAGGTGGAGCTTATCAGTAGAGTGCCAGTCAATCGGGAGCCATCTGAGAACACTCGGCAGTACTCCCCCTCCAGACGGTGCCAGGTGAAATCACTTCATTATTACGCTTATATCAGCTTATATATCAACTATACGGCTTATTTATCTATCAGAATTGATCTAATATGATATAATAAACACTATAAATAACAAACAAACATGTTATATACTCTAGACTGAATAAAATAGGCCATAATATGGCGCGAGTCCACCAGCAATATTTCGATATAAATGAGTTACTCCTCGTCTCCTTGTTGTATTGTTTGGTCTGTGAGTGATAGAAAACGGTATTTTGAAGAGGATAACTGCGCTACATCAGTTTTCTTAGAAAACCACTGAAACAAACGCGATTTTCGCGAAAAAAAAAAAAAATTTTTGAGACGGCGGGCCGGCCGGCGTTCCAGGCCTATATCTCGGAAGTAACTTTTTCACTTATTTCGCTCACCTACACCATTATTAATGATTGTATTGAAATGATTTTCACAGACAATATAAAACAAAGTGTCTTTGACTATTTGGTACTTCTTCTTTTGGAATATATCAAATATTTTTGATTTTGCGGGAGGTAAAAGGCAGATATTTTGGTGAATGCCAAAAAGTCTATCAAATGTATTTTTTTTCCATGATAATAAGATATATTAGATGGAACATGTGCATCCAAAATTCGTGTCAGATGTATTCTAACGGTTGGGATTGTCGGAAGTGCCACTCGTAGTGCCATTTTGTCATTCTTGCTGCCATATATGAAAAGTCATTAAATATTTTTTTCTCTGTTGTTTGTTGGCCAATCATACTGAAACTTTGTCACATTCTTCTACATATGAACCTCTAAACGTACACCAAAAATAAGAAAAAAATGGTTGAAAAATATTTATTTTTCAACCAAAAAATTTTGACCTGCAGATCCCTGGCAGATCAGTTAACTAGGCGAGGGTCTGGGTTTGATTCCCAGCCAGAGTAGAAACATTGGGCGTGTTTCTTTCCACCTGTTGTCTATGTTCCCCATCAGTAAAATTGGTACCTGGGCGTTAGTCGACTGGTGTGGGTCGCATCCTGGGACACTGACCTAATTTGCTCGACATGCGGAGCATAACAATGGGCTTTCTATGTAGTAGTATGTCATTGTTGTGACTTAGGACTGTATACCTTGTACATGTATTTGTAGTAAATAAAGATATTATTATTATTATTATTAATGTCGTACATTTGGCTTAACTTGTTAGAGACGCGTGAGTCACATGGTAATGACTGTGTTGCGTGTGCAGGTGACATGTGACAGGCATAATATATATATGTATATATAATATATATATATATATATATTTATATATATATATAAATATATATATTATATATATATATATATATATTATATATATATATATATATATATTATATATATATAATTATATATTATATATATATATGATATATATATATATATATAATTATATAGTAATTATATATTATATATATATATATTATAGGGGGTACCACCTCTAAACTGTCCTGGGGACCCTCATCCTCAGAGAAAAGAATAAACTTCCTTCAAGGAAAACTCAAGGTTCTACCTGAAGCTGTTTGAAAATTTTCTCCTTCCATCCCCTGTATATTCTACAAATGCTTTATTTAAAAAAGATACATTGACAAAATACACTGACAAAGATACAGTAGGGAGTAAAACAACCTAGATAACAACTAAGAGCTATATCTGGAATACTTCGTCCAGTTCCCCGGCAGTGGGCTGTGTGCCAAGAATGCTGCAGGCATTTCCTCTCTGGATCGCGACACTGAGTCTCCCAATAAGTGTATTTCTCTCAGCGTATAAAAACTGGGAGTTTATTTTAATGCTTGTTTTCGGTATTAAAATATTGTTATCTGATGGTGAACAGGTTACGTGCAGGTTTATTGACTGGTGTAGTCAGTAGACTTTAAACCCCCGTTAATCAACCAACAGGCAGTCAGTAGGTAACCTGGCCTCAGGCTGGAGAACTCTCGCAGCCGGTCACAGCCATGTCATAGGTACACCACCAGTAACTATCATTGTCATTCATTCTTAGTGACCGACTGAGGTTAGTGACCGAGAGAGGGTAGTGACTGAGGGAGATTAATGACCGAGGGAGGTTAGTGACTGAGGGAGGTTAGTGACCGAGGGAGGTTAGTGACTGAGGGAGGTTAGTGACCGAGGGACGTTAGTGACTGAGGGATGTTTGTGAACGAGGGAGGTTAGTGAACGAGGGAGGTTAGTGAACGAGGGAGGTTAGTGACTGAGGGAGGTTAGTGACTGAGGGATGTTTGTGAACGAGGGAGGTTAGTGAACGAGGGAGGTTAGTGAACGAGGGAGGTTAGTGAACGAGGGATGTTAGTGAACGAGGGAGGTGAGTGACCGAGGGAGGTTAGTGAACGAGGGAGGCTAGTGAACGAGGGAGGTTAGTGAACGAGGGAGGTTAGTGAGCGAGGGATGTTAGTGAACAAGGGAGGTTAGTGAATGAGGGAGGTTAGTGAACGAGGGAGGTTAGTGACCCAGGGAGGTTAGGAACGAGGGAGGTTAGTGACCGAGGGGTTAGTGAACGAGGGAGGTTAGTGACCGAGGGAGGTTAGTGAACGAGGGAGGTTAGTGAACGAGGGAGGTTAGTGAACGAGGGAGGTTAGTGAACGAGGGAGGTTAGTGAACTAGGGAGGTTAGTGACCGAAGGAGGTTAGTGAACGAGGGAGGTTAGTGAACGAAGGAGGTTAGTGACCGAGGGAGGTTAGTAACCGAGGGAGGTTAGTGACCGGGGGGAGGTTAGTGGGCCCAAGGAGGTTAGTGACCGAGGGAGGTAGTGACCGAGGGAGGTTAGTGACCTGGAGGTTAGTGACCGAGGGAGGTTAGTGACCGAAGGAGGTTAGTGACCGAGGGGAGGTTAGTGACCGAGGGAGGGAGTTGTGACCGAGGGAGGTTAGTGACCGAGGGGGGTTAGTGAACCGAGGGTGGGTTTGTGACCTAGGGAGGTTAGTGACCGAGGGAGGTTAGTGACCGAGGGAGGTTAGTGACCGAAGGAGGTTAGTGACCGAGGGAGGTTAGTGACCGAGGGAGGTTAGTGACCGAGGAGGTTAGTGACGAGGAGGTTAGTGACCGAGGGAGGTTAGTACCGAGGGAGGTTAGTGACCTAGGGAGGTTAGTGACCGAGGGAGGTTAGTGACCGAAGGAGGTTAGTGACCGAGGAGGTCAGTGACGAGGGAGGTTAGTGACCGAGGGAGGTTAGTGACCGAGGGAGGTTAGTGACCAAAGGAGGTTAGTAACCGAGGGAGGTTAGTGACCTAGGGAGGTTAGTGACCGAGGGAGGTTAGTGACCGAAGGAGGTTAGTGACCGAGGGAGGTTAGTAACCGAGGGAGGTTAGTGACTTAGGGAGGTTAGTGACCGAGGGAGGTTAGTGACCGAGGGAGGTTAGTGACCGAAGGAAGTTAGTAACCGAGGGAGGTTAGTAACCGAGGGAGGTTAGTGACCGAGGGAGGTTAGTGACCGAGGGAGGTTAGTGACCGAAGGAAGTTAGTAACAGAGGGAGGTTAGTAACCGAGGGAGGTTAGTGACCTAGGGAGGTTAGTGACCTAGGGAGGTTAGTGACCTAGGGAGGTTAGTGACCGAGGGAGAGGGCTGGAATCTTAACTCATATCGGAATTTTCTAGGCGTGTTCATGAGTAAGAGTTCCTTCAGTTTGAACCCCCCCCCCCCCCCCCCCCCCCCCCCCCCCCCCGCCCCCACCGCATCCACACCTCATTGACTCTCCACTGACACTAGCTGGCCGCCAGCAGCAACAGTTTGGCCCTCAGGCCCGGGCTGCGGGAACAGAAACACTCTGGAAACCGGTCACAGGTAACCCTCAGAGATCCCTAACTTTCCCCTGACGCCACTGACAAAACCTCCTTATTAACCTTCACACTTACGAAGGTTAATGCCGTAATTATCAATGTAAGTGTTTTTTTAATGTCCATTAATTACTAGGTAATACAAGCGTATATCATATACTTTATTACACTTGTGAAACACCAAGTTACTGCTCGTCTGTCATCACTCTTAATGATCTACCACACACCTAGTTATTATTATTATTATTATTATTATTATTATTATTATTATTATTATAAGGAGAAATACAGAAAAGACAGTAGAAGTAGTGGAGATGTAGATATTAGGTAATCAGTCCCTCATCCTGCGGAAGACGTAAGTTTGAGGTGGTCAGTCCCTCAGTCTGGGGAAGAGGTAAACTTGAGGTGGTCAGTCCCTCAGTCTGGGGAAGAGGTAAACTTGAGGTGGTCAGTCCCTCAGTCTGGGGAAGAGGTAAACTTGAGGTGGTCAGTCCCTCAGTCTGGGGAAGAGGTAAACTTGAGGTGGTCAGTCCTCAGTCTGGGGAAGAGGTAAACTTGAGGTGGTCAGTCCCTCAGTCTGGGGAAGAGGAAACTTGAGGTGGTCAGTCCCTCAGTCTGGGGAAGAGGTAAACTTGAGGTGGTCAGTCCTCAGTCTGGGGAAGAGGTAAACTTGAGGTGGTCAGTCCCTCAGTCTGGGGAAGAGGTAAACTTGAGGTGGTCAGTCCCTCAGTCTGGGGAAGAGGTAAACTTGAGGTGGTCAGTCCCTCAGTCTGGGGAAGAGGTAAACTTGAGGTGGTCAGTCCCTCAGTCTGGGGAAGAGGAAACTTGAGGTGGTCAGTCCCTCTGTCTGGGGAAGAGGTAAACTTGAGGTGGTCAGTCCCTCAGTCTGGGGAAGAGGTAAACTTGAGGTGGTCAGTCCCTCAGTCTGGGGAAGAGGTAAACTTGAGGTGGTCAGTCCCTCAGTCTGGGGAAGAGGTAAACTTGAGGTGGTCGTCCCTCAGTCTGGGGAAGAGGTAAACTTGAGGTGGTCAGTCCCTCAGTCTGGGGAAGAGGTAAACTTGAGGTGGTCAGTCCCTCTGTCTGGGGAAGAGGTAAACTTGAGGTGGTCAGTCCCTCAGTCTGGGGAAGAGGAAACTTGAGGTGAGTCAGTCCCTCAGTCTGGGGAAGAGGTAAACTTGAGGTGGTCAGTCCCTCAGTCTGGGGAAGAGGTAAACTTGAGGTGGTCAGTCCCTCAGTCTGGGGAAGAGGTAAACTTGAGGTGGTCAGTCCCTCAGTCTGGGGAAGAGGTAAACTTGAGGTGGTCAGTCCCTCAGTCTGGGGAAGAGGTAAACTTGAGGTGGTCAGTCCCTCAGTCTGGGGAAGAGGTAAACTTGAGGTGGTCGTCCCTCAGTCTGGGGAAGAGGTAAACTTGAGGTGGTCAGTCCCTCAGTCTGGGGAAGAGGTAAACTTGAGGTGGTCAGTCCCTCAGTCTGGGGAAGAGGTAAACTTGAGGTGGTCAGTCCCTCAGTCTGGGGAAGAGGTAAACTTGAGGTGGTCAGTCCCTCAGTCTGGGGAAGAGGTAAACTTGAGGTGGTCAGTCCCTCAGTCTGGGGAAGAGGTAAACTTGAGGTGGTCAGTCCCTCAGTCTGGGGAAAGAGGTAAACTTGAGGTGGTCAGTCCCTCAGTCTGGGGAAGAGGTAAACTTGAGGTGGTCAGTCCCTCAGTCTGGGGAAGAGGTAAACTTGAGGTGGTCAGTCCCTCAGTCTGGGGAAGAGGTAAACTTGAGGTGGTCAGTCCCTCAGTCTGGGGAAGAGGTAAACTTGAGGTGGTCAGTCCCTCAGTCTGGGGAAGAGGTAAACTTGAGGTGGTCAGTCCCTCAGTCTGGGGAAGAGGTAAACTTGAGGTGGTCAGCTCCGCATCAGTCTTGTGGGGAAGAGGTAAACTTGAGGTGGTCAGTCCCTCAGTCTGGGGAAGAGGTAAACTTGAGGTGGTCAGTCCCTCAGTCTGGGGAAGAGGTAAACTTGAGGTGGTCAGTCCCTCAGTCTGGGGAAGAGGTAAACTTGAGGTGGTCAGTCCCTCAGTCTGGGGAAGAGGTAAACTTGAGGTGGTCAGTCCCTCAGTCTGGGGAAGAGGTAAACTTGAGGTGGTCAGTCCCTCAGTCTGGGGAAGAGGTAAACTTGAGGTGGTCAGTCCCTCAGTCTGGGGAAGAGGTAAACTTGAGGTGGTCAGTCCCTCAGTCTGGGGAAGAGGTAAACTTGAGGTGGTCAGTCCCTCAGTCTGGGGAAGAGGTAAACTTGAGGTGGTCAGTCCCTCAGTCTGGGGAAGAGGTAAACTTGAGGTGGTCAGTCCCTCAGTCTGGGGAAGAGGTAAACTTGAGGTGGTCAGTCCCTCAGTCTGGGGAAGAGGTAAACTTGAGGTGGTCAGTCCCTCAGTCTGGGGAAGAGGTAAACTTGAGGTGGTCAGTCCCTCAGTCTGGGGAAGAGGTAAACTTGAGGTGGTCAGTCCCTCAGTCTGGGGAAGAGGTAAACTTGAGGTGGTCAGTCCCTCAGTCTGGGGAAGAGGTAAACTTGAGGTGGTCAGTCCCTCAGTCTGGGGAAGAGGTAAACTTGAGGTGGTCAGTCCCTCAGTCTGGGGAAGAGGTAAACTTGAGGTGGTCAGTCCCTCAGTCTGGGGAAGAGGTAAACTTGAGGTGGTCAGTCCCTCAGTCTGGGGAAGAGGTAAACTTGAGGTGGTCAGTCCCTCAGTCTGGGGAAGAGGTAAACTTGAGGTGGTCAGTCCCTCAGTCTGGGGAAGAGGTAAACTTGAGGTGGTCAGTCCCTCAGTCTGGGGAAGAGGTAAACTTGAGGTGGTCAGTACCCTCAGTCTGGTGGAAGAGGTAAACTTGAGGTGGTCAGTCCCTCAGTCTGGGAAGAGGTAAACTTGAGGTGGTCAGTCCCTCAGTCTGGGAAGAGGTAAACTTGAGGTGGTCAGTCCCTCAGTCTGGGGAAGAGGTAAACTTGAGGTGGTCAGTCCCTCAGTCTGGGGAAGAGGCAAACTTGAGGTGGTCAGTCCCTCAGTCTGGGGAAGAGGTAAACTTGAGGTGGTCAGTCCCTCAGTCTGGGGAAGAGGTTAAACTTGAGGTGGTCAGTCCCTCAGTCTGGGGAAGAGGTAAACTTGAGGTGGTCAGTCCCTCAGTCTGGGGAAGAGGTAAACTTGAGGTGGTCAGTCCCTCAGTCTGGGGAAGAGGTAAACTTGAGGTGGTCAGTCCCTCAGTCTGGGGAAGAGGCAAACTTGAGGTGGTCAGTCCCTCAGTCTGGGGAAGAGGTAAACTTGAGGTGGTCAGTCCCTCAGTCTGGGGAAGAGGTAAACTTGAGGTGGTCAGTCCCTCAGTCTGGGGAAGAGGTAAACTTGAGGTGGTCAGTCCCTCAGTCTGGGGAAGAGGTAAACTTGAGGTGGTCAGTCCCTCAGTCTGGGGAAGAGGTAAACTTGAGGTGGTCAGTCCCTCAGTCTGGGGAAGAGGTAAACTTGAGGTGGTCAGTCCCTCAGTCTGGGGAAGAGGTAAACTTGAGGTGGTCAGTCCTCATCTGGGGAAGAGGTATTAGAACCTTGAGGTGAGTAAGGTTCCCTCATGTCCTGGGAAGAGGTAATGACTTGAGGTGGTCAGCCCACTCACTCTCCGAAGGTAACTGGGTGGTCAGGCCCAGTCTGGGGAAGAGGTAAACTTGAGGGTGCGGCCCTCATTCTGGCGAAGAGGTAACTTGAGGTGGGTCAGTCCCTCAGTCATGGGGAGGAGGTAACTTGGGTGGTCAGTCCATCTGTTCGGGAAGAGGTAATTGAGGTGTAGTCCCTCAGTCTGGGGAGAGGTAAATGAGGTGTCGGTCCCTCAGTCTGGGAAGAGGTAAAGTTGATGTGGTCAGTCCCTCGTCTGGGGAAGTGGTAATGAGTGTGTAGTCGCTCGTGTGTGGGAAGAGGTACTTGATGTGGTCAGTCACCTCAGTTGGGAGAGGTAAACTGAGGTGGTCAGTCCCTCTGCTGGGAGACGGTACTTGAGGTGGTCAGTCCCTCAGGTCCTGGCGAAGAGGTAAACTTGAGGTGGTCAGTCCTCGTCTGGAAGAGGCTAACTTGAGGTGGTCTGATCCCTCAGTCTGGGGCAGAGGTAAACTTGAGGTGTCAGTCCTGCTAGTCTGGGTGAAGTAAATAGGTGCTTCCTCAGTCTGGGGAAGAGGTAAACTTACGTGTAGTCCTCAGTCTGGGCAACGAGGTAAACTTGTTAGCTGGTCGGTCCATCTCTGGGAAATGTTGTAAACTGGGTGTCATCCCTCAGTTGGGGAAGAGTAACTTGAGTGGTCAGTCCCCTCTGGGGAGAGGTAAACTTAGTGTCCAGTCCTCAGTCTAGGGAAGAGGTAAACTTGAGGTGGCAGTCCCTCTTCTGGGAAGAGTAACTTGAGGTGGTCAGTCCCTCAGTTGGAAGAGGTAAACTTGAGTGGTCTTAGTCCCTTTCGTCTGGGGAAGAGGGTAAACTTGGTGGTCAGTCCCTCAGTTGGGGAAACGGTAAACTGAGGTCAGGTCCTAAGTCCTTCAGTCTGGGAAGAGGTAAGACTTGGGTGGTAGTCCTCTGTTGGGAAGAGGTAAACTGTGGTTGGTAGTCCTCAGTCTGGGGAAGAGGTAAACTTGAGGTGGTCGTCCTCAGTCTGGGGAAGAGGTAAATGTGAGGTGGTCAGTCCTCAGTCGGGGAGGGTAAATTGGGTGTCAGTCCTCATCGGGGAGAGAGGTAAATAGAGGTGGTCAGTCCCTCAGTCTGGGAAGAGCTCAAACTTAGGGGGTCAGTCCCTCAGTCTGGGAAGAGGTAAAACTTGAGGTGGTCATCCCTAGTTGGGAAGAGGTAAACTTAGGTGGCAGTCCATCAGTCTGGGGAAAGAGGTAAACTTGAGGTGGTCAGTCCCTCAGTCTGGGGAAGAGGTAAACTTGAGGTGGTCAGTCCCCTCAGTCTGGGGAAGAGGTAAACTTGAGGTGGTCAGTCCCTCAGTCTGGGGAAGAGTGTAAACTTGAAGGTGGTCAGTCCCTCAGTCTGGGGAAGAGGTAAACTTGAGGTGGTCAGTCCTTCAGTCTGGGGAAGAGGTAAACTTGAGGTGGTCAGTCCCTCAGTCTGGGAAGAGGTAAACTTGAGGTGGTCAGTCCCTCAGTCTGGGGAAGAGGTAAACTTGAGGTGGTCAGTCCTTCAGTCTGGGGAAGAGGTAAACTTGAGGTGGTCAGTCCCTCAGTCTGGGGAAGAGGTAAACTTGAGGTGGTCAGTCCTCAGTCTGGGGAAGAGGTAAACTTGAGGTTGGTTCAGTCCCTCAGTCTGGGGAAGAGGTAAACTTGAGGTGGTCAGTCCCTCAGTCTGGGGAAGAGGTAAACTTGAGGTGGTCAGTCCTCAGTCTGGGGAAGAGGTAAACTTGAGGTGGTCAGTCCCTCAAGTCTGGGGAAGAGGTAAAACTTGAGGTGGTCAGTCCCTCAGTCTGGGGAAGAGGTAAACTTGAGGTGGTCAGTCCCTCAGTCTGGGGAAGAGGTAAACTTGAGGTGGTCAGTCCTCAGTCTGGGGAAGAGGTAAACTTGAGGTGGTCAGTCCCTCAGTCTGGGGAAGAGGTAAACTTGAGGTGGTCAGTCCCTCAGTCTGGGGAAGAGGTAAACTTGAGGTGGTCAGTCCCTCAGTCTGGGGAAGAGTGTAAACTTGAGGTGGTCAGTCCCTCAGTTGGGGAAGAGGTAAACTTGAGGTGGTCAGTCCCTCAGTCTGGGGAAGAGGTAAACTTGAGGGTGGTCAGTCCTCAGTCTGGGGAAGAGGCAAACTTGAGGTGGTCAGTCCCTCAGTCTGGGGAAGAGGTAAACTTGAGGTGGTCAGTCCCTCAGTCTGGGGAAGAGGTAAACTTGAGGTGGTCAGTCCCTCTGTGAATGGCGTCTTGTCACCTTGTAGAACACGATAATTTCCTGCTTCCTGTCCTGCAATTATACATGACCTGCATATGACGCCCTACTCCCCACCTCTCCCCATCTAGGTAACTGGGGAGACAGGACGGGGGGGACGGGGTGCTGGCTTCATTTCTAGCACTGCAGGTAGATAGTGAAGGTCATGACCTCTAGGCAGGGAAGGAGGGCAGGGAGGTCGTTGCGTGTTCCACTGGTTCGTGCATTTTTTAACGTAGCAGCGGGGAGGTGCGTTTTGTGTGTGTGTGTGTGTGTGTGTTGTGTGTGTGTGTGTGTGTGTGTGTGGTGTGTGTGTGTGTGTGTGTGTGTGTGTGTGTGGTGTGTATGTGTGTGTGTGTGTGTGTACTCACCTAGTTGGGTTTGCAGGGGTCGAGTCAAGCTCCTGGCCCCCTCTTCACTGGTCGCTACTAGGTCACTCTCCTGAACCTGAGCTTTATCGTACCTGCTTAAAGCTATGTATGGATCCTGACTCACTACATCGCTTCCCAAACTATTCCACTTCCTGACTACTCTGTGCTGAAGAAATACTTCCTAACATCCCTTTGATTCATCTGTGTCTTCAACTTCCAACTGTGTCCCCTTGTTACTGTGTCCAGTCTCTGGAACATCCTGTCTTGTTGCCACCTTGTCAATTCCTCTCAGTATTTTGTAAGTCGTTATCATGTCCCCCCTATCTCTCCTGTCCTCCAGTGTCGTCAGTTGATTTCCCTTAACCTCTCCTCATAGGACATACCTCTAGCTCTGGGACTAGTCTTGTTGCAAACCTTTGCACTTTCTCTAGTTTCTTTACATGCTTGGCTAGGTGTGGGTTCCAAACTGGTGCCGCATACTCCAATATGGGCCTACGTACAACGGTGTACAGGGTCCTGAACGATTCCTTATTAAGATGTGTGTGTGTGTGTGTGTGTGTGTGTGTATGTGTGTAGTGTGTGTGTGTGTGTATGTGTGTGTGTGTGTATGTGTGTGTTGTTAGTGTGTCTGTGTTGTGTTGATGTAATGTGTGTGTTACCGGTGTCATAAGTGGCTGCAGAACTTACACAATATTAAACTAGATAGTTAAGGTGACAGTCTTCAGTCTTGAACTACATCTCCACTCTCAGGGACGGATTCCCTCATCTACGTGTCTCCAGTTATAAAAGTTGTTTCTGTATGTATCATCTAAATGCGGTACTCCAGGCGAAAGTCTCATAAAAGCTACCATGTGTTGTTCCGTGGCCTCATTCATCAACCTACATGTGCCTAATTCATCAACTTACATGTACCTAATTCATCAACCTTCATATGTCTCATTCATCAACATACATGTGTCTCATTCATCAACATACATGTGTCTCATTCATCAACTTACATGTGTCTCATTCATCAACATACATATGTCTCATTCATCAACCTACATGTGTCTCATTCATCAACTTACATGTGTCTCATTCATCAACATACATGTGTCTCATTCATCAACATACATGTGTCTCATTCGTCAACATACATGTGTCTCATTCATCAACATACATGTGTCTCATTCATCAACTTACATGTGTCTCATTCATCAACTTACATGTGTCTCATTCATCAACATACATGTGTCTCATTCATCAACATACATGTGTCTCATTCATCAACATACATGTGTCTCATTCATCAACTTACATGTGTCTCATTCATCAACTTACGTGTGTCTCATTCATCAACTTACATGTGTCTCATTCATCAACATACATGTGTCTCATTCATCAACATACATGTGTCTCATTCATCAACTTACATGTGTCTCATTCATCAACATACATATGTCTCATTCATCAACCTACATGTGTCTCATTCATCAACTTACATGTGTCTCATTCATCAACATACATGTGTCTCATTCATCAACATACATGTGTCTCATTCATCAACTTACATGTGTCTCATTCATCAACTTATATGTGTCTCATTCATCAACATACATGTGTCTCATTCATCAACATACATGTGTCTCATTCATCAACATACATGTGTCTCATTCATCAACTTACGTGTGTCTCATTCATCAACTTACATGTGTCTCATTCATCAACTTACATGTGTCTCATTCATCCACTTACATGTGTCTCATTCATCAACTTACGTGTGTCTCATTCATCAACTTACATGTGTCTCATTCATCAACTTACGTGTGTCTCATTCATCAACTTACGTGTGTCTCATTCATCAACTTACATGTGTCTCATTCATCAACATACATGTGTCTCATTCATCAACTTACGTGTGTCTCATTCATCAACTTACATGTGTCTCATTCATCAACTTACGTGTGTCTCATTCATCAACTTACATGTGTCTCATTCATCAACTTACGTGTGTCTCATTCATCAACTTACGTGTGTCTCATTCATCAACTTACATGTGTCTCATTCATCAACTTACGTGTGTCTCATTCATCAACTTACGTGTGTCTCATTCATCAACTTACATGTGTCTCATTCATCAACATACTGTGTCTCATTCATCAACTTACGTGTGTCTCATTCATCAACTTACATGTGTCTCATTCATCAACTTACGTGTGTCTCATTCATCAACTTACATGTGTCTCATTCATCAACTTACGTGTGTCTCATTCATCAACTTACGTGTGTCTCATTCATCAACTTACATGTGTCTCATTCATCAACTTACATGTGTCTCATTCATCAACTTACGTGTGTCTCATTCATCAACTTACATGTGTCTCATTCATCAACTTACGTGTGTCTCATTCATCAACTTACATGTGTCTCATTCATCAACTTACGTGTGTCTCATTCATCAACTTACATGTGTCTCATTCATCAACTTACATGTGTCTCATTCATCAACTTACGTGTGTCTCATTCATCAACTTACGTGTGTCTCATTCATCAACTTACATGTGTCTCATTCATCAACTTACGTGTGTCTCATTCATCAACTTACGTGTGTCTCATTCATCAACTTACATGTGTCTCATTCATCAACTTACATGTGTCTCATTCATCAACTTACATGTGTCTCATTCATCAACTTACGTGTGTCTCGTTCATCAACTTACATGTGTCTCATTCATCAACTTACGTGTGTCTCATTCATCAACTTACATGTGTCTCATTCATCAACTTACATGTGTCTCATTCATCAACTTACGTGTGTCTCATTCATCAACTTACGTGTGTCTCATTCATCAACTTACGTGTGTCTCATTCATCAACTTACATGTGTCTCATTCATCAACTTACGTGTGTCTCATTCATCAACTTACGTGTGTCTCATTCATCAACTTACATGTGTCTCATTCATCAACTTACATGTGTCTCATTCATCAACTTACGTGTCTCATTCATCAACTTACATGTGTCTCATTCATCAACTTACATGTGTCTCATTCATCAACTTACATGTGTCTCATTCATCAACTTACATGTGTCTCATTCATCAACTTACGTGTGTCTCATTCATCAACTTACGTGTGTCTCATTCATCAACTTACATGTGTCTCATTCATCAACTTACATGTGTCTCATTCATCAACTTACATGTGTCTCATTCATCAACTTACATGTGTCTCATTCATCAACTTACATGTGTCTCATTCATCAACTTACATGTGTCTCATTCATCAACTTACGTGTGTCTCATTCATCAACTTACGTGTGTCTCATTCATCAACTTACATGTGTCTCATTCATCAACTTACATGTGTCTCATTCATCAACTTACATGTGTCTCATTCATCAACTTACATGTGTCTCATTCATCAACTTACATGTGTCTCATTCATCAACTTACATGTGTCTCATTCATCAATCTACATGTGTCTCATTCATCAACCTTCATATGTCTCATTCATCAACCTTCATGTCTCATTCATCAACCTACATGTGTCTCATTCATCAACCTACATGTGTCTCATTCATCAACTTACTGTTTATTCATCACTTACTGTGTCTCATTCATCAACTTACATGTGTCTCATTCATCAACATACATGTGTCTCATTCATCAACTACGGTTCATTCACAACTACAGTGTCTCATTCATCAAACCATGTCATCATCAACTTACATGTCTCATTCATCAACTTACATGTGTCTCATTCATCAACACACATTGTCTCATCTCAACTCATGTCATTCATCAACTTACATGTGTCTCATTCATCAACTTACATGTGTCTCATTCATCAACATACATGTGTCTCATTCATCAACATACATGTGTCTCATTCATCAACTTACATGTGCTCATCATCAACTCATAGTCATTCATCAACTCATGTGTCTCATTCATCAACATTACATGTGTCTCATTCATCAACATACATGTGTCTCATTCATCAACTTACATGTGTCTCATTCATCAACTTACATTGTCTCATTCATCAACTACATGTGTCTCATTCATCAAATTACATGTGTCTCATTCATCAACTTACATGTGTCTCATTCATCAACATACATGTGTCTCATTCATCAACATACATGTGTCTCATTCATCAACATACATGTGTCTCATTCATCAACTTACATGTGTCTCATTCATCAACTTACATGTGTTCATCAATTCATCTAACATTACATGTGTCTCATTCATCAACATACATGTGTCTCATTCATCAACATACATGTGTCTCATTCATCAACATTACATTGTCTCATTCATCAACTTACATGTGTCTCATTCATCAACTTACATTGTCTCATTCATCAACATACATGTGTCTCATTCATCAACTTACATGTGTCTCATTCATCAACTTACATGTGTCTCATTCATCAACATACATGTCTCATTCATCAACCTACATGTGTCTCATTCATCAACTTACATGTGTCTCATTCATCAACATACATGTGTCTCATTCATCAACTTACATGTGTCTCATTCATCAACTTACATGTGTCTCATTCATCAACTTACATGTGTCTCATTCATCAACATACATGTGTCTCATTCATCAACTTACATGTGTCTCATTCATCAACATACATATGTCTCATTCATCAACCTACATGTGTCTCATTCATCAAATTACATGTCTCATTCATCAACTTACATGTGTCTCATTCATCAACATACATGTGTCTCATTCATCAACATACATGTGTCTCATTCATCAACATACATGTGTCTCATTCATCAACTTACATGTGTCTCATTCATCAACTTTTACTCATTGTTCTCATTCATCAACATACATGTGTCTCATTCATCAACATACATGTGTCTCATTCATCAACATACATGTGTCTCATTCATCAACTTACATGTGTCTCATTCATCAACTTACGTGTGTCTCATTCATCAACTTACATATGTGTCTCATTCATCAACATACATGTGTCTCATTCATCAACATACATGTGTCTCATTCATCAACTTACATGTGTCTCATTCATCAACATACATATGTCTCATTCATCAACCTACATGTGTCTCATTCATCAACTTACATGTGTCTCATTCATCAACTTACATGTGTCTCATTCATCAACATTACATGTGTCTCATTCATCAACTTACATGTGTCTCATTCATCAACTTACATGTGTCTCATTCATCAACATACATGTGTCTCATTCATCAACATACATGTGTCTCATTCATCAACATACATGTGTCTCATTCATCAACTTACATGTGTCTCATTCATCAACTTACGTGTGTCTCATTCATCAACTTACATGTGTCTCATTCATCAACTTACATGTGTCTCATTCTCAATCCACATTACATGTGTCTCATTCATCAACTTACGTGTGTCTCATTCATCAACTTACATGTGTCTCATTCATCAACTTACGTGTGTCTCATTCATCAACTTACATGTGTCTCATTCATCAACTTACGTGTGTCTCATTCATCAACTACATGTGTCTCATTCATCAACTTACGTGTGTCTCAATTCATTTCAACTTACGTGTGTCTCATTCATCAACTTACATGTGTCTCATTCATCAACTTACGTGTGTCTCATTCATCAACTTACGTGTGTCTCATTCATCAACTTACATGTGTCTCATTCATCAACATACATGTGTCTCATTCATCAACTTACGTGTGTCTCATTCATCAACTTACATGTGTCTCATTCATCAACTTACGTGTGTCTCATTCATCAACTTACATGTGTCTCATTCATCAACTTACGTGTGTCTCATTCATCAACTTACGTGTGTCTCATTCATCAACTTACATGTGTATCATTCATCAACTTACATGTGTCTCATTCATCAACTTACGTGTGTCTCATTCATCAACTTACATGTGTCTCATTCATCAACTTACGTGTGTCTCATTCATCAACTTACATGTGTCTCATTCATCAACTTACGTGTGTCTCATTCATCAACTTACGTGTGTCTCATTCATCAACTTACATGTGTCTCATTCATCAACTTACGTGTGTCTCGTTCAACTTACATGTGTCTCATTCATCAACTTACGTGTGTCTCATTCATCAACTTACATGTGTCTCATTCATCAACTTACGTGTGTCTCATTCATCAACTTACGTGTGTCTCATTCATCAACTTACGTGTGTCTCATTCATCAACTTACGTGTGTCTCATTCATCAACTTACATGTGTCTCATTCATCAACTTACGTGTGTCTCATTCATCAACTTACGTGTGTCTCATTCATCAACTTACATGTGTCTCATTCATCAACTTACATGTGTCTCATTCATCAACTTACGTGTGTCTCATTCATCAACTTACATGTGTCTCATTCATCAACTTACATGTGTCTCATTCATCAACTTACATGTGTCTCATTCATCAACTTACATGTGTCTCATTCATCAACTTACATGTGTCTCATTCATCAACTTACGTGTGTCTCATTCATCAACTTACGTGTGTCTCATTCATCAACTTACATGTGTCTCATTCATCAACTTACATGTGTCTTATTCATCAACTTACATGTGTCTCATTCATCAACTTACATGTGTCTCATTCATCAACTTACATGTGTCTCATTCATCAACTTACATGTGTCTCATTCATCAACTTACATGTGTCTCATTCATCAACTTACGTGTGTCTCATTCATCAACTTACGTGTGTCTCATTCATCAACTTACATGTGTCTCATTCATCAACTTACATGTGTCTCATTCATCAACTTACATGTGTCTCATTCATCAACTTACATGTGTCTCATTCATCAACTTACATGTGTCTCATTCATCAACTTACATGTGTTCATTCATCAACTTACATGTGTCTCATTCATCAACTTACATGTGTCTCATTCATCAACTTACATGTGTCTCATTCATCAACTTACATGTGTCTCATTCATCAACTTACATGTGTCTCATTCATCAACTTACATGTGTCTCATTCATCAACTTACATGTGTCTCATTCATCAACTTACATGTGTCTCATTCATCAACTTACATGTGTCTCATTCATCAACTTACATGTGTCATCATTCATCAACTTACATGTGTCTCATTCATCAACTTACGTGTGTCTCATTCATCAACTTACGTGTGTCTCATTCATCAACTTACATGTGTCTCATTCATCAACTTACATGTGTCTCATTCATCAACTTACATATAATATAATAAATATAATAATAAAATAGAAGAATAAAGAATAAGAAACTAGAAATAAAGTAATTAATCCTAGTGACGTTTGTAGAGAGACAGCAGTGTTGCCAGCTGAGTGTTGGATCACCGGAACATCATAGCCAAGGAGTTTGTCTGTAATATAGTATGGCACTAAATGGCTTACCTAAATTGGCTATTTATTCTAATATATGTACCCAAGTAATCCAAGATACGCACCCTCAGTTACCACTCAGTTTTACTGATATATTTAGCACTACAGCTGTAACAGTTATATACGTATGTAGTCTACACAGGAGTGTAATTCAACTGGTAAAATATTTTTCAACTTAAGAAACATTGTATAGTGTTTTAGGCTTAAATATAACTCTGTTACTTGGGAATAAAATGATTTCAAACTGTTTGTTAGCTTATATTTTTTATGCTAACAATATTGAATTTGATCTGCGGGTGAGTTAGACTGTGTGACCCAGCGCGGGCGAGGTGACACAATAATGGTCGCCACGTAAAGTATTAAGCAGGGGAAGCCTGCAGGTGTGAATAGCTGAGGTGGTGCTGTGTTGAATGACCACGACACCACCACCACGACTTGTCGTTATGCAGGCTGCACCACCCCGCTGCACTACCTCGCTGCTCCTCCTTATAAATGGTACTGGAAGAGGAGGAGGTCGTCCTCACGATGTCATCGTATAAAAGGGTGAAAGGTCTTGACAGTAGAGTTTTGATTTCATGAAGAGACTGACCTTGTGACGTGGCTCGAGTAAATATCTTTTCCGTCATCAACGACGAAAATGACACCAGGATCTCTTCAGTGTTGACAGGAAGTGAGGGAGCGTGAGTTACGAGGTAGCAGGAGTAGTGATAACCAAGTTACAACACACAAGATAGAGCCTGCAACACTCGCAACACACACACTATCAGAAAGTGACTAACAGACATTGACTGTAACAGACACTGTGACAAACATTGCAACAGACGCTGTGACATTGTAACAGACACTGTGACATTGTAACAGACATTGTGACATTGTAACAGACACTGTGACATTGTAACAGACACTGATTATGACAAAAATATGTGTAACGAACGGAGATAGGAACAGGTCTTTATAGGTCAGGTGGCAGCCAAGATGCATTTGTCTCCAGACCTGCATGGTGATAGCCACAACTCTCACCACTAAGCTATGGTTATTGCTATCAGAAGCAGAAGTTGTTCCACTGATGAAGGGCATAATAACTTAGCTGTTACTGCCTGCATAAAGTCGGTAAAGATTTTAAACTACCGGGAACGGTGTGCCTCAAATTGTACTCGGAGTGAAATATCTGATGCCAAAAAGAGAGACACTTCATAATATACACCTGGGAGGTACGTGAGGACGGTGTCCCTGGGAGGTACGTGAGGACGGTGTCCCTAATTTACACATTACCATACCAACATACTGGGAGCGAGATATATCGGAAGAAGTGTAAAATAGACACATTTAACAACGGGCGCAGTGGGCACAATAAGAGAACACAGTGTCAGAATGCGTGGTCCAAGACTCTTCAGTCGGCTACCAGCAGATATCAGAACTATTGCTCCAACACGTATGTTATGTACAAACCTGTTTATAATATACATATCCGTATATGGTATACAGGTCCGTATGAAATAAACAAATCTTTAAAAGGAAACTCGATCACTATCTCCATGAAGTGCCAGATCAATCAGGCTGTGATGAATATGTGGGATTGAAACCTAACAACCACTTAACATGCGGTCATATACATAAGCAAGGGTCCATATAGCAGTCCTCATCTCTAGCACGCGTACCTCCATATTGCCGCGGGTGACCAGATGTGACCCAAGAAATAAGAAAGAAGGACACTCCTGCAAACAGGTACAACTGGCCCATCGAGGCAGAAGGTCAATTCTCCCACCAGCTTAAGCATTGACTTCTTGACTGTCAGGTCAGTCCGTCACTTATAAGCTTAAGGACGTGCAACGAGCACGACATCGACCTAGTAGTTGCACAAGCTAGATCCAGGTTTCCATCCTCACACACCTCACCCACACCCTACCTCATTGTATTTACCAACATTTTTTAAAACTACCACAACGGTTTCTTTGCTTCTATGACGATACTCGGGAGTTTGCTCAACTCATCCACAACTCTCGTTACCAATCAGTGCTTTCCTATATCCTTTCTGAATCTGAATTTTTTTCCAATTAAAAACCATTGCTGCGAGACCTGTCTATGTTAGATATTTTTTGCACGCTATTTACCATCCCTTTATTAATTCTGTTTCCCATTTATAACCTCTTCATATTCCCCCCTATTCTACGTCTTTCTAGAGACTTAAGAGTGGATCAGGGGTCCTCAGTCTATCCATAGGAAAATGATTTTGACAAATGGGATCAAACTTTGTCATCCTCTTTGTACGTTTTCCCAGAGCATTTATTTCCATACTGTAATTACGGGTGACCAGAACTGCACAGCATAATCTAAATGAGGGCCTAACAATGATACATGGAGTAGAAAGAACAACCTGAGGACTTCTATTATTTATACTTTAGATATGAATCACCACAGGATTTTGTTAGCTTTATTGCTAACATAATGCACTGTTTATGTCTTCTTAGTTTTTGAATTTACTGCTTACCAGAACTCCTAAATCTTTTAAGCAATCCGTAATATTAAGATCAACATTATTTAGTTTATATGTGGCATGGTTATTGTCCTGTCCAACACTTAGAACTGTGCATTTGTCTATATTAAACTGCATCTGCCACTTCTCCAACCACTGCATCAGTCTATTCAAATCATCCTGGAGTGTTCTAATGTCCTCATTAGAATGACATGTCTCAGGGGTGCTCATATGTGCTCAGCAAGAGTGCTCAGGTGTTTCAGTAGTGCTCAGTAAGAGAGGACAAGGAATTAGCACCTGTCATTTGCTTTGTATGTTCCACTACCAAGTTTGGTCAGTGCTTGTGTGGGTCTGGTGGAAGCTGGTGAGGTGAAGGTAAGCCGCCCCCCCTCCTTAGTGGTGATGGTGTTGAAGGTGAACTCCAGGTGGTGATCGTGATGGTGTAGGTGAACCACCTCTGGTGGTGAGGATACTTCCCTTCTGATGGTGTGATTGAAGGGGACTCTGTTGGTGTGGTTGATGGTGGGAAACGTCTGTAAGTTATGGTAAAGGTGAATCTTGTTGGGGATGGTGAAGGTGAACGTCTTAAATGATGGTGAAGGTGAACCTTTATTAGTGATGGCGAGAGGAAGGTGAACCTGGTGTTGGTGATAGTGTTGTGATGCTCTGGGATGGTGAGTGTGTTTGTAGGTTAGTTGTTGTGGCGGTGTTAACTTCCGTGTTGGTGTGTGGTGGTGTGTGGTTGGTGGTGGTCTGGTGTAGTGCGTGTGGAGGAGGGAAAACGGGAGGTGGGGAGAGAAGGAGGGAGAGAGGTAGTGAGAAGGAGACAAAGGAGAAGCATATAGAAGAGTTGGGATGGAGTGAGAGGGTGGGAGACAGGGAGGAGATGAGATTTGGCCAGAAGACCTGTCCCCTGAGCCATGACTCTACACTTCGGCCCACTCCTATAGGAAATACAAGGGCAGGTCGCCAGTCATGTCTGAGTCACTCCTTCATCAGTCATGTCTGAGTCACTCCCTCCGTCATCAGTCATGTCTGAGTCACTCCCTCCTTCATCAGTCATGTCTGAGTCACTCCCTCCTTCATCAGTCATGTATGAGTCACTTCCTCCCTTATCAGCCATAGTATGAGTCATCTCCCTTCCTTCATCAGTCATGTATGAGTCACTCCCTCCTGTCATCAGTTCAGATAGGAGTCACTTCCTCCCCCCTCCTTCATCGGTCATGTCTGAGTTCACTCCCTCTTCATCAGCCATGTATGGTCACTCCCTCCATTCAATCAGTCATGTTTGAGGTCACTCCCTCTTCATCTGCCATGTATAGTCACTCATCCTTCATCAGTCATGTTATGAGTCACTCCCTCCTTTTCCCATTCCGTTCATGTATGAGTCACTCCCTCCGTTCATCAGTCATGTATGAGTCACTCACTCCTTCTCATCCATGGTTTGTGTCACTCCCTCCTTCATCGCCATGTATTGGAGTCACTCCTCCTTCATCAGTCATGAGTCATAAAAAAAAACGAGTCACTCCCTACTTCATCAGTCATGTATGAGTCACTCCCTCCTTCATCAGTCATGTCTGAGTCACTCCCTCCTTCATCAGCCATGTATGAGTCACTCCCTCCTTCATCCAGCCATGTATGAGTCATCCCTCCTTCATCAGTTTCTTGTATGAGTCAATCCCTCCTTCATCAGTCATGTATGAAGTCACTTCCCTCCTTCATCAGCATGTATGAGTCATCCCTCCTTCTTCAGCCTTGTATATGAGTCACTCCCTTCCGTCATCAGTTCTTGTATGGAGTCACTCCTCCTTCATCAGTCATGTATGAGTCACTCCCTTCCTTATCTGCCATGTATGAGGCACTCCTCCTTCATCGTCATGGTCTGAGTCACTCCCGCCTTCATCAGTCATGTATGAGTAACTCCCTCCTTCATCAGTCATGTTGAGTCACTCCCTCTTCCATCAGCATATATGGAGGTCACTGCCCTCCCCTTAATCATTCATGTATGAGTCACTCCCTCCTTCATCAGTCATGTCTGAGTCACTCCCTCCTTCATCAGCCATGTATGAGTCACTCCCTCCTTCATCAGTCATGTCTGAGTCACTCCCTCCTTCATCAGTCATGTATGAGTCACTCCCTCCTTCATCAGTCATGTCTGAGTCACTCCCTCCTTCATCAGTCATGTATGAGTCACTCCCTCCTTCATCAGTCATGTATGAGTCACTCCCTCCTTCATCAGTCATGTATGAGTCACTCCCTCCTTCATCAGCCATGTATGAGTCACTCCCTCCTTCATCAGTCATGTATGAGTCACTCCCTCCTTCATCAGTCATGTATGAGTCACTCCCTCCTTCATCAGCCATGTCTGAGTCACTCCCTCCTTCATCAGTCATGTCTGAGTCACTCCCTCCTTCATCAGTCATGTCTGAGTCACTCCCTCCTTCATCAGTCATGTCTGAGTCACATTCCCTCCTTACTCATCTCAGCATGTATGAGTCACTCCCTCCTTCATAGTCATGTATGGTCACTCCCTCCTGCCATCAGTCATGTATGAGTCACTCCTCACTTCATCGTCATGTCTGAGTCACTCCTCGCCTTCTCAGCATGTAGAGTCACTCCCTCCTTCATCAGTCATGTATGAGTCACACTCCCTCCATTCAATCAGTCATGTATGAGTCACTCCCTCCCCTTCTTTTTCAGTATGTCTGAGTCACTCCCTCCTTCATTCAGCATGTATTGAGTCACTCCCTCCTTCATCAAGCCATGTATGAGTCACTCCCTTACCTTTCATCACAGTATGTCTGAGTCATCCCTCTTCAATTCAGTCTGTATGAGTCACTCCCTCCTTCATCAGTCATGTCTGAGTCACTCCCTCCTTCTCATCCGGTCATGTATGAGTCACCTCCTTCCCTTCCATCAGCCATGTATGAGTCACTCCCTCTTTCTTCAGTCTTGTATGTGGTCACTCCCTCCTTCATCAGTCATGTCTGTGTCACTTCCTCCCATTCAGTATGTCTGAGTCACTCCCTCCCTTCTATCAGTCCATGTCTGACGTCCACTCCCTCCTTCAATTTGACATGTCTGAGTCACTCCCTTTTTTACCTTCATCAGTCATGTCTGAGTCATCACTCCTCATCGTCATGTTATGAGTCACTCCCTCCTTCATCAGTCATGTCTGAGTCACTCCCTCCTTCATCAGTCATGTCTGAGTCACTCCCTCCTTCATTAGTCATGTATGAGTCACTCCCTCCTTCATCAGTCATGTCTGAGTCACTCCCTCCTTCATCTGTTAAAGGTCTGAGTCACTCCCTCCTTCATCAGTCATGTCTGAGTCACTCCCTCCATCAGTCATGTATGAGTCACTCCCTCCATCAGTCATGTCTGAGTCACTCCCTCCTTCATCAGTCATGTCTGAGTCACTCCCTCCTTCATCAGTCATGTCTGAGTCACTCCCTCCTTCATCAGTCATGTCTGAGTCACTCCCTCTTCATTAGTCATTTAGTCACTCCCTCTCCGTCAATCAGTCATGTCTGAGTCACTCCCTCTTTCATCAGTCATTCTGAAGTCACTCCCTCCTTATCAGTCATGTCTGAAGTCCAATCCCTCTCTCTTCTTCATCAGTCATGTCTGAGTCACTCCACTTCCTTCAATCAGTCCATGTTGAGTCCTCCCTCCGTCATCAGTCATGTCTGAGTCAACTCCCTCCTTCATCAGTCTGTCTGAGTCACTCCTCTTCATTTGTCATGTATGAATGTCACTCCCTCCCGTAAGCAGTCATGTAATGATCACTACCTTCCTTTCATTCAGTCATGGTCTGAGTCACTCCCTCCTTCATCAGTATGTCTGAGTACACTCCCTCCCCTTCATCAGTCATGTCTTGAGTCACTCCCTCTTCATCAGTCAGTCTGAGTCCTCCCTTTCTCCACCAGCCATGTATGAGGTCACTCCCTCCTTCATTTTAGTCATGTATGAGTCACTCCCTTTCTGCCACCAGCCTATGTATGAGTCACTTCCGTCTGCCACCAGAAAAAAACCATGTAAGAGTCACTCCCTTCTGCCACCAGCTCATGTTTGAGTCATTCCCCTCTGCCACATTGCCATGTATGAGTCACTCCCTCTGCCACCCAGCCATTATGAGTCACTCCCTTCTGCCACCGGCCATGTATGAGTCACTCCCTCCATTCATTAGGTCATGTATGAGTAACTCCCTCCTTCATAGCATGTATGAGGTCACTCCCCCTCCTTCATCAAGTCATGTCTGTGTCCTCCCTCCTTCATCAGTCATGTATGAGTCACTCCCTCCTTCATCAGTCATGTTCTGAGTCCACTACCTCCTTTCATCAGCCCCATGTCTGAGGTCCACTCCCTCCTTCAATTCAGTCATGTCGAGTCACTCCCACCTTCATCAGTCATGTCTGGAGTCACTCCCTCCTTCATCAGTCATGTATTGAGTCACTCCCCTCCCTTCCAATCAAAGCCTATGTCTGAGACAACTCCCTCCCTTCTCAGTCCATGTCTGAAGTCACTCCATCCTTAATCAGTCATGTCTGAGGTCACTACCTCCCGTCATCATTCATGTCTGAGTCACTCCCTCCTTCATCAAGCATGTATGAGTCACTCCTTCCTTCAATTCAGTCATGTATCGAGTCACTCCTCCTTCATCAGCCATGTATGAGTCACTCCCTCCTTCTATTCAGTCATGTTGAGTCACGTCCCCCTCCTTTCATCAGTCATGTCTGGTCACTCACTCTCATCAGTCATGTCATGAGTCACTCCCTCCTTCCAGCGCCAGGTCTGAGTCACTCCCTCTTAATCAGTCTGTCTGAGTCACTCCCGTCCTTCATCTGTCATGTCTGAGTCCTTCCCGTCCCGTCATGCTGCGTCGTTGGCGTCTTGGTGTTACGGGCGCCTGGTCGTCGCCTCAGGCCGGTACGGGTAAGTTGCCGTTGCGCGCTTTCTTAATGGCAGTTGTTCGGTAGGGTGGGGTGGTCTGAGTGGGTCGCGCGCCACGAAAGGAAGAAGAAGAAGAAGAAGAAGTCAACAGAAAAAAGAAAGAACGAAAAAAAGAAAAAGAAGGAGGAAGAAGAAGAGGAAGGACAGAAGAAAACGAAAGAAGAAAACAGAAGAAAGAGGAAAAGAAAAAAGAGGAAAGAAGAGCAAGAAGAAAAGACGAGAAGAAGACAGAAGAACGCCGAGAAGCTAGAAGCAGAGAGACGAAGAAAAAGAGAAAAGAGAGTAGAGGCGGAAGGAACAAGAAGAAGAAGACGAAAAAGAAGAAGAAGAAGAAAACGAAGAAGAAGAAGACGAAAGAAGACGAAGTAGATGAAGAAACGACAGAAGCGGGAAGAAGAAGAAGAAAGCCAAGGCCAGAAGACGAAGAAGACAAGAAGAAAGCCGACGGAGGAATAAGAAGGAAGAAGAAGACGAAGCGGAGAAGACGAAGAGAAACGAAGAAGAGACGAAGAAAGAAAAAAGAAGAAGAGAGAATGAAGAAGAAGAAAGAAGAACGCGAAAGAAGTCTTGGAATGAAGAAGGAAAACGAAGAAGAAAAAGAAGAAGACGAAGAACGAAAGACAAGCACAAGAAGACAAGAAAGAAGAGGAAGAAGAAGAAGAAAGAGAGAAGAACGAAACAAGAAGAAAACAGAAGAAGCAAGGAGTGATAGAAAAAGGAAAGAAGAAGAAGATGAAGGACGAAGAAGAGGAAGACGAAGAAGAAAGAAGAGAAAGACGAGGAGGAAGCAAGACGACGAAGACGCAAGGAAGATAAGCCAGAAAAAGGATAGGAAAAAGAAGAGAAAAGGAAGACAACAGAGAAAAAAAGAAAGAACAAAAAAAAAAAAGAAGAAAAAAAAACAAATAGAACAAAAAGAAGAGGAGGCAGAAAAAGACGATCGACAGATGAAGACGAAGCAGAAGACGAAAGCCGAGGAAGGAAGAAGAACGAAGAAGAAAGTAAGACAGAGGAAGAAGAAGGATTCAAAGCAAGAAGAAAAGCAGACGAGGAGGGAGGAAGAAGCCGAAGAAGATAGAGGTGGACGAAGAAGAAGAAGAACGAAGAGGGAAGAAGAAGAAGCAAGAACGAGGAGACGACAGACGACAGAAGAAAAAGATAACGACCAAGAAGGCAGTAGGAGGAAGGCAACGACGCCGATGAAGAAGAAGAAGAAGAAGACGCAGCGCGACCTACGCAGACGAGTGTGAGGAAGTGAAGCCGCCGACCAGCGCGGCAGTGACAGACGCCTCCTTCCTCCTCCTCCTCCTCCTCTTCCTCCTCCCTTCCTCCCTCCTCCTGCCTCATCTCCTTCCTCCTCCTCCCTTCCTACTCCCTTCCTCCTCTTCTCCTCCTCCTCCTCTCTCCTCTACTCCTCCTCCGCCTCTTCTCCTCCCTCTCTCCTTTCCTCCTCACTCCTCCTCCTCTTCCTCTCCTCCCTCCTTCCTCCACCTCCTCCTCCTCTTCTTCCTCCTCCTCCTCCCTCCTCCTCCTCTTCCTCCGCCTTCCCCTCCTCCCTCTTCCTCCTCCTCTCCTCCTTTCTCCTCCTTCCCCTCCTCTCCTCCCTATTCCTCCGCCTCCTCCTCTCTTCCTCCTCCTCTCCTCCTACTCTCTCTTCCTCCTCCTCCTCCCTCTTCCTCCTCCTCCTTCCTCCTCTTCCTCCTCTCTCCTCCTCCTCCTACACCCTCCTCCTCCTCCCACGTTCGGAGGAGTCTTGGGTACACTATGCTAGACAACAAGAAATCTTTGTTTCATAAAGGTCCGTGTTTTCCTTCGTCACAGCCACCACCAGCTACTGTTACTTCTACTGCAGCTGCTGTCTTGCTTGGTAGTTTTCTCAGCTCACACACACTGACGGTCTATCTTGGTTGGTAGCTTCCTCAGCCCACACACACTGGGGAAAAAAGGTCTATCTTGGTGGTAGCGTCCTTGCTCACACACAGACGGTCTATCTTGGTTGGTAGCTTCCTCAGCCCACACACACTGAAGGTCTATCTTGGTTGGTAGCGTCCTCAGCTCACACACAGACGGTCTATCTTGGTTGGTAGCTTCCTCAGCCCACACACACTGAAGGTCTAGCTTGGTTGGTAGCTTCCTCAGCTCACACACTGACGGTCTATCTGGTTGGTAGTTCCTCAGCCCACACACATGATCGGTCTATCTTGGTTGGTAGCGTCCCTCTGCTCACACACCTGAAGGTCTATCCCCCTTTTGGTTGGGTAGAGTTCCTCGCTCACACACACTGAAGTTCTATCTTGGTTGGTTGCGTCCTCAGCTCACACACACTGAAGGTCTGTCTTGGTTGGTAGCTTCCTCAGCTCACACACACTGAAGGTCTATCTTGGTTGGTAGCTTCCTCAGCTCACACACACTGAAAGTCTATCTTGGTTGGTAGCTTCCTCAGCTCACACACACTGAAAGTCTATCTTGGTTGGTAGCTTCCTCAGCTCACACACACTGATGGTCTATCTTGGTTGGTAGCTTCCTCAGCTCACACACACTGAAAGTCTATCTTGGTTTGGTAGTAGCTTCTCAGCTCACACACATGAAAGTCTATCTTGGGTTGTAGCTTCCTAGCTCACACACATGAAGGTCTAATCTTGGTTGGTAGCTTCCTCAGCTCACACACACTGAAGGTCTATCTTGGTTGGTAGCTTCCTCAGCTCACACACACTGAAGGTCTGTCTTGGTTGGTAGCTTACTCAGCTCACACACACTGAAGGTCTATCTCAGTAGTAGTACCAGTTCCTAGTAACCAGTTACCAGTAACCAGTGTACCAGTAAATGGACCCACTACCAAAGTCTCTGCGTGAATCACTGACTGTCATATTGCTGCTGACCTAGCAGGATTTCAAACACCCCCTCACATATGGGCACTGTGAGTAGTCAGTCTTACGAGAGAGAGCAAGGAGCAGGTCACCGGCTGTTTGGCGCCTACCAATACTTACCGTTATAATTATACGTACTACCAGCCTACGTGAGTATTTCTTTGCCCTATCCACGTGTTCGAACCCCACATGATATCTATCTTGGTTGGTAGCTTCCTCAGCCCACACACACTGAAGGTCTATCTTGGTTGGTAGCTTCCTCAGCCCACACAAACTGGAAGGGTCTATCTTGGTTGGTAGCTTCCTCAGCTCACACACACTGAAGGTCTATCTTGGTTGGTAGCTTCCTCAGCCCACACACACTGAAGGTCTATCTTGGTTGGTAGCTTCCTCAGCCCACACACACTGAAGGTCTATCTTGGTTGGTAGCTTCCTCAGCCCACACACACTGAAGGTCTATCTTGGTAGCGTCCTCAGCTCACACACACTGAAGGTCTATCTTGGTTGGTAGCTTCCTCAGCCCACACACACTGAAGGTCTATCTTGGTTGGTAGCTTCTTCAGCTCACACACACTGAAGTTCTATCTTGGTAGCTTCTTCAGCTCACACACACTGAAGTTCTATCTTGGTAGCTTCTTCAGCTCCACACATGAAGGTCCTATATGGATTGGTAGGCTTCCTCAGCCCACACACACTGAAGGTCTGTCTTGGTTGGTAGCTTCCTCAGCTCACATACACTGAAGGTTGGCTGCTTCCTCAGCTCACACACACTGAAGGTCTATCTTGGTTGGTAGCTTCCTCAGCTCACACGCACCGAACGGCTGTCTTGGTTGGTAGCGTCCTCAGCTCACACACACTGAAGTTCTATCTTGGTTGGTAGCGTCCTCAGCTCACACACTGAAGGTCTGTCTTGGTTGGTAGCTTCTCTGTCCCACCACACTGAAGTTCTATCTTGGTTGGTAGCGTCCTCAGCTCACACACACTGAAGTTCTATCTTGGTAGCTTCTTCAGCTCACACACACTGAAGGTCTATCTTGGTTGGTAGCTTCCTCAGCTCACACACACTGAAGGTCTGTCTTGGTTGGTAGCTTCCTCAGCTCACACACACTGAAGGTCTATCTTTGTTGGTAGCGTCCTCAGCTCACACACACTGAAGTTCTATCTTGGTAGCTTCTTCAGCTCACACACACTGAAGGTCTATCTTGGTTGGTTGCTTCCTCAGCTCACACACACTGAAGGTCTATCTTGGTTGGTAGCTTCCTCAGATCACACACACCTGAAGGTCCCCTATCTTGAGTTGGTTGCTTCCTTCAGCTCACACACACTGGGGGGAAGGTCTTCTATCTTGGTTGGTGCTTCCTCAGCTCACACACACTGAAGGTCTATCTTGGTTGGTAGCTTCCTCAGCTCACACACACTGAAGGTCTATCTTGGTTGGTAGCTTCCTCAGCTCACACACACCTGAAGGTCATCTTGGTTGTAGCTTCCTCAGCTCACACACACGAAGTCTATCTTGGTTGGTAGCGTCTCAAGCTCACACGACCGAAGGTCTATCTTGGTTGGTAGCTTCCTCCATTCTCAACACACACACTGAAAGTTCTATTCTTGGGTTGGTTAGCGTTCCTCAGCTCAAACACACTGAAGTTCTATCTTGGTTGGTAGCTTCCTCAGCTCACACACACTGAAGTTCTATCTTGATGGTAGCGTCCTCAGCTCACACACACTGAAGTTCTATCTTGGTTGGTAGCTTCCTCAGCTCACACACACTGAAGTTCTATCTTGATTGGTAGCGTCCTCAGCTCACGCACACTGAAGTTCTATCTTGGTTGGTAGCGTCCTCAGCTCACACACACTGAAGTTTTCTATTTGGTTGGTAGCCGTCCTCAGATCACACACACTAAAGTTCTATCTTGGTTGGTAGCGTTCCTCAGCTCACACACACTGAAGTTCTATCTTCGTTGGTAGCTTCCTCAGCTCACACACACTAAAGTTCTATCTTGGTTGGTAGCGTCCTCAGCTCACACACACTGAAGTTCTATCTTGGTTGGTAAGTTCCTCAGCTCACACACACTGAAGTTCTATCTTGATTGGTAGCGTCCTCAGCTGACGCACACTTTTTTTGGGGGCAATTCTATCTTGGTTGGTTTAGCTCTTCAGCTCCACACACACTGAATGTCTATCTTGGTTGGTTTAGCTTCCTCAGCTCATCTCACACTTGAAGGTCTACTGGTTGGTAGCTCTCAGCTCACAAACACTGAAGTTCTATCTTGGTTGGTAGCTTCTCAGTAACACACACTGAAGTTTCTACTTGGGTGGTAGCTTCCTCAGCTCACACACACTGAAGGTCTATCTTGGTTGGTAGCTTCCTCAGCTCACACACACTGAAGGTCTATCTTGGTTGGTAGCTTCCTCAGCTCACACACACTGAAGGTCTATCTTGGTTGGTAGTTCCTCAGTCACCAACACTGAAGTTCTATCTTGGTTGGTAGCTTCCTCAGCTCACACACACTGAAGGTCTATCTTGGTTGGTAGCTTTCTCAGCTCACACACACTGAAGGTCTATCTTGGTTGGTAGCTTTCTCAGCTCACACACACTGAAGGTCTATCTGGTTCAGGTGTTTCTCAGCTCACACACACTGAAGGTCCTATCCTGGTTGGTAGCTTTCTCAGCTCACTCACCACTGAAGGTTATCTTGGTTGGTAGCTTTCTCAGCTCACACACTCATGAAGGACTATCTTGGTTGTAGCTTCCTCAGGCTCACACACATGAAGGTCTATCTTGGTTGGTAGCTTTCTTCAGGCTCACACACACTGAAAGGGTCTATCTAGGTTGGTAGCTTCCTCAGCTCACACACACTGAAGGTCTATCTTGGTTGGTAGCTTTCTCAGCTCACACACACTGAAGGTCTATCTTGGTTGGTAGCTTCCTCAGCTACACACACTGAAGGCTATCTTGGTTGGGTAGCTTTCTCAGCTCAACAACACACTGAAGGTCTATTTGGATGGTAGCTTTCTCAGTACTCACACACCATGAAGGGCTATCTTGGTTGGTAGCTGTTCTCGCTCACACCAACACTGAAGGTCTATCTTGGTTGGTGCTTTCTCAGCTCCCACACACACTGAAGGTCTATCTTGGTTGGTTTTGCTTCCTCAGCTCTCACACACGGAAGGTCTATCTTGGTTGGTAGCTTTCTCAGCTCACACAAATGAAGGTCTATCTTGGTTGGTTAGCTTCCCTCAGCTCACACACATGAAGGTCTATCTTGGTTGGTAGCTTCTCAGCTCACACACAGAAGGTCTCTATCTTGGTTGGTAGCTTCCTCAGCGCATCACACACTGAAGGTCTATCTTGGTTGGTAGCTTTCTCAGCTCCACACACCACTGAATGTCTATCTTGGTGGTAGCCTTTACTCAGCTACACACCTGAGGTCTATCTGGGGTTCCCAGCAGACTATCGCTTTTCGTCAAGCTCCCACACACCACTGAAGGTCTATCTTGGTTGGTAGCTTTCTCAGCTGCACACACACTGAAGGTCTATCTTGGTTGTAGCTTCCTCCGCTCACCACTACTGTGAAGGTCTATCTTGGTTGGTAGCTTTTCAGCTCACACACACTGAATTGAGTCTATCTTGGTTGGTGCTTCCTCAGCTCACACACACACGAAGGTCTATCTTGTTTTGGAGCTTTCTCAGCTCACACACACTGAAGGTCTATCTTGGTTGGTAGCTTTCTCAGCTCACACACACTGAAGGTCTATCTTGGTTGGTAGCTTTCTCAGCTCACACACACTGAAGGTCTATCTTGGTTGGTAGCTTTCTCAGCTCACACACACTGAAGGTCTATCTTGGTTGGTAGCTTCCTCAGCTCACACACACTGAAGGTCTGTCTTGAACACATGTCTTCTACTTCGAATCATCCTTCAATCATTTATATTAAGTCCAATCCAGGCACCTGTCATCTCATACTCAGATAACATAAGATTTACCTCTACAGACCTGGCAGTTAAAATACCAGGTAGTATGTGATATTCTGGATCTTCTAGAGCTCCTGTAGTTGTTAGACAAGCCGCCAAAATTTTCCTATCTAGATTTGCAAAATCCTTAACCTCCCTGAAGGACCGTTAGACTCACGCAAAACTCGCTTGATTTTCCACTGGTTCTGGGATCGATCCCCGGCAGGGGTGAAATATTAGGCATGTTTCCTAACAGTGAATAGGTACTTGAGTGTTAGCTGACTGTTGTGGGTAGCATCCTGGGGTACAATAATAACTTATGCTGCCCGAAATGCTCTCCATAACCAGGGGTTTCTATACAGCATTCCAAGTACGTATTCAAATACCACCACCACCACCACCATCACCACCACCACCATCACCACCACAACCACCACCACCACCACCACCACCACCACCACCACCATCACCACCACCACCATCACCACCACCACCACCACCATCACCACCTCCTCCACCAGTACCAATCACCACCACACCACCACCACCACCACCACCACCACCACCACTATCACCACCACCACCACCACCACCACCACCACCACCACCATCACCACCATCACCACCACTATCGTCGTCACAGTAAACAGTATTACATTAGCCGTGTAAGACAGCGGTAGTGACTGATATATCCAGCAACACCTGTGATCACTTTGTGAAATCTTGTGAGGGACAGGACGTGAGTAAGGGGAGGGTGGATGAGGGCGTTGGAGGGAAGAGGAGAGGAAGGGGAAGACAGAGGGGAGGGAAAGAAGATAGATGGAGAAGCAAGATAAAGATGCAAGTGAAAGGCAGAGCGTGGGATGCTAGCCAGGATCCATTCTCTTGTACTCACCTATTTGTACTCACCTATTTGTGGTTGCAGGGGTCGAGTCCTAGCTCCTGGCCCCGCCTCTTCACCGGTCGCTACTAGACCCTCTCTCTCCCGCTCCTTGAGCTTTATCAAAACCTCGTCTTTTAAAACTGTGTATGGTTCCTGCCTCCACTACGTCATTTTCTAGGCTTTTCACTGCATTACAACACTATGACTGAAGAAATACTTCCTAACATCCCTGTGACTCATCTGAGTCTTCAACTTCCAAGAGTGACCCCCTTTTTTCTGTGTCCCCTTTCTGGAACATCCTGTCTCTGTCCACCTTGTCTATTCTACGCAGTATTTTGTATGTCGTTATCATGTCTCCCCTAACCCTCCTGTCATCCAGTGACGTCAGGCCGATTTCCCTTAACGTTTCTTCGTAGGACATTCCCCTTAGCTCTGGAACTAACCTTATCGCAAACCTTTGCACTTTCTCTAATTTCTTAACGTGCTTGACCCGGTATGGGTTCAGAACTGGTACTGCATACTCCAGTATGGGCCTGACGTACACGGTGTACAGTGTCTTGAAAGATTCCTTAACCTAGGTAACGGAACGCTAATCTCAGGTTTGCCAAGCGCCCATACGCTGCAGCAGTTAACAGATTGATGTGTGCTTCCGGGGACGTGCTCGGTGTTATACTCACCCCAAGATCTTTCTCCTTGAGCAAGGTTTGGAGTCTTTGGCCACCTAGCCTACTCCGTCTGCGATCTTCTTTGCCCTTCTCCGATCTTCATGACTTTGCATTTGGCAAACTTGAATTGGAGAAGCCAGTTGCTGGACCAGGTGTCCAGCCTGTCCAGGTCTCTACCTGATCTTCATCTGATTTAATTCTCCTCATTAACTTCACATCATCTGCGGACAGAAACACTTCTGAGTCTATGCCTTCTATCATGTCATTCATATATACCAAAAATAGCACTGGTCCTAGGACCGACCCCTGTGTGTGTGTGTGTGTGTGTGTGTGTGTGTGTGTGTGTGTGTGTGTGTGTGTGTGTGTGTGTGTGTGTGTGTGTGTGTGTGTGTGTGTGTGTTGCTCCCCCTGACTGGGCACCAATGTACATACTGTATATTTCATGTATATTATCTTTCATATAATTTTATATTGGTGATATTTTCAGTATTAGCTAAACTGAAAATATCTTGCTTTATATTATTATTTGTTATTATGTGGGATTGTTGGAGAGTGTTGAGTGGCTGCCAACATTGTTATTACCTTGTTACTTCCACCTCGCTTGTTTACCTGCCACCTTCTCGGGAGTCCACGGGAGAGTCACGTGATTGCACCTGAGCTTGGAGATTGGCCTCCTTTGCTCGCTCTTTCCTCTGCTGGTCCTGGTTCGACCAACACCTCTCTTTCCTTATCTCTTGTCTCTGGGTGTTTGTTCGTTATTTAGACTGTTTTGGTAGATTATGGTTTCGGTGGTGAGTCAAAACATACTTCTCGTAGCTCTGTGTAGCTGTTCACAGAGCATATTTCAGTCTTATGGTTTTACGTTTTACTGAGGTTGTGTCGTACTGACACTCTAAGTTAACCCAGGTCCTAAGCTATAGCTTCTGACTTATCTTGTCTGGTATCTGTGCGCTGTCGTAGTCAGCGAACTTAGATTCAGTATTAAGGGAGTTTTATGCCTTTTATGGAGGATCTGCTAAAGGTCCACAGTTAGGGTCGTTATTTTGTCTCCTTGTTCCTGGCGCTGTGCTACTCCTTGTTAGATTGTTCGGCAAATCGTTCGTCTTACTGTTCAAGAAAGCTATTTTGATTGCCTGGTTAGTCAAGAAGTTAGATTATTTGAGGACATTTAGTCAGTCACTGTTTAAGTGGAGTCGAGTCTTGAGACATAACAAACAACTTTGAGCACATACACACATTCTCACACACTTGCTTGTATACACTAGTATTGTTATAATTGCTGATAACGTACCAGACGGTACTTTAAGAGTCATAAAGATATAAATTGTGCCTTCAGCACTATACTACTACGAGAGAAGTGTAGCAGCTAACTTTGTGAATAAACATCTCAATTTTTATTTCTTTAGTTAATATCCTGTCAGTTGCAATCCTAAAGCACTTTTAAAACTTATTGTAGTTCTAACGGATAACTGGACCAGTATACTGGCTGCTTGTTACAAAAACCCAGAAACAGGTTGAATGCTAGAGGGGCAGACGTAGTATTCTCTGTAGATGTCTATAATTTATAGATATCGCATTTTTTTGTAACAGTGTGTGTGTGTACTCGCCAAGGGGTGCACGAGACCAGTCTCGTAATTAGAAGAAAACAAGAAAACCAGACCCAGTTTAGAGAGTGTAAATCCTTCCTTTCACGAATCAAATCCAGTTTAGATACTGTGATGCTGGTAACTAGAGGAGAGAGAGGAGTGTTGCAGGGTCTGTGAAGACTGATACAACGACGACCTTCCTGACTCTTAGAATCCCCCCCCCTCGAGGAAGGTTCCTTGACGTTGGTGAGACGCTCTTGATCTAAGGAATTGGATCTGTGCTCCAGTTCCCTAAATTAAGTCTGAATACATTCCACATCCTCCCCACAGGCGCGGCATAATCCGACGGGTTTAGGGCTTCCCCTTTATAATAATAGAATAACCCACCTGACTACCTGGAGGGTATTCCGGGAATCAACGCCCCTGCGGCCCGGTCCATGGCCAGGCCTCCCGGCGTATCAGGGCCTCATCAACTGGCCTGTTACTTCTGGCAGCACGTAGTCCAACGTTCGAATCACAGCCCAGCTGATCCGGCACTGACTTCAAATAGGTATCTGTCCTTATGACTCACGAAATCGTAGTGATACGATTGCAAACTATACCACGGACGGGGTTAGAACCCGCGATCAGAGAGTCATAAACTCCAGACCGACGCGTTAGCCACTGGGCCAGCTGGCCCAGTGGCTAGGTGTGTGTAGTAAGAGTGTGTAGGTGTCAATTTCGCAATTTTAATTAAAAAACTGTGTCTGGCGTACGCTTCAGACTCGTCTTTAATAGAGTAAGAGAAGTAAATTATAGAGAGAGAGGCGCTTCCTCTGTAGGCGAAGACGACTGATAGTAGAGTTTCTCAAAGATAGCAGACTTTTTGAACATTTAATTAAGAGCCAGACTGCTTGGAGAAATAGAAAGCGGCGAGCACACACTGAATGCTACATGTAGAGTCAAGGAAAGACAGAGGGTAAAACAGATCGAGTCATAAATGTAATTAGAAGAAATCCAAACTACTTTTTCTCATAGGTAAAATCCAAGGCGTGAGTAACATGTAGCGTGAGATACTTGCTTCACAAGAGACAACATACATTGATGATAAATAAATGAGTGAGATACTGTAGCCACAATGCGACTGTAGAACCACTACAGTTACGGGTTTACAGCAGGTTTTTTCTGACCTCCACATTTGCTAGATCATTATAATATGGTCTCGGATGTGCCGGAAGACAAGCTGAATGCTGATGTACTGTACAATGACTTTGTCAAAAACAAAAAAATCGACAAGTGTGGCCATAGTGTAATAACACACAGAATTCGTACAGAAAGAATAATTAGAAAAGTGGCAGATAGATATTTAATTTCATAACAAACAGAACTCAGAGAGTAGTGATAAACAGTGAAACTGGAGGCTACCACAGTAAAAAGCTCTGTTCCTCAAGGCCTAGTTCTTGCTTCACTTCTGTTTCCCCTTCTTATATATTATACACAAGAATATAAATCACAACACCATATCACAATAAAATTCTCAATAATGACAAATTTCAATTATTATACTGTAGCAACGTTGAGGAATTAAAGACAGGAACAAAGTACAAAACGAACTCTCATGATTCCGTAGAGTAGAAGTTAAGTGTGAGAGACCTGAGAGTGACAAGTCAGGTGTCACATTCAAGGATCATGACAATGTTATTTGTACATTCACGAAGAAATTGATTGACTGGATAACTAGAGCACTCGAAACAAAAGATGCTGAGCCAGTAGTGAAACTCCTCACCTCGCGTGTTCTGTCTAGACTGGAATATTGCTACGTACTAATAGCTCCCTTCAAGGTAAGAGATATGCAGAACTGGAAACCATACAGCGAACATTCACTGCTCGCATAAACTTAGGCATTTGAACTACTGGAAGCACTTGAAGTCCTTTGATTTGTGTGCCTTGAAATATTGGTTAGAGAGATATCATAATCTACACCAGAAAAATTCCGGAGGAATTGGTCCCAAACCTGCACACGGAAATTACTCCACGTGAAAGCAAGAAGCTTGGCAGACCGTACAAAATACTTCTTATAAAAAAGCTGGGGAGCGACGAGTACACATACATATTACTCAGTAAGTGTAAAGGGACCTCGACTTTAAGACACCATTACTTAAAGCATAACGGTGATTGTCATCAAACGTCTGGAAAAAGAGGAAGGATAGAGAGAAAATAGGAAAGAGAGAGAGGATAGGGAAGGAAAAGAGGGAGAATTGGGGAGGATTAGGAGGGAAAACAGTCCTTAAAGCTGGCACCAGCACTTGACATAGGTGCCACCTGGCACCCATCTCTCTCTCTCATCCACAGGTGTAAGCAACTCAGTCATTCAGCAGTTATATGCATACAGTTGCTGATAGATTGTTCACGTTATTGCGCAGCACAGCACAGGTGCTGCACTGGTGCACCACAGGCACTCCACAGGTACTGCACAGGCACTGTATAGGTACACAGGTGCTGCACTGGTGCACCACAGGCACTCCACAGGTACTGCACAGGCACTGTATAGGTACACAGGTGCTGCACTGGTGCACCACAGGCACTCCACAGGTACTGCACAGGCACTGTATAGGTACACAGGTGCTGCACAGTGCATCTCTTTCTGACACGAGGTATCTCTTAATCCAGATAATTTATGGTAATTCTTAATCCAGGTAAAAGTCTTCAAGGTCATTTCAATTACCTGTCACCACTGTCATCATCACTTGTAACCACTACCTGTCACCATCACCTGTCACCATAAAATGTCACCATAACCTGACACCATCACTCCTTAAAAAATAGTGAACTTGATAGTGAAGGTCAAAGGAAGGGAATAGTAGAAATTAAGAGGCAGTGAAAGTGACGGTGACGAGGCAGTGAAAGTGACGATGACGAGGCAGTGAAAGTGACGGTGACGAGGCAGTGAAAGTGACGGTGACGAGGCAGTGAAAGTGACGGTGACGAGGCAGTGAGTGACACGTACGAGCACTGATAAGTGTCGGTACGACATGAACATGACGGTGACCGAGCATGTGAAGTGACGGTGACGGTGAGTGAAAGTGCTGATGACGCAGTCTATCGTAAATGACATGTCATAAGTAAATAACGGAGTGATCACACCTCTCTCTTTCATCTTCGGCGATGGGCTTGTGTTTCACATCAGTTGTGACCTCGGCAGTGTTCCCATTCGGCAACACGACGTGTCACATGTTCACTTTGTCACCACTGTGACCTTGATCACCGGTGACCTCACTCTCACAATAGTAATATACACATAACTCTAAAGTAGTCACTGGGTGTTGACTTGTATGTGTGTAGTGTCGTGTGCTGTGTGTGTCGTTGGTGTTGATGTGTTGTGTCCGGTGTGGTTCAATTCCAGTTTACATGCACCTATTGTAGGTTGTCACGGGTCAGATCAACTCTGCACCGCCTCTTACGCTGATAGTGTATGTCTGTGTCGCTGGACTGTATACCTTGTCAGTCTGTAGGTTCTGTTCACTATTACCTTACATGTCGTAAATACTTGAAAAATACTTGAATTACTTGTTAGGTATTATGTGTAGCTAGGGGACGTCTCACCTGTACATATCTGTATAGTTGTCATGGATGTCAGTAACTGTAGCAGTACATGTGAGTGCATGTGGTCGTGGCGATGACTTGGCGTACATGTGAGTATCAACATGTCGCTGGTGTCACCGTAACAGTACTATTAAGTAGTGTTACCTCTGTCAGCACATCGTACCTTGTACATGTTTAGTAGTGATGTCACGGTCGTGGCGTATTGCAGCTGAGTATTGTCACCACTGCGTAACCTGTACATTCACACTAGTATCAGTACTAGGAGATTATCATACTGGCAACCACGTGGTGTCCTAGATGATACCTTGTATGTTGTAGTATATGATGTCACTAGTGTACTGAATACTTTACTAGTAGGTCACTGGTTCAGCTAGGGCTAACTTGCTGACTTGGTGTTGTCTGGGTTGCTAGATGTCTCCTTTGCCCTGACTTGTATTAAATCCTGCCGTCAGTATGAGTTTCTGACATTCTGCCAGTAATTCTTTCAGCTAACATACCTTTCATGTTAGTAGTATGTCACTGGTGTCAGCTAGGACTGTATACCTTGTACATGTACTTGTAGTAGTATGTCACTGGTGTCAGCTAGGACTGTATCACTTGTACATGTACTTGTAGTAGTATGTCACTGGTGTCAGCTAGGACTTATACCTTGTACATGTACTTGTAGTAGTATGTCACTGGTGTCAGCTAGGACTGTATACCTTGTACATGTACTTGTAGTAGTATGTCACTGGTGTCAGCTAGGACTGTATACCTTGTACATGTACTTGTAGTAGTATGTCACTGGTGTCAGCTAGGACTGTATACCTTGTACATGTAGTAGTATGTCACTGGTGTCAGCTAGGACTGTATACCTTGTACATTACTTGTAGTAGTATGTCACTGGTGTCAGCTAGACTGTATACCTTGTACAAGTACTCATTGTAGTATGGTATGTCACTGGTGTCAGCTAGGACTGTATACCTTGTACATGTACATGTAGTAGTATGTCACTGGTGTCAGCTAGGACTGTATACCTTGTACATGTACTTGTAGTAGTATGTCACGGGTGTCAGCTAGGACTGTATACCTTGTACATGTACTGTAGTAGTATGTCACTGGTGTCAGCTAGGACTGTATACCTGTACATGTACTTGTAGTAGTATGTCACTGGTGTCAGCTAGGACTGTATACCTTGTACATGTACTTGTAGTAGTATGTCACTGGTGTCAGCTAGGACTGTATACCTTGTACATGTAGTAGTATGTCACTGGTGTCAGCTAGGACTGTATACCTTGTACATGTACTTGTAGTAGTATGTCATGGTGTCAGCTAGACTGTATACCTTGTACATGTACTTGTAGTAGTATGTCACTGGTGTCAGCTAGGACTGTATACCTTGTACATGTACTTGTAGTAGTATGTCACTGGTGTCAGCTAGGACTGTATACCTTGTACATGTACTTGTAGTAGTATGTCATGGTGTCAGCTAGGACTGTATACCTTGTACATGTACTTGTAGTAGTATGTCACTGGTGTCAGCTAGGACTGTATACCTTGTACATGTACTGTAGTGTATGTCACTGGTGTCAGCTAGGACTGTATACCTTGTACATGTACTTGTAGTAGTATGTCACTGGTGTCAGCTAGGACTGTATACCTTGTACAGTACTGTATTAGTCACTGTTATACAGATAACTGTCACTGTTGTCAGCTAGATGTATACTTGTACATACTTGAAGTACGTATATCACTGGTGTCAGCTGACGAACTACCTTACAACGTACTATAGTTGTTAAGATATTCATTATTGTGTCATAGACTGTATAACCTTGTACATGTACTTGTATAGTATGATCACTGGTGTCAGCTGGACTGTATACCTTGTACATGTAGTAGTATGTCACATGGGTCAGCTAGGACTGAATACTTGTACATGTACTGGTATAAGTCACGGTGTGACAGCTAGGACTTAAATCCTGTACAAGTACATGTATAGTATGTCAACGGTGTCACTAGGACCTGTAACCTGTACAGACTGGTAGTATATGTCACTGGTTGTACACTAGGACGGTATACCCTTGTACTGTACTGTAGATGTGTCCACGAGGTGTCACTAGGACTGTACCTTGTAACAGTACTTGTAGTAGTATGCCACTGCTGTCCAGCTAGGACTGATACTGACAGTACTTGTAGTAGTATTCACTGTCAGCTAG
>NC_069406.1:70055533-70060533 GCF_026875155.1 Cherax quadricarinatus
TGGTTACTGGAAGGCAGGCATTCCTAGAGAGTGTGCGTACTCAAGGTGAGAGTGAATGTGTAACTCGTGTATAGTTCTTCAGCCCCTGCTGTGTCAGGCAAGTGAAGCAGCAGGTCTCTTGACGTTGTGAAAGCCTCGTAGCTGTCTTGTTTGCAAGATTCACCACTAGATTCTTAAATTCTTAAATTACCATTTCAATTGAGTTTTACCCCCCCCCCTTCCCTCCCTCCCTCCACCCCTTCCCTCCCTCCTTTCCTGGGATATCGACTTCCATGGTTGTATGGTAACACTTCCAGTCATTCTAACCACAACTCTTGTAGTGAACCAGGCTGTTGGTGTTGGTGATCCTCACATAAGTAGACAGAGTAACGTACACACCCACTGAAGTTGAGTGATTTATTATTATTAGAGAGGGATTTATTATTATTATTATTATTATTATTATTATTATTATCCTCACTATTATTATTGTTGTTGGACTCACCTTGACGTCAGTGTCTATCCTGCCCCCCTTGTCTTATTCTCTCACCTTGTCCTATCCTGCCCCCTTGTCTTATTCTCTCACCTTGTCCTATCCTGCCCCCTTGTCTTATTCTCTCACCTTGTCCTATCCTGCCCCCTTGTCTTATTCTCTCACCTTGTCCTATCCTGCCCCCTTGTCTTATTCTCTCACCTTGTCCTATCCTGCCCCCTTGTCTTATTCTCTCACCTTGTCCTATCCTGCCCCCTTGTCTTATCCTCTCACCTTGCCCTGTCATGCCCCTTGTCTTATCCTCTCACCTTGTCCTATCCTGCCCCCTTGTCTTATCCTCTCACCTTGTCCTATCCTGCCCCCTTGTCTTATCCTCTCACCTTGTCCTATCCTGCCCCCTTGTCTTATCCTCTCACTTTGTCCTATCCTGCCTCCTTGTCTTATCCTCTCACTTTGTCCTATCCTGCCTCCTTGTCTTATCCTCTCACGTTGTCCTATCCTGCCTCCTTGTCTTATCCTCTCACTTTGTCCTATCCTGCCTCCTTGTCTTATCCTCTCACGTTGTCCTATCCTGCCTCCTTGTCTTATCCTCTCACCTTGTCCTATCCTGCCCCTTGTCTTATCATCTCACCTTGCCCTGTCATGCCCCTTGTCTTATCCTCTCACCTTGTCCTGTCCTGCCCCCTTGTCTTATCCTCTCACCTTGTCCTATCCTGCCTCCTTGTCTTATCCTCTCACGTTGTCTTATCCTGCCCCTTGTCTTATCCTCTCACCTTGTCTTATCCTGCCCCCTTGTCTTATCCTCTCATCTTGTTCTGTCCTGCCCCCTTGTCTTATCCTTTCACCTTGTCCTGTCCTGCCCCCTTGTCTTATCCTCTCACCTTGTACTATCCTGCCCCCTTGTCTTATCCTCTCACCTTGTACTATCCTGCCACATTGCTTATCCTCTCCCGTATCCTTGGGATGACTAGGATCCTGCTACACTCGTATCCTCTAGAAATGTTAACTCTAAGGATTTCCTGTATACCTGTGACGTAGCTCTTGGCAGGTTATCGGAATATACAGACATTATGTACTCATGATCCATTCCAACACTCCCTCCAGTTTTCCCCACCCCACTCTCCTCTGCCCCTTGTTGTACCGGCTGCCTCTCACTTGCTGCGAGTCACTCCCCGCAAGTACCAGTTGGATTCTGCACAGAGAGCATTGACAATGTACCTCATGCCCCCGCCACCCCTGCCCCCCCCCCCCTGCCATCCCTCCGGCTATCCGCCTTGCTATCCCTCTCACCTTGCTAATCCCTGCCCCTTGTCTATCTCCACTTGTTCTGTCCTGCCCCCTTGTCTTATCCTTATCACTTCCTGTCCCTTGCCCCCTTGTCTATCCCTCTCCACCCTTGTCCTATCCTGCCCCTGTCTTACCCATTCACCTTTACATCCTGCCTGCTTGCCTCTCCCTACCTTGATAGACTAGGTACCTGTGCCTGTTATCCTTAAACTGTGTGTTATACAGGATCTGTATACTGTGTCACTAGATTCTTCTGGCAAGTATAGCGTGTATAGAACATAAGTATTCTTCTGATCATACTTGCAACACTCCCAGTACAGCTGATGTTATCACCCTTAAACACTCCAGTCCTCTCCACGCTGATGTTATACTGGTAGCACTACTACCTGCTGCGATGTCATTACGTAAACTCACCCAGTACCTGCGGAAGTTGATTACTGTGCACAGACACTCATGACAGCTGTGTTTACGTACTCCACCTGCTGCCCATGTCTATACGCCTGCTACCAGACCACCCCTCCACTCCCTCCTGAAGTTACCTTGAGACTACCATACCTGCTAATGTCATATGCAAACACTCCAGTACCTCTGAATGTCAGCTGCTTGCACACCCGTACCTTGCATGAATTCCTGCATACCCTTGTAACATCCAGTACTGCTGAACAGTATACCTGTACCCACTCCTGCTGGCCATGTATCTCTGTCCGTAGCACACTCCATGCTGCCTGAAATCTATCCTGCTGTGCACACTCCAACCTGCATAAAAATGTACCTACTGTGTATACCACTCATACTGCTGGATGTGGTATACGGAAAGATTCACTCAGTTCTTCTGGCATGTTATACTGTGTAAGACACCTACTAGAATTTATACTGTGCACTCCGTACTTGATTATCTGTGTAAGACACTCCAGTACCAGCTGGAATGTTATACTGTGTAAGACACTCCAGTACCTGCTGGAATGTTATACTGTGTAAGACACTCCAGTACCTGCTGGAATGTTATACTGTGTAAGACACTCCAGTACCTGCTGGAATGTTATACTGTGTAAGACACTCCAGTACCTGCTGGAATGTTATACTAAGACACTCCAGTACCTGCTGGAATGTTATACTGTGTAAGACACTCCAGTACCTGCTGGAATGTTATACTGTGTAAGACACTCCAGTACCTGCTGAATGTTATACTGTGTAAGACACTCCAGTACCTGTTGGAATGTTATACTGTGTAAGACACTCCAGTACCTGCTGGAATGTTATACTGTGTAAGACACTCCAGTACCTGCTGGAATGTTATACTGTGTAAGACACTCCAGTACCTGCTGGAATGTTATACTGTGTAAGACACTCCAGTACCTGCTGGAATGTTATACTGTGTAAGACACTCCAGTACCTGTCTGGAATGTTATACTGTGTAAGACACTCCAGTACCTGCTGGAATGTTATACTGTGTAAGACACTCCAGTACCTGCTGGAATGTTATACTGTGTAAGACACTCCAGTACCTGCTGGAATGTTATACTGTGTAAGACACTCCAGTACCTGCTGGAATGTTATACTGTGTAAGACACTCCAGTACCTGTTGGAATGTTATACTGTGTAAGACACTCCAGTACCTGCTGGAATGTTATACTGTGTAAGACACTCCAGTACCTGCTGGAATGTTATACTGTGTAAGACACTCCATACCTGCTGGAAGTTATACTGTGTATAAGGACACTTCCAGTATACCTGCTTGGGATGTTATAGACCGTGTGTGTTAGAGAAGATTCATCCTGTGGATAGTATATATCAGTGTGTTATGTCAGAGGTGTGAGGTGCTGTCACTGGATGTTAAGGTGTGAAACGTACTGTGGGTGTAGGTGGTGGTGTGTAGTGGGTGTTAGCTGGTAGGCGGTGTGTCAGTGTTTATGAGAAGATTGTTGTCATATTAGTGATGATCTGCGTGGTGTTAGTGTAGGCCTGAGGGGGTGGTGGTGGAGGGGTGCTGTCAGTGGGTGTTAGGGGTGGTGGAGGGGTGCTGTCAGTGGGTGTTAGGGGTGGTGGAGGGGTGCTGTCAGTGGGTGTTAGGGGTGGTGGAGGGGTGTTGTCAGTGGGTGTTAGGGGTGGTGGAGGGGTGCTGTCAGTGGGTGTTAGGGGTGGTGGAGGGGTGCTGTCAGTGGGTGTTAGGGGTGGTGGAGGGGTGCTGTCAGTGGGTGTTAGGGGTGGTGGAGGGGTGCTGTCAGTGGGTGTTAGGGGTGGTGGAGGAGTGTTGTCAGTGGATGTTAGGGGTGGTGGAGGGGTGCTGTCAGTGGGTGTTAGGGGTGGTGGAGGGGCGCTGTCAGTGGGTGTTAGGGGTGGTGGAGGGGTGCTGTCAGTGGGTGTTAGGGGTGGTGGAGGGGTGCTGTCAGTGGGTGTTAGGGGTGGTGGAGGGGTGCTGTCAGTGGGTGTTAGGGGTGGTGGAGGGGTGCTGTCAGTGGGTGTTAGGGGTGGTGGAGGGGTGCTGTCAGTGGGTGTTAGGGGTGGTGGAGGGGTGCTGTCAGTGGTGTTAGGGGTGGTGGAGGGGTGCTGTTAGTGGGTGTTAGGGGTGGTGGAGGAGTGTTGTCAGTGGATGTTAGGGGTGGTGGAGGGGTGCTGTCAGTGGGTGTTAGGGGTGGTGGAGGGGTGCTGTCAGTGGGTGTTAGGGGTGGTGGAGGGGTGCTGTCAGTGGGTGTTAGGGGTGGTGGAGGGGTGCTGTCAGTGGGTGTTAGGGGTGGTGGAGGGGTGCTGTCAGTGGGTGTTAGGGTGGTGGAGGGGTGCTGTCAGTGGGTGTTAGGGGTGGTGGAGGGGTGCTGTCAGTGGGTGTTAGGGTGGTGGAGGGTTGTTGTCAGTGGGTGTTAGGGGTGGTGGAGGGTGCTGTCAGTGGGTGTTAGGGTGGTGGAGGGGTGCTGTCAGTGGGTGTTAGGGGTGGTGGAGGGTGCTGTCAGTGGGTGTTAGGGGTGGTGGAGGGGTGCTGTCAGTGGGTGTTAGGGGTGGTGGAGGGGTGCTGTCAGTGGGTGTTAGGGGTGGTGGAGGGGTGCTGTCAGTGGGTGTTAGGGGTGGTGGAGGGGTGCTGTCAGTGGGTGTTAGGGGTGGTGGAGGGGTGCTGTCAGTGGGTGTTAGGGGTGGTGGAGGGTGCTGTCAGTGGGTGTTAGGGTGGTGGAGGAGTGTTGTCAGTGGATGTTAGGGGTGGTGGAGGGTGCTGTCAGTGGGTGTTAGGGGTGGTGGAGGGGTGCTGTCAGTG
>NC_069406.1:70065533-70105533 GCF_026875155.1 Cherax quadricarinatus
AATGCAATAATAATTAAAGAGTGACATTCTAAAATGGTTATAAACGACCATAATTTTTAAAGGGGTGGACCGGTAAGCCAGCGGAAGGCCTCGGTCAGATGACCAAAAGCTCCAAAGGCGGGTCATCATCTGACTAATACCCGCGTCAGGAAACATTTGTCCTGTTTCCTGACGAACCTTACCTAACCTAACCTAGTGACATTCTCAGTTTATAGCTTGCAGCAGTCGAAAATTCACATGCAAAATGACAAATCATTATGGAGTATATTATTATTATTATAATCAAAAAGAAGCGCTAAGCCACAAGGACTATACAGTTTATGGAGTATAGCAAAGTCTACTGACCGAATTAGTTCAAATGTTTTGACAGAAAATGTAAAATTTAGGGTAGACTACTCAACTTTGGGGACCATGCACAGACAGTTCGCCCAAGCCTATATGTATTACATAACCACAAAATCGAATAAATATTTTTTTGCCATATTGCTCGAAATAACGCATAGTTAAACTAGACACTATAGCTGGGAATATACAGGTGTCAAGTGCAGCTGTCTAGACCCACCAATTAGGGAAACAGTTCACTAACATACAACAATTCCAGCTTAAAATTGTTGACACTGAAACCACTTAACCTTATTGTATATCAAAATGGTATACAGTACCGGCAGGTATTGAATACATTCAATGGTATACAATACCAACAGGTATTGAATACATTCACTTGTATACAATACTGACAGGTATTGAATACATTCTTCTACTAGTGCACTACTCCTCTCCTGACAGTATATTAGTCTCCATATCGTCGCTTTAACTTCACATTGTTTCAAACTATGGAACAAAACTCTTCTCCAGGCTGAGGGACTGACCACCTCAAAACTACGCCTTCAAGGGTGATTTATTTATTTAGAAATTTTAGCATACAAACAGAGGTACAAAAAATACAGGTAAGAGCAGCATGTCAAAGCCACTTATATGCATAGCATTACGGGCTGGCTTAAAATTAACTTAAGATTAACTAAGCAATGATGAAATCAGTGATAAGACATTATTGTAAACAGATAACTATAAAATACAAATGAGTATTACAAAGACAGGTCATATGGTTGCATGCATTGCTGTACATTCAGTAGAATGGAGTATTCTGTTAGGTAGTGTATTTAAAAAAAAAATAACAAAGTTAGGTTTAACATTTGTGTGATATAATTGTGAGTAACATTTAGGATATACAATTTATATGGTTCAGTTATTCAGTATTTATTTGGTTTTGAGTGAGTAAGTGAACTTTGAGAAGAGACTTGAATTTATAAACAGGTAGTGTTTCTTTTATATTTACAGGTAATGAATTCCAGATTTTAGGGGCTTTTATGTGCATTGAGTTTTTGCATAGCGTGAGATGGACACGAGGAACATCAAAGAGTGATCTGTGCCTTGTATTATGGTCATGTGTTCTGTTGAGGTTGGCAAGGAGATGTTTGAGGGAGGGTTAATATCAGAGTTAAGTGTTCTATGTATGTAATAAGTGCAATAATAAATATGGATGTTTTGTATGGTGAGTAGGTTGAGTGTTTTGAATATTGGTGGAGTGTGCTGCCTGCAGTGAGAATTTGTTATCATTCTAACTGCAGCCTTTTGTTGGGTAATTAGTGGTCTGAGATGGTTAATTGTTGTTGAGCCCCATGCACAAATTCCATAGGTGAGATAGGGGTAAATAAGAGAGTGATAAAGGGCCAGGAGGGCTGACTGTGGAGCATAGTACCGTATCTTCGATAGTATGCCTACAGTCTTGGAAATTTTCTTAGAAATTTGTTGTATATGTGTATGAAATTTGAGTCTATTATCAAGGTGGATTCCTAAGAATTTTCCCTCTGTTAGCTTTGTGATAGGTGATCCGTTTATCGTTATGTTAAGAGGTACATCTGTAGCTCTGCTACCAAACTGAATGAAGTAGGTTTTGTCAATGTTTAGTGTAAGTTTGTTAGTCCTCATCCAGGTAGATATTTTCTGTAATTCGGTGTTTACAGTATTGGCTAGCGTGACTGGGCTTGGGTGAGAGAAGACGTATGTGGTGTGATATACTGATTACATCGTCTTCTCACCTCTACTGCTTCTGCTAACTTTTCTGTACTCGACTGAAGAAGCTTGCTGTGTAGGCAAAACGTTTCAGAATAAAGATACCTAACTGTTGCATATGTGTATTACTTACCAACCTTATTGTATCTCGGGTGACATGTTTGTTAAGTTATAAGAAACTGGGGAAGACATTGGTCTGTGTCTCTATCCAAAGGTACTCTTGAAAACCAATAGAGGTATTAAGAATCTTGATATATGCAATATTATCTGGAGATGCCATTGTATAATGAATACTCAAGTGAAGTTATACAGCATCCAGATCTGAGATTGTGGATGAGGGACTCAACTAAGTGTGGGTCCATTCTGTATAGTCCTTGACTTACATTGTATGAGTGTCATGTCGTATAACTGCAGACTATAATGTTCATTTGGTAATACAATTATCTGGGACAATGGCCTGGGCCCAGACACATTTTCCAGGATGGTTTGAAGCTTTAATGTGTTAAATATAACGTTTGTTTCCTGCTCCATCCATATGGATCACTGGTGTTGTGATAGTCCAACTTGTAGCAGTTTTCTTGATTGTCTGATATATAACTGGTCGCTTCCGGTGTATGGAACTCTACACACCTCCCATAATGCTGAGATTTATTTATTTGCTTCTAGGGTTTATTTCCCTGATGGTCCTTGTTTTATCTTATTTCTTTCGTAGCAGCACACTGTGGGTGATTCCACAATGTAACTTATGATATACAGTAAGGTACAAGCACACTGTGGGTGTTTGCACAGTATAACTATTATATAGATTAGAATGTAGATGAATGGTTTAGAGACCATTCATCTACATTCACCATAGATTAGTGTAGAAGCACAATTCTATATTGTAGGCGAAACGTTTCGGAATAAAGTTGCCCATACAAGGCAGGTCCTTATCAAAACCACCCATGTATTTGTCCATTCTCTTCCAGAAGCACCGAAGAATTTGCTTCCATACCCCAGGCACCAGTCAGACCCAGCCTCTCCCACTCATATTGTCCAGTCTTATAAGAACAGACTGGACACCGTATTTACCTTCACTTGTTAGGTAAGACACATATGCAACAGTTAGGTATCTTTATTATGAAACGTTTCGCCCACACAGTAGGCTTCTTCAGTCAAGTACAGAAAAGTTGATAGAAGCAGAAGATACTTGAAGACGATGTAATCAGTCCATCACCCTTAAAATTTGTTTCATACTATGGAACAATGCTCTTCTCCAGACTGAGGGACTGACCACCTCAAAACTTTAAGGGTGATGGACTGATTACATCGTCTTCAAGTATTTTCTGCTTCTATCAACTTTTCTGTACTTGACTGAAGAAGCCTACTGTGTAGGCGAAACGTTTCATAATAAAGATACCTAACTGTTGCATATGTGTCTTACCTAACAACCTGTCGGTATTTTATACCATTTTAATGTTCAATCTGTCAGACACTGCAACACAAGGGTATCTTGGTACAGACCTGCAATCAACTTCGACAACTTCCACTAGTGAGAGCGGCTGGATTTGAGAGGGACCTGACCTTTCAACATCTGAGTTCTTACCTCTCCTAGTGGCCTACGTCTCACCTCTTGGCGCTATAAAAAGCTCCATTCTGTCACTTCATCTCCATATTGTTTCATACTATGGAACAATGCTCTTCTCCAGACTGAGGGACTGACCACCTCAAAACTTTAAGGGTGATGGACTGATTACATCGTCTTCAAGTATTTTCTGCTTCTATCAACTTTTCTGTACTTGACTGAAGAAGCCTACTGTGTAGGCGAAACGTTTCATAATAAAGATACCTAACTGTTGCATATGTGTCTTACCTAACAACCTGTCGGTATTTTATACCATTTTAATGTTCAATCTGTCAGACACTGCAACACAAGGGTATCTTGGTACAGACCTGCAATCAACTTCGACAACTTCCACTAGTGAGAGCGGCTGGATTTGAGAGGGACCTGACCTTTCAACATCTGAGTTCTTACCTCTCCTAGTGGCCTACGTCTCACCTCTTGGCGCTATAAAAGCTCCATTCTGTCACTTCATCTCCATATTGTTTCATACTATGGAACAATGCTCTTCTCCAGACTGAGGGACTGACCACCTCAAAACTTTAAGGGTGATGGACTGATTACATCGTCTTCAAGTATTTTCTGCTTCTATCAACTTTTCTGTACTTGACTGAAGAAGCCTACTGTGTAGGCGAAACGTTTCATAATAAAGATACCTAACTGTTGCATATGTGTCTTACCTAACATCTTCTGCTTCTATCAACTTTTCTGTACTTGACTGAAGAAGCCTACTGTGTGGGCGAAACGTTTCATAATAAAGATACCTAACTGTTGCATATGTGTCTTACCTAACAACCTGTCGGTATTTTATACCATTTTAATGTTTTACCTTCACTTCTTTGGAAGGGTTAGCGATGTATAGCCCTTGTGGCTTAGCGCTTCTTTTTGATTATAATAATAATAATTTGGAAGGGTTACTAAAATAATGGTTATAATATACTGCATGTGGAAGCATTGTTTACATAATGAAATAAATTTGTTTGTTCCTCTTGATCGCAAATATATATTGACTTCACACTGTACCACAAATACTATAAGGGAAGAACTTCATTAATTCAGTTGGTTTGAAAAAAAAAGTGAGGGGAAGTGTTGTCCGTGTATCTGTATCAGGTCATTCAAAGAGGACTGGATAAATCAGGAAACATATTAGAAAACTTTTACTCATGGATTGAATAGTGGGGAAGACAGACTCTCCATGCTACACTCACACTTCCTCTTGAAGAATTCACCATTGAAAGAAGTGACTTTGAGGGAAATGCAGAGCTTCGTGAGTTCGTTAACATCTCGCACATCCAGAACACTGTCAGTGTGTGCAAGAAAGGTATACAATACCGACAAGATGAAAGTTAAGACACTTGTGCAACATCTGGTTATCTTTATTGTAGACGTTTCGCCATCCAGTGGCTTTATCAATACATATTCTAGGACACAATTAGACGACAGTAGAACTATATACAAAAGATGAGGTAATCAGTCCCTCAGTCTTGGAGTTGGTGTAGAGAGCACCCTGGTTGTGGAGATTCTGGAGCAAAGGCGAGACTGGCGTTTATATAGACGTCAGTGGATAGGGACGTGCAACATCATGGAATCTTGGTTCAGAGGACATCTACAAGACCTTCTTCACGGCTACCACAACTAACGCATCTCTTTGGGTAGGACCTACTTCCACTGGGAAATCCCGCCTACCAGTGACTATGCCCTCGTCTGCTACACGTCCCTATCCACTGACGCCTATATAACCGCCAGTCTCCTTGCCTTTCCTCCTGAATCTCCACAACCACGGTGCTCTCCACACCAACTCCAAGGCTGAGGGACTGATTACCTCAGTGTCCAGTAAGACGAATGTGCGTGGCAGCGTCTTGGAATAGTATTGCGTCATCACCGGTCCAGTGTTGCGTCGTGATTATGTTCTCCGAAGGTAGACAACTAAGTAGTGTATCTCCTCACACCCTCCCCGCAACCTCTCCCCCCCCCCACACCCTCTCCACAAATACCCTCTCCACAGCCCCTCCCCACAACACTTCCCCACACACACCTTCCCCACAAGCTCTCCCCCACAACCCTTCCCCCCCACACACACCCTCCCCACAACCCTTCCCCCCCACACACACTACCTACCTGGAGTCTACTTGGAGGGTATTCCGAGGATTAACGCCCCCGCGGCCCGGTCCATGACCAGGCCTCTCGGTGAATCAGGAACTGATCAACGAGGGCAATCCAGGGCAACCCATGTTGCCCTGGATTGTGCAGTTGTTGGGAGTCGAAGTGGTTTGCAATCCTGTTTCTTAGAACTTTTTCAAAGATTTTTATGATGTGGGATGTTAAAGCTATTGGTCTATAGTTCATAGCTATTGCTTTGCTGTCACTTTTATGGAGTGGGACTGAATCCGTTGCTTTTAGTGACTGGAATCACACCTGTGTCTGTGCTCCTTCTCCATAGCATACTTAGAACCCGTGAGATGAGTTTCTTGCAGTTCTTAATGAACACAGAGTTCCACGAGTCTGTGCCTGGGTCTGAGTGCATGGGCATGTTGTCAGTGGCTTTCTCCAAGTCTAGCGGAGTTAAGGTTATGTCAGAATTTTGGCACACATTGACAGGGTTTTGAGGCTCATTCATGAAAAAAATATTTGGATTGTCTATCTTCAGACTGATCAGTGGCTCACTGAACACGGAGTCGTATTGAGATTTCAATATCTCACTCATTTCTTTGTTGTCATCTGTACTCACTTATTTGTACTCACCTATTTGTGGTTGCAGGGGTCGAGACAACTCCTAGCCCCGCCTCTTCACTGGTCGCTACTAGGTCCCCTCTCTCCCTGCTCCAGGAGCTCTATCATACCTCGTCTTAAAACTATGTATAGTTCCTGCCTCCACTACATCACTTGCCAGACTATTCCACTTCCTGACAACTCTATGACTAAAGAAAGGACATAGGTAAGTAGTGGTTTTCTAACAGAGTTGTAGATGCGTGGAACAGTCTTCCCAGTGGGGTGATAGAGGCTAGGACCTTGGGTAGCTTTAAGAAGAGACTGGACAAATATGTGAGTGGGAAGGGCTGGGTTTGATTGGTGTCATTGGGTACGGGAGTTATTTCCAGAGAAGCTTTAGGTAGTAGTCGTTTTGATAAGGACCTGCCTCGCATGGGCCAGTAGGCCTTCTGCAGTGTTCCTCCATTCTTATGTTCTTATGTTACATCTCTCTGACTCATTCGAGTCTTCAACTTCCAATTGTGACTCCTTGTTTCTATGTCCCATCTCTGAAACATCCTGTCTCTGTCCACCTTGTCAATTCCTCGCAGTATTTTGTATGTCGTTATCATGTCTCCCCTAACCCTCCTGTCTGCCAGTGTCGTCAGGCTTATTTCCCTTAACCTTTCTTCGTAGAATATTTCCCTGATTTCTGGAACTAGCCTTGTTGCAAACCTTTGCACTCTCTCTAATTTCTTGACGTGTTTGACCAGGTGTGGGTTGCAAATTGGTGTTGCATACTCCAGTACGGGCATGGCGTACACAGTGTGTAGTCTTGAACGATTCGTTACTGAGGTATCGGAACGCTATTCTCAGGTTTGCCAGGCACTCATCTCCTGCAGCAGTTATCTGGTTGATGTGCGCTTCAGGAGCTGTGCTCGGTATTATACTCGCCCCAAGATCCTTCTCCTTGAGTGAGGTTTGCAGTCTTTTGCCACCTAGGCTATACTCTGTCTACAGGCTTCTTTGCCCTTCCTCGATCTTCATGACTTTGCATTTGGCAGGGTTAAATTCGAGGAGCCAGTTGGTGGACCAAACTTTCAGCCTGTCCAGGTCTCTTTGTAATCCTGCCTGGTCCTCATCTGATTGAATTCTCCTCATTAACTTCACATCATCTGCAAACAGGGACACTTCTGAGTCTATCCCTTCCATCATGTCATTCACATATACCAAAAATAGCACTGGTCCTAGGACTGATCCCTGTGGAACCCCGCTCATCACAGGCGCCCACTGTGATACCTCGCCACGTACCATGACTCGTTGTTGCCTCCCTGTCAGGTATTCTCTGATCCATTGCGGTACCCTTCCTGTCTAGGATCCATCTTGTCTGAGCAGGGAACCTATACTAGACGTGGTTTTTGCCTTGTTTTTGGTATATGAAAAGAAATATTTCGAATTTCTTTCAATTTCACTAATTGCTTTTAGCTCCTCTTTTCTCTCCTGGATCCTATATGAGTCCTTTAACTTAAGCTCAATATTTTCCACTTCCTTAGTTAGCACCTCCCTCCATGTTTCAAATAATCTAGCATTCTTGAGGAGCTCAGTGATCCTTTGCCTTCTCCTGTAGAGGGAGCGTCTCTCTCTTTCCAGTTTACTTCTTTTCTTCTTTTTGCTTAGTAGAATATGCCTTGAACATACTTCAGCTACCAGAAAGCTGATTTTTTCAAGGCCCTGGTTAGGGTCCACGTTATTTAAGATATCTTCTCAACATGTTTCATTTAGGACATGGATTACCTGGTCCCAGTTGATGTTCTTGTTGAAGTTGAATTTGATGAAGGTACCCTCATAGCTGCATGCATTTTGTTGATCAGGACACCTGTGCATGTAAGTCTAGACTTCAATTAGATTGGGATCAAAATTAGTTTTTTTTTTATATATTGTTATGTTTCTTACCAGGCCCTCATTATTTCTGAAAATAAGGTCAAGTGTGTTCTCCGGTCTGGTTGGCTCCACTACCTGCTGACTTAGGGTGTGTTTATTGCAGAAATTCAACAGCTCATGTGTGTGTGACTTTTCATTTGGGCTGCCTCCGGGGATTATTTCTGCTAAAACATAATTTACTACATTCGTCCATTTTGTGTGTCTTAGACTGAAGTCAACAAGCAGCAAGATGTTTGGGGATGGGGCTGGAAGGTTTTCCAGACAATAGTCAAATTTCGATAGCTGTTCCTTGAACTGTTGGGAAGTTGCATCTGGTGGCTTATATACAAGCACAATGAATTAAGTTTTGGTCCTCGATTTTTATTGTTAGAACTTCAACTACATCATTTGTGATGTTCAGTATCTCCGTGCAAATGAGCGCCTCTTTGACATACAGGCAGTCACTCCTTGTTGTCTGTTCTTTCTGTCACATCTGAAAAGGTTGTACCCAGGTATCCACATTTCATTGTCAAAGTATTCTTTTGCATAGGTCTCTGTGAAGGCTGCATACACTGCATTTGACTCCCCTAGAAGTCCACTAATGAAAGGTATTTTGTTGTTGGTGGATGGCTTAAGGCCCTGTATATTAGCAAATATAAATGAGGTTGTGTTGCATGTTTGTTGGGTTTTTTTGTTGGCATCAGTAGTTGTGAGTCTGGAGGGACCTCTGGTTGTACCTCCAATCCAACAAGGCTCCAAGGTGAACTATTTTTGTTATTTTTTTGCATTTTCTTTCTTCGTTTCCTACCACTAAAAAATCTCTTGGAGTGGAGTTGTCGTAGCTACTGTAATTACTATGATTTGTTTTACGGGGTGTGTTTCTCCTGATCCCTTTTAAGTGGTATGCTGGGCAGTTGGTGTTGTAACATTGTTTTTTAACAACTGAAGAGTGGCACATCTCACGGTGGAAGAATTTGCAAGAGGTAGAATGACACTCCTTTAGACAGGAGGTCGTGACATTTTATGGGATGCTCAGAGTTGCATGTCCAATTTGTTTTCCCCAATATTCCATGCTTACAGTTGCCCCAAGCATAAAATTTGCACCATTTTGCTTTTGGTTGGATACAATTTGTGGTGGATGTACTCCCAATTTGTGCAGATCCTAGAACTGCACTTCAGTCTTCGATAGCCAAGCCAGAGACACCACCATCTGTTTTCAGGAGGCCAACATTTTCCCCGGAAAAGGACTACTCTACTACATCTGTAATAGAGGCTGTGGCTGTGGTGGGTGTGGAAGTCTTTAGCTGAATCCGGATTTGCATTATGACTGGGGGCTGAGTCCGGGTCAGCCCTAGGGCTGGGGACTGAGCTAGCTGATGTATTTGTTTCCTTTTTTTCCAGTGAATGTCTATTTTTGGATCAACTATTGTAGACTGGGCATTCTGAATGTTAGGCTTTACTCCTTTCCCATCCTCCCATGCTCTATGTATTTTGGGTAGACTATCCAATAGTTTCTCTTTGTTTTCATGCTTATTATTTGTTAATCTCCTGAGTACTTTCCTGATACTTTTCCATAGTTCCACATCTTTATTGCAGATCCAGAAACACCTTTCCAGATGAATGTCGTTTTTTAATGCAATGTTTATTCTTGCACAGGAGACATGATGTTTGGCAAAACAAGGTTGCATGTGATTCTGGATTTTTCCCAAGAGCCTTTTCACATGTCCCACAGGTATACTACACTGCCATCCTGCCTGTATCCTATTTGCAAACTGGGTATCACAAGAACCTGATTTCCACTTTATCTTTCTGCTCTGCACTCAGGGGGTGGGGTGTTAGAGTGCCAATGAATGGGTATGTGGGATGTATTTAATATGGAGCCTCACTATACGTCAAAACATTTATGGTGTATAACATCCCACAGACTTCCAGTTGGGGTACATTTCCCGAACTCCATACATACACAAGTCAAATGCATGTTTTCTTGGTATGACTGTGTTATTGTGGTGTGGGGTACATGGTGGGCCTGTGTGGTGGCCTGGTAGCCCTGCCAGACGTATGGCTGTAACACATTACCACAGGGTACATGGCACTTCTCGCATGCGATGCCACATTTTAGTTTAAAAAGTAAGTTTATTCAGTTATATACAAATACAGTTATATAGATTATCATACATATCAGCACATGTGTAGAGAACATAAGATAACCCAAAATAATCAGACAAAGTAACTTATTTCCATTGGGGTCCTTTTAATACCTTATTATTATACTATAAAGGAGATAAAAACTTCCATTATGTTTAGTCACTATCCTTGAGGCGTTCCACTGACAATTTAGATTAACTAAGTCTTTCAACTGTGTATCGGTATCCTATCGGTATCGGTAGCCTGGTGGTTAAAGCTCTCGCTTCACACGGCGAGGGCCTGGGTTCGATTCCCAGCCAGAGTAGAAACATTGGACGTGTTTCTTTCCACCTGTTGTCTATGTTCCCCATCAGTAAAATGGGTACCTGGGTGTTAGTCGACTGGTGTGGGTCGCATCCTGGGACACTGACCTAATTTGCCCGAAATGTTCAACATAACAAGGGGCTTTCTACACACTGATGTCAGCTAGGACTATGTACCGTGTACATGTACTGGTAGTAAATAAAGATATTATTATTAGTGGTAACTCAAACCCTTGTGTTTACACTTGTCACATGTCAATACCAGGACGGTTACTTTGTCCCACACTGCTACACTTCACTACCCCTCCCCACACCACTCCCCACACACCACTCCCCACACACCACTCCCCTCACCACTCCCCACACCACTCCCCACACACCACTCCCCACACCACTCCCCACACACCACTCCCCTCACACCACTCCCAACACACCACTCCCCACACACCACTCCCCACACACCACTCCCCACACACCACTCCCTACACACACACTCCCTACACACCACTCCCCACACACCACTCCCCACACACCACTCCTACACACCACTCCCCACACACCACTCCCTACACACCACTCCCCTCACACCACTCCCCACACACCACTCCCTACACACAACTCCCCACACACCACTCCCTACACACCACTCCCCACACACCACTCCCCACACACCACTCCCCTACACACACTCCCACAACACCACTCCCCACACACACCACTCCCACACACCACTCCCCACACACCACTCCCCTCACCCACTCCCACACCACCCACCCCTACACACCACTCCCTACACACCACTCCCCACACACCACTCCCCTACACACCACTCCCCACACCCACTCCCTACACACCACTCCCTACACAACCCACTCCCCACAAACACCACCACTCCCACACACCACTCCCCACACACCACTCCCACACCAACTCCCCACACACCACTCCCCCACACACCCACACCTCCCACACACCACTCCCCACACCACTCCCAACAAAAACCACTCCCCACACACCACTCCTCACACACCACTCCCCACACCACTCCCTACACACCACTCCCCACACACCACTCCCCACACACACTCCCACACACCACTCCCCACAACCACTCCCCTACACACCACTCCCCACACACACCCTCCCCACACACCACTCCCCTCTCACACCACTCCCCACACCACTCCCTACACACCACTCTCCCCACACACCCTCCCCACACACACTCCCCTCAACACCACTCCCCCACACCACTCCACTCACCACTCCCCACCACTCCACACACCCTCCACACACCACTCCCCACACACCACTCCCCACACACCACTCCCACACACCACTCCCCTACACACCACTCCCCAACACACCACTCCCCAACACCACTCCCCACACACCACTCCCCCACACCCCACTCCCTACCACACCACTCCCCACACACCACTCCCCACACACCACTCCCCCACACCACTCCCCACCACCACTCCCACCACCACCCCCACACAACTCCCCACACACCATCCCCACACACCACTCCCCACACACCACTCCTACACACCACTCCCTCACAACCACTCCCCACACACCACTCCCACACACCCCCCACCACTCCCCACACACCACTCCCCTACACACCACTCCCCACACACACCCCTCCCCACACACACCCCACACACCACTCCCCTCACACCACCTCCCCACACACCACTCCCCACACACCCCTCCCCCACACACCACTCCCCACCACCCTCCCCAACACCACTCCCCCACACCACTCCCCACCACCACCACTCCCCACCCACACAAACCACTCCCACACACCCCTCCCCACACACCACCCCCTCACACCCCCCACACCCCCTCCCCACACACCACTCCCACACACCACTCCCCATCACCCCTCCCCACACACCACTCCCCACACACACTCCCCACACACCACACCCCTACAACCCATCCCCACACACCACTCCCCCACACACCCCACACACCACCCCCACACCACTCCCTACACACCACTCCCACACACGCACCACATCCCCCCACACACCACTTCCCACACACCCACTCCCCCACACACCACTCCCCCCACACCCTCCCCACACACCACTCCACCACCACTCCCTCACACCCTCCCCACACACCACTCCCACACACCCCTCCCACACACCACTCCCCCTCACACCCTCCCACACACCCCTCCCCACACCCCACTCCCACACATCCCACTCCCCACACACCACTCCCCCACCCCCTCCCCACCACCCCCCCCACACACCTCCCACACACCACTCCCCACACACCCCCCCACACACCACTCCCACACACCACTCCCTACACACCACTCCCCTACACACCACTCCCCACACACCACCCCACACACCCCTCCACACACCACTCCCCACACACCACTCCCCTACACACCACTCCCCCACACACCCTCCCCACACACCACCACTCCCCTCACACCCCTCCCCACACACCCCTCCCCACACACCACTCCCTACAACACCACTCCCCACACACCCCTCCCCCACACACCACTCCCCACACACAACTCCCCACACACCACTCCCCTACACACCACTCCCCACACACCACTCCCCACACACCACTCCCCACACACCACTCCCCACACACCACTCCCTCACACCACTCCCCCACACACCACTCCCCCACACACCACTTCCCCACACACCACTCCCCACACACCACCCCCCACACACCCCTCCCCACACACCACTCCCTACACACCACTCCCCTCACACCACTCCCCACACAACCACTCCCTACACACCACTCCCCACACACCACTCCCCACACACCACTTCCCACACACCCCTCCCCACACACCACTCCCCTCACACCACTCCCCACACACCCCTCCCCACACACCACTCCCCACACACCCCTCCCACACACACCACTCCCACACACCACTCCCCTCACACCACTCCCCACACACACCACTCCCTCCCACACCCCTCCCCACACACCCCTCCCCACACACCCCTCCCCACACACCACTCCCCACACACCACTCCCTAAAACACCACTCCCCCACACCACTCCCCACACACCACTCCCCTACACACCACTCCCCACACACCACTCCCTACACACCACTCCCCACACAACCACTCCCCACACACCCACTCCCCACACACCACTCCCTACACACCACTCCCCTCACACCACTCCCCCACACACCACTCCCTACACACCCCTCCCCACACACCCCTCCCCACACACCACTCCCCACACACCACTCCCTACACACCACTCCCCTCACACCACTCCCCACACACCACTCCCCTACACACCACTCCCCACACACCACTTCCCTACACACCACTCCCCACACACCCCTCCCCACACACCACTCCCCACACACCACTCCCTACACACCACTCCCCCACACCACTCCCCACACACCACTCCCTACACACCACTCCCCACACACCACTCCCTACACACCACTCCCCACACACCACTCCCCACACACCACTCACCACACACCACTCCCTACACACCACTCCCTAACACACCACTCCCCACACACCACTCCCCACACACCACTCCCTACACACCACTCCCCACACACCACTCCCTACACACCACTCCCCTCACACCACTCCCCACACACCACTCCCTACACACCACTCCCCACACACCACTCCCTACACACCACTCCCCACACACCACTCCCCACACACCACTCCCCACACACCACTCCCCTACACACCACTCCCTACACACCACTCCCCACACACCACTCCCCACACACCCCCTCCCCACCACACCACTCCCCTACACACCACTCCCCCACACACCACTCCCTACACACCACTCCCTACACACCACTCCCTACACACCACTCCCCACACACCACTCCCACACACCACTCCCCACACACCACTCCCCACACACCACTCCCTACAACACCACTCCCCACACACCACTCCCCACACACCACTCCCCACACACCACTCCTACACACCACTCCCTACACACCACTCCCCACACACCACTCCCTACACACCACTCCCTACACACCACTCCCCAAAACACCACTCCCCACACACCACTCCCCACACACCACTCCCTACACACCACTCCCCCACACACCACTCCCCACACAACCACTCCCTACACACCACTCCCCACAACACCACTCCCTACACACCACTCCCCACACACCACTATCCCCACACACCCCTCCCCACACACCACTCCTCACACACCCCTCCCCACACACCCCTCCCCACACACCACTCCCCACAACACCACTCCCTACACACCACTCCCCTCACACCACTCCCCACACACCACTCCCTACACACCACTCCCCACACACCACTCCCTACACACCACTCCCCACACACCACCCCCACACACCACTCCCTACACACCACTCCCTACACACCACTCCCCTCACACCACTCCCCACACACCACTCCCTACACACCACTCCCCACACCACCACTCCCCTCACACCACTCCCCACACACCCACTCCCTACACACCACTCCCACACACACCACTCCCCTCACACCACTCCCCACACACCACTCCCCTCACACCACACTCCCCACACACCACTCCCCACACACCACTCCCTACACACCACTCCCCACACACCACTCCCCACACACCACTCCCCACACACCACTCCCTGCACACCACTCCCTACACACCACTCCCCACACACCACTCCCCACACACCACTCCCCCACACACCACTCCCCACACACCACTCCCCACACACCACTCCCCACACCCAACTCCCCACACACCCACTCCCCACACACCACTCCCCCACACACCACTCCCCAACACCACTCCCCCACACACCACTCCCCACACACCACTCCCCACACACCACTCCCCACACACCCCTCCCCACACACCACTCCCCACACACCACTCCCTACACACCACTCCCCACACACCACTCCCCACACACCACATCCCCACACACCACTCCCTACAACACCACTCCCTACACACCACTCCCCAAAACACCACTCCCTACACACCACTCCCCACACACCACTCCCCACACACCACTCCCTACACACCACTCCCCCACACACCACTCCCTACACACCACTCCCTACACACCACTCCCCACACACCACTCCCCACACACCACTCCCCACACACCACTCCCTACACACCACTCCCTACACACCATCCCTACAACACCCACTCCCCACACACCACTCCCCACACACCACTCCCCACACACCACTCCCTACACACCACTCCCTACACACCACTCCCTACACACCCACTCCCCACACACCACTCCCCACACACCACTCCCTACACACCACTCCCCTACACACCACTCCCTACACACCACTCCCCACACCACCACTCCCCCACACACCACTCCCCACACACCACTCCCACACACACCACTCCCCCACACACCACTCCCCACACACCACTCCCCACACACCACTCCCTACACACCACCCCTACACACCACCTCCTACACACCACTCCCCACACACCACTCCCCACACACCACTCCCCCACACACCACTCCCTACACACCACTCCCTACACACCACTCCCTACACCCACTCCCCACACACCACTCCCCACACACCACTCCCCACACACCACTCCCCACACACCACTCCCCACACACCACTCCCTACACACCACTCCCCACACACCACTCCCCACACACCACTCCCCACACACCACTCCCTACACCCACTCCCCACACACCACTCCCCACACACCACTCCCCACACACCACCCCCACACACCACTCCCTACCACCATTTCCCTACACACCACTCCCTACACACCACTCCCACACACCACTCCCCACAACACCACTCCCACACACCACTCCCCACACACCACTCCCTACACACCACTCCCTACACACCACTCCCTACACACCACTCCCCACAACACCACTCCCCACACACCACTCCCCACACACCACTCCCTACACACCACTCCCTACACACCACTCCCTACACACCACTCCCTACACACCACTCCCTACACACCACTCCCTACACACTACTCCCTACCACACCACTCCCTACACACCCCACTCCCCTACACACCACTCCCTACACACCACTCCCTACACCCCCACTCCCTACACACCACTCCCTACACACCACTCCCTACAACACCAATCCCCACACATCAATCCCCTCACACCACTCCCTACACACCACTCCCTACACACCACTCCCTACACACCAATCCCCACACACCACTCCCCACACCCCCTCCCCACACCCACTCCCCACACACCACTCCCTACACACCACTCCCTACACACCACTCCCTACACACCACTCCCTACACACCACTCCCTACACACCACTCCCCACACACCACTCCCTACACACCACTCCCTACAACACCACTCCCTACACACCACTCCCTACACACCACTCCCTACACACCAATCCCCACACATCAATCCCCTCACACCACTCCCTACACACCACTCCCTACACACCACTCCCTACACACCAATCCCCACACACCACACCCCACACCACTCCCCACACACCACTCCCCACACACCACTCCCCACACACCCACTCCCCACACACCACTCCCCACACACCACTACCCCCACACACCACTCCCCACACATCACTCCCCATACACACTCCTCAAACCCCACCCTCCTCACACACACTCTCCCAACACATCACTCCCCACACACCACTCCCCACACACCACTCCCCACACACCACTCCCCAAACACCACTCCCCACACACCACTCCCCACACACCACTCCCCACACACCACTTCCCACACACCACTTCCCACACACCACTCCCCAAACACCACTCCCCACACACCACTCCCCACACACCACTCCCCACACACCACTCCCCACACCACACACTCCCCACACACCACTCCCCACACACCACTCCCCACACACCACTTCCCACACATCACTTCCCACACACCACTCCCCACACATCACTCCCCATACACCCTCCTCAAACACACCCTCCTCACACACACTCTCCCAACACACCCACTCCCCAAACACCACTCCCCAAAAAACCACTCCCCACACACCACTCCCCACACACCACTCCCCACACACCACTTCCCCACACACCACTTCCCACACACCACTTCCCACACACCACTTCCCACACACCACTCCCCACACACCACTTCCCACACACACACTCCCCAAACACCACTCCCCACACACCACTTCCCACACACCACTCCCCACACATCACTCCCACACACACCCACTCCACACCCCCACCCCTCTCCCCGCCTCATTAAGCCTCCCATCACCCCACTCTCCCCTCATCTGCGTAATATTGACGTTTCTCCAGAGTTATATTGTCCTTAAAGGTCACTGCATGTGGATAAGATCTGGCACCAGCTCCACTGTTACTTAAGGAGCAGGTAGAGTATTACTTAAGGAACCGGTGAAGTGTTGCTTAAGGAGCAGGTGAAGTGATAATAAGTAGCAGGTAAAGTGTTACTGCAGGAGTAGGTGAAGTGTTACTTAAGGAACAGGTAAAGTGATACTTAAGGAGCAGGTGAAGTGTTACTTAGTGATCAAGTGAAAGGTTACTTAAGGACCTGGTAAAGTGGTGAAGTCTTCAAAATATTCAAAATTAAAGCAAGTTTGGGCTCACAACAGAAGCACCCGGGATCAATCTTGAGCGGGGCAAGGGAGGGGGGGGTGAGACGTACGGGTATGTTTGCTGCACACCGTGTGCTACGCTCACCCAGCAGTAACTAGGTGGCACACCTGGTGTCTGTGTTTATCTAGGCACCTGAATCTGTGGTAATAACCCAACTTGATTGAGTTAACCTGTGACTCAGTATACTACTACTATCTTTATTTCTACAAGTACAAGGTATACAGTCCTAGCTGACATCAATAACATATTATAACATAGAAAGCTGCTTGTTATGCAGAGCATCTTGGGAAAATTAGGTCAGTTTTGTCCCTGGATGCGACCCACACCAGCCGACTAACTCACAGGTACCCATTTTCCTGATGGGTGAACATAGACAACCAGTGTAAAGAAACGCCCGATGTTTCTACCCTCGCCGGGAATCGAACCCAGACCCTCGCCATGTGAAGCGAGAGCTTTAGCCACTAGGCCACGGGGCACCGTGGTAGTGGAAATAAGACACTTCGTCTGACTTTCTTGGATTATTCTAGGTAAGATAAGATAAGATAAGATTTCGTTCGGATTTTTAACCCCGGAGGGTTAGCCACCCAGGATAACCCAAGAAAGTCAGTGCGTCATCGAGGACTGTCTAACTTATTTCCATTGGGGTCCTTAATCTTGTCCCCCAGGATGCGACCCACACTAGTCGACTAACACCCAGGTACCTATTTGCTGCTAGGTGAACAGGACAACAGGTGTAAGGAAACGTGTCGAAATGTTTCCACCCGCAGGGAATCGAACCCGGGTCCTCCGTGTGTGAAGCGGGACCTTTAGCCACCAGTCCACCGGGAGATAAATCTACACATATGCTGCATTTATGTGTACCTTAATAATCCTTATGTATTCTCGCGAGCACTGCTAAGATGGCGTGTTATGTGCGCACAGTGTGTTGCTAATGAATGTATATGGTGTGTGGTGGGGGTGTAGTGGGCGGAGTGACCCTGGGTGGCGCCACCATCGCCTGCCGCCACCCACCACTACACTATACGTTAGTGTGTGTTTGACCGTGGCTGTGTGTACAGGTGTTGTCGCTCGCTCCTTAGCACCTGCGTGTGTGTGTATGTGTGTGTGTGTGTGTGTGTTGCAGCTTACTTGTAGCCATTCAGAAAAAACAAAGAAGGTTCTAGAGTGGTTTTACAAGCTTGTGTTACTGTAGTGTTGGTGTTAGTGTACGTTACTGTGGGTTTAAGATGCGGACAAACACATCAGCGTCGCAAGATGATTGGTGCTTGTGTTTTATAATGAAGAAGAGTGTTTATTTAGTGTTTCTGTGAGTGTTGCTGCAGTAGACAAATATACAGCCAGCAACACTCATACCCTTCGTGATAACAGTGTTTTTGTGAGTGTTGCTGCAGTAGAAACACAGCCAGCAGCACTCCCAGTGTTCGTGATATTAGTGTTTCTGCAAGTGTTGTTCCTACAGACAAACATATTCAGCAACACTCCCAGCATCTGTGGTGTTTGTATTTTTGTGAGTTGCTGCAGTAAACAGCAACACTCACAGCCTCATTACCTCTCATTCCCCTGCGGGCTTACCGCTTCCCCCGTGAATGTATGTGCATAACATCAGTACATTTATGTAGTATAAAATAATATAATGACTCAGCACGTACTCACCCAGGATGAGTGAGTCGTGGGAATGTGATGAGTACAGTGAGGGAGACTGGTATAGTGAATAAGACGTATAAGTGTACGATGTACACAACAGCATTTGTACATGTGGATTAGACGCACACAGGTGAACAATATGACGCACACAGGTGAAGAATAAGACGCACACAGGTGACACAGGTGAAGAATATGACGCATACAGGTGACACAGGTCAAGAATATGACTCATACAGGTGACACAGGTCAAGAATATGACGCATACAGGTGACACAGGTGAAGAATATGACGCATACAGGTGACAGCGACATGCATAAGTGATTGCTACATCCACAGGTGACAGCGACAACACAGGTGACACAAGGGCGGTCATTAACAGTGTGTCCGTCAGTCTTTCAGAAGTGTAGGTGACATATTTAACCAGGGGTGGTGTGGGCGTTGGCGTGGGTATGGACGTTGGGTGGGTGGGCGTGGGTGTGGGTGTGAGTGTGGGTGTGGGCGTGTGTGGGCGTAGGTGTGGCCGTGAGTGTGGGTGTGAGTGTGGGTGTGAGTGTGGGAGTGAGTGTGGATGTGGGTGTGGATGTGGCTGTGAGTCTGGGTGTGAGTGTGGGCATGAGCGTGGGTGTGGGCGTGGGTTTGGACATCAGCGAGTGTGGCGCTTAGGCCTCATGTCATCTCTCTCTTATGGGAAAGCGCTAAACTTGTAGGGGTCATACAGCGCCAGAGGAATGTAGAGGCAATATAAGTTTGATGTGAGAAAGGGGAGAGTAACTCTAGCTTCATTTCCTAGGATCAAGAGCCCTTGGCCGGCATCAAGGAACCCAATGTGAGGAATGTGTGTGAGATGTGTCATAATGTGTGAGGTGCGTCGTGATGTGAGGTGGGTCATGATTGATGTGTGTAACACACACACACACACACACAACACACACACACACACACACACACACACACACACACTCACACACACACACCACACACACACACACACACACACACACACACACACTCACACACACACAAAACATACACACACACACACACACACACACACTCTCACCCCACCACACACACACACACACATCACACACACACACAACACCACACACACACACACCACACACACACACACACACACACCACACACACACTCACACACACACACACACACACACACACACACACACACACACACACACACACAACACACACACACACACACACACACACTCACACACACACACACACACACACACACACACACACACACACTCACACACACCACACACACACACACACACCACACACACACACACCACACATCACACACACACACACACACCCCACACACACACACAAAACTCACACACACACACACACACACACTCACACACACACACACACACACTCACACACCACACACACACCACACACACACACACACACACTCCACACACACAACACACACACTCACACACACACACACACAACACCTCACACACACACACACACACACACACTGGCCTCAGCCCTTTAAGTTTTTTCCGTGAATTAAAAGTGAAATATTTATACTTGCACTTCCGGCGAGGTGCAACTGGCGGTGGTACCACCAGTGGTGCAACTGTCGGTGGTACCACCAGTGGTGCAACTGGCGGTGGTACCACCAGTGGTGCAACTGTCGGTGGTACCACCAGTGGTGCAACTGTCGGTGGTACCACCAGTGGTGCAACTGGCGGTGGTACCACCAGTGGTGCAACTGTCGGTGGTACCACCAGTGGTGCAAACTGGCGGTGGTACCACCAGTGGTGCAACTGGCGGTGGTACCACCAGTGGTGCAACTGTCGGTGGTACCACCAGTGGTGCAACTGGCGGTGGTACCACCAGTGGTGCAACTGTCGGTGGTACCACCAGTGGTGCAACTGGCGGTGGTACCACCAGTGGTGCAACTGTCGGTGGTACCACCAGTGGTGCAACTGGCGGTGGTACCACCAGTGGTGCAACTGTCGGTGGTACCACCAGTGGTGCAACTGTCGGTGGTACCACCAGTGGTGCAACTGTCGGTGGTACCACCAGTGGTGCAACTGTCGGTGGTACCACCAGTGGTGCAACTGTCGGTGGTACCACCAGTGGTGCAACTGTCGGTGGTACCACCAGTGGTGCAACTGTCGGTGGTACCACCAGTGGTGCAACTGTCGGTGGTACCACCAGTGGTGCAACTGGCGGTGGTACCACCAGTGGTGCAACTGGCGGTGGTACCACCAGTGGTGCAACTGTCGGTGGTACCACCAGTGGTGCAACTGGCGGTGGTACCACCAGTGGTGCAACTGTCGGTGGTACCACCAGTGGTGCAACTGTCGGTGGTACCACCAGTGGTGCAACTGGCGGTGGTACCACCAGTGGTGCAACTGTCGGTGTACCACCAGTGGTGCAACTGTCGGTGGTACCACCAGTGGTGCAACTGTCGGTGGTACCACCAGTGGTGCAACTGTCGGTGGTACCACCAGTGGTGCAACTGTCGGTGGTACCACCAGTGGTGCAACTGGCGGTGGTACCACCAGTGGTGCAACTGGCGGTGGTACCACCAGTGGTGCAACTGTCGGTGGTACCACCAGTGGTGCAACTGGCGGTGGTACCACCAGTGTGCAACTGGCGGTGGTACCACCAGTGGTGCAACTGTCGGTGGTACCACCAGTGGTGCAACTGTCGGTGGTACCACCAGTGGTGCAACTGGCGGTGGTACCACCAGTGGTGCAACTGTCGGTGGTACCACCAGTGGTGCAACTGTCGGTGGTACCACCAGTGGTGCAACTGTCGGTGGTACCACCAGTGGTGCAACTGTCGGTGGTACCACCAGTGGTGCAACTGTCGGTGGTACCACCAGTGGTGCAACTGGCGGTGGTACCACCAGTGGTGCAACTGGCGGTGGTACCACCAGTGGTGCAACTGTCGGTGGTACCACCAGTGGTGCAACTGGCGGTGGTACCACCAGTGGTGCAACTGTCGGTGGTACCACCAGTGGTGCAACTGTCGGTGGTACCACCAGTGGTGCAACTGTCGGTGGTACCACCAGTGGTGCAACTGGCGGTGGTACCACCAGTGGTGCAACTGTCGGTGGTACCACCAGTGGTGCAACTGTCGGTGGTACCACCAGTGGTGCAACTGTCGGTGGTACCACCAGTGGTGCAACGGCGGTGGTACCACCAGTGGTGCAACTGTCGGTGGTACCACCAGTGGTGCAACTGGCGGTGGTACCACCAGTGGTGCAACTGCGGTGGTACCACCAGTGGTGCAACTGGCGGTGGTACCACCAGTGGTGCAACTGGCGGTGGTACCACCAGTGGTGCAACTGGCGGTGGTACCACCAGTGGTGCAACTGGCGGTGGTACCACCAGTGGTGCAACTGGCGGTGGTACCACCAGTGGTGCAACTGGCGGTGGTACCACCAGTGGTGCAACTGGCGGTGGTACCACCAGTGGTGCAACTGGCGGTGGTACCACCAGTGGTGCAACGTTCTACCTTACTTGGTGTAACGTAGTATTACACGTGGTGCAACCTGCTACAATATTTGGTGCAACGTGGTACCACATTTTGTGCAACGTGGTACCACACGTGGTGCAACGTGGTATTGCACGAGGTGTAACGTAGTACCACACGTGGTGTAAAGTAGCATCGCATGTTGTGTGCCTGCCTCCTGTGACTGTTTCCTGTGCCTGCCTCCTGTGACTGTTTCCTGTGCCTGTCTCCTCTGCCTGCCTCCTGTGCCTGCCTCCTGTGCCTGTCTCCTGTGCCTGTCTCCTGTGCCTGCCTCCTGTGCCTGCCTCCTGTGCCTGCCTCCTGTGCCTCCCTCCTGTGACTGTTTCCTGTGCCTGTCTCCTCTGCCTGCCTCCTGTGCCTGCCTCCTGTGCCTGTCTCCTGTGCCTGCCTCCTGTGCCTGTCTCCTGTGCCTGCCTCCTGTGCCTGCCTCCTGTGCCTGCCTCCTGTGCCTGTCTCCTGTGCCTGCCTCCTGTGCCTGCCTCCTGTGCCTGCCTCCTGTGCCTGCCTCCTGTGCGTCCCTCCTGTGCCTGTCTCCTGTGCCTCCCTCCTGTGACTGTTTCCTGTGCCGGGTCTCCTGTGCCTGCCTCCTGTGCCTGCCTCCTGTGCCTGTCTCCTGTGCCTGCCTCCTGTGCCTGCCTCCTGTGCCTGCCTCCTGTGCCTGTCTCCTGTGCCTGCCTCCTGTGACTGTTTTCCTGTGCTGTCTCCTGTGCCTGCCTCCTGTGCCTGCCTCCTGTGCCTGTCTCCTGTGCCTGCCTCCTGTGCCTGCCTCCTGTGCCTGCCTCCTGTGCCTGTCTCCTGTGCCTGCCTCCTGTGACTGTTTCCTGTGCCTGTCTCCTGTGCCTGCCTCCTGTGCCTGCCTCCTGTGCCTGTCTCCTGTGCCTGCCTCCTGTGACTGTTTCCTGTGCCTGTCTCCTGTGCCTCCCTCCTGTGCCTGTCTCCTGTGCCTGCCTCCTGTGCCTGTCTCCTGTGCCTGTCTCCTGTGCCTGCCTCCTTTGACTGTTTCCTGTGCCTGTCTCCTGTGCCTGCCTCCTGTGCCTGTCTCCTGTGCCTGTCTCCTGTACCTGCCTCTCCTGTGCCTGTCTCCTGTGCCTACCTCTTTTGACTGTTTCCTGTGCCTGCCTCCTGTGCCTGTCTCCTGTGCCTGCCTCCTGTGCCTGTCTCCTGTGCCTGCCTCCTGTGCCCGCCTCCTGTGCCTGTCTCCTGTGCCTGCCTCCTGTGCCTGTCTCCTGTGCCTTCCTCCTGTGCCTGTCTCCTGTGCCTGTCTCCTGTGCCTGCCTCCTGTGCCTGCCTCCTGTGCCTGTCTCCTGTGCCTGTCTCCTGTGCCTGCCTCCTGTGCCTGTCTCCTGTGCCTGCCTCCTGTGCCTGTCTCCTGTGCCTGCCCCCTGTGCCTGTCTTCTGTGCCTGCCTCCTGTGCCTGTCTCCTGTGCCTGTCTCTTGTGCCTGCCTCCTGTGCCTGTCTCCTGTGCCTGTCTCCTGTGCCTGTCTCCTGTGCCTGCCTCCTGTGCCTGCCTCCTGTGCCTGCCTCCTGTGCCTGCCTCCTGTGCCTGTCTCCTGTACCTGCCTCCTGTGCCTGTCTCCTGTGCCTGTCTCCTGTGCCTGTCTCCTGTGCCTGTCTCCTGGGGCCTGCCTCCTGTGCCTGTCTCCTGTGCCTGTCTGTCCTGTGCCTGTCTCCTGTGCCTGTCTCCTGTGCCTGCCTCCTGTGCCTGTCTCCTGTGCCTGTCTTCTGTGCCTGCCTCCTGTGCCTGTCTCCTGTGCCTGTCTCCTGTGCCTGTCTCCTGTGCCTGTCTCCTGTGCCTGCCTCCTGTGCCTGTCTCCTGTGCCTGTCTCCTGTGCCTGTCTCCTGTGCCTGCCTCCTGTGCCTGTCTCCTGTGCCTGTCTCCTGTGCCTGTCTCCTGTGCACCTCTTCAAAGGTCAGGCATCAAGAAGGAATATAGGGCTGCTCTCTCATTACCGTCAGCTGCTACATCCGGGGTCCTTGCTGGTTTTGTACACCTCCAGCTTCCGGGTTTTAATTATTTGTGGGGGTTTGAAGCGGAACCTGGGTTTTGTGAGGGGGTAGGAGGGGACAGGAGGTGCTATGAGGGGGCAGGGGGGGGCTGTGAGAGGCAGGGGGAGGAGTTGAGAGAAAACTAAAGCGCAGATGTGGCATACATGGATTTCGGAAAAGATTCTGACGATTGTGTATACAAATGAGACGATAGACATTACGAGACAAGTAGGTCAATAGACTGTCAACTTTATGGCAAGTAGAACACAGTAGTTAGTGGCGAACAAAGCAAAATACAGCATTAGCAACGGGAAATACTGGCGATAATGTAAGTAGAATTACAAACAATACGTTAGGTAAAGGACACATTTGCAACTAATGAGGCATTTTGGCAACGTTTCGCTCTCCAGGAGCTTTGTCAAGACAGTACAAACAATGCAAGGACAGAGGGTATATATAGGTAACTGAGGTGAAAGACCATAAGCAATGTAGTAGGACTACTGGCTCATTTTCTTGGTGAGAGTACTAGTAGTAACAGCAAATGTAACTCTTGGTTGCTAAGTGATGGCGGGGTTTACTGTTTTAAGAACCCTTTCTAACACTTCAGAGATGAAGCTGCCTTTATTTTGGTTAGCAGTGTTTGAAATGGCGACTAAAGATTATTCAAGGCATTATCGTCTGCGGGAACCTGCAGGATTGCAAATCACCTGGATTCCCAAAATCTGCACAATCCAGGGCAACATGGGTTCAGGGCAGGTCGCTCCTGCCTCTTACAACTACTGGATCACTATGACATGGCCTTGGATGCACTGGAAGAAAATCAGAATGCAGATGTAATATACACAGACTTTGCAAAAGCATTTGACAAATGCGATCATGGCGTAATAGCCCATAAAATACGTGCTAAAGGAATAACTGGGAAAGTGGGGAGATGGATCTTCAACTTCCTAACAAATCGAACACAAAGAGTAGTGGTCAACAGAGTTAAATCGGAGGCTGCCATAGTGAAGAGCTCTGTTCCACAAGGCACAGTACTCGCCCCCATCTTATTCCTTATCCTCATATCAGATATAAACAAAGATATACACCACAGCACCGTATCATCCTTTGCGGATGATACTAGGATCTGCATGAGGCTGTCATCTGCTGAGGACGCGGTTAACCTCCAAGAAGATATAAACAAAGTTTTCCAGTGGGCAACGGTAAACAATATGATGTTCAATGAGGACAAATTCCAACTACTCCGTTATGGAAAACTGGAGGAGATAATAACTAGAACAGAGTATACTACTGACTCCGGCCATACAATAGAGCGGAAAAATAATGTAAGGGACCTGGGAGTAGTAATGTCTGAGGATCTCACTTTCAAGGATCACAACAGTGCCACGATCGCACGTGCAAAGAAAATGATAGGATGGATAATGAGAACTTTCAAAACGAGAGATGCCAAGCCCATGATGATCCTTTTCAAATCACTTGTTCTCTCTAGGCTGGAATACTGCTGTACATTAACATCTCCATACAAAGCAGGTGAAATCGCAGATCTAGAGAGTGTACAGAGATCCTTTACTGCACGTATAAGTTCTGTCAAGCACCTTAACTACTGGGAACGCTTGGAAGCACTTGACTTGTACTCGTTGGAACGCAGGAGGGAGAGATATATCATAATCTACACTTGGAAAATCTTGGAAGGAATGGTCCCAAATCTGCACACAGAAATCACTCCCTACGAAAGTAAAAGACTGGGCAGGCGATGCAAAATGCCGCCAATAAAAAGTAGGGGCGCCATTGGTACACTAAGAGAAAACACCATAAGTGTCCGGGGCCCAAAACTGTTCAACAGCCTCCCATCAAGCATTAGGGGAATTGCCAATAAACCCCTGGCTGCCTTCAAGAGAGAGCTGGACAGATACCTTAAGTCAGTGCCGGATCAGCCGGGCTGTGGCTCGTACGTCGGACTGCGTGCGGCCAGCAGTAACAGCCTAGTTGATCAGGCCCTGATCCATCGGGAGGCCTGGTCATGGACCGGGCCGCGGGGGCGTTGATCCCCGGAATAACCTCCAGGTAACCAGGCTGACGTCGTAGAATGTCATACCTACACCAGCACACATGTATGATCTACCAGACACACACATACACATACCTCTGAGACCGATCACATCAGATTCAGTAGTGTTTACACAAATGAGCCAGATTTCTTGTCCCACACCTTTCCTGCCTTCTGAGAACTATCAGTCCAGCTCATCTAAACACTCAGGCGACCTCCTTAACCGCATCAGAGACCTCTTTGTTTGAAACAAGACACAAAGTAGTTTTTATGTCACTTTCCTCTTCACTAAGATACCAACCACACAAGGCATTGACCTTCTTCGACGTAAAGTCTGTCAGGACCTTAATCTTCCGTTGCTTCCTCGAGATGTCTCTTTAGTTGCACACATGTCCTTTTACCTCACAAATACAACTGTACCCCAAGCACGATCCTGGCGCCTTTACTCTTATCCTCATAGTGGACATACATAAAAACACTTGCTACAATTTCGTATAATCGTTTGTGGATATCAAAACAAGCATGAAAATAACCTCGGGAGAAGACACGGAAAATTGCTGGAAGATAATAAACAGTCTTCCAGTGGGCAGTGGAGAATGACATGACTGTGACAAGTTCCAACTGCTTTCATGTGGAAGAAATGAAGAACTCAAAAGGGAGACTGTACACAAAACACAAGATCACCAAATAGAACGAAAGGAACATGCGAAGAACATTGTAAAATGATGTCACCTGACCTTTCTCCTAAGGAAAAACGAAGGGGTGGATAATGAAAACTTTCAAAACAATGGCAATAGTACCAATGGTAATACTACTCAAATGACTCCTCCTCCCTCCCCTCCCTCTCTCTCTCTCCCTCAGTATTGCTCAGTGTTGACGGCTCCGTTCAGGGCAGGAGACATATCAGAGAAGGAACAGATACAGACATCATTTACGGCCCGCATAGAACTAGTAAAGCATTTAAATTATCGGGAACGTCTTAAAGTCCTAAATATGTACTCACTGAAGCGGAGAAAGAGAGAGAGAGAGAGAGAGAGAGAGAGAGAGAGAGAGAAAAGAAAGTATTAGGTTCGTGGGTTTTGTCCCGGCCCGGGTCTTTTCCAGATGATGACCCGGTAAAGAGAGAGAGAATGATAATGTATGCCTGGAAAGTACTTAAGAGCCTTATTACAAATCTGCACACTGCCATAACAACATACTGGAGTGAGAGATATGGGAGGAAGTGTAAAACAAAGGCAGGGGAAAAGCAGGGGTGCGGTGGGCACAATAAACGAACATTGTATCAACATTAGTAGTCCCATAAGATATCAGAAACTGCTGGGACAAGTAAAGTCTTCAAGAGGAAACTGGACAAGTATCTTCACCAGGTGCCAGATCAACCAGGCTGTGATGGATATGTAGGTCAGCGGGCCACCAGCAGCAATAGCCTGGTTGACTTGGCAAGCCTTAGACAAGCCTAGCTGCGGGAGTACGAAAACTCTTGAAACTTGTCAAAGATTTATAAAAATTGAGGGAATGTGAGGGGTAGGGTGTAGTGTGGTGCATTGAGGAATATGAGGAGCAAGATGTGTATGAGGGGGCAGGAGGGGCATGTGAGGGGTGGGGGTCAACCAACGGTTGCAACATACGGTACATCACGTGGACAAGATGCCGTCTCACAAACCGTTTTCTGCGGGGTAGGAATGGGGCATGTTGGGAGGGGGAGAGGATGTGAGGTAAGGAGGGAGAGGTTGTGGGGGAGGGGATGTAGAGGGGGGCTTCTAGTTTTCTGTCCCTGACTGATCATTCAAGTTTCCGATCCCTCCCTTATCTCCCCCCTTCCCCTCCCCCTTACCCAAACCAAGCCCACCCCTTACTCTCTCTCTCTTAGCCCCTAACACCTTATCCTTACGCCTTGCAGGTGACACAGTGTTTGTCTCCTGCCGGAGGTGACACCTCCTCCACACGATCATACTGTTAGTGCCTGCCGCCTGCAGTCCAACGTACGCACCACAACCCGGCTGATCAGGAACCGACTTGACGAACTTACCAGGTTCCTTCTTGAACAGAGCCAGGAATGTGTTGGTAATTTCACTTATGTACGAAGGGATTGTATGGAAGAGTCTTGGTCCCCATTCACATTAGCGGTAATGTGTACCGCTTGTCAAGCTTCTTGCTCTCATGTGGAACGATTTCGGTTTGTGGGTTTGGGGCCAGTTCCTCCAGAAGCTTTCCTGGTGTAAATTATGATGTTATAAACCTTGGTAATAAATACCGACAAGTTGGTTTAGAAAGACACGTAAGCAAACACTATAACATATTTCCTCGACGTTCTACTGTGCAGATCTCCCGACAGTGACAAACTTCTCTTCAAAGTGTATAGAAAACCTACCAACAAGGACGATCTTATACACTTTTATTCACACCAAGACACCCGCACTAAGAGAGGAGTCCTCATTGGCTTCTTCTTGAGAGCTCTTCGCATCTCCAGCCCTTGTTTTCTAGAAGAAGAATGCACTTACATAACACAAGCCTTTACACGTCTTCAGTTCCCATCTTTCTTCATCCGAGATTGCAGACTCAAGGCACAAGCTATCCTCAACAAACCGCCCATGGAACAGCCCCCTAAACAGTTCATAGTACTCCCATGTGGCGATGTTGCCACGAATACTCGCAGGGCACTTGCTATGAGTAACATCAACGTTTCCACCATAAACACATCATCTATCAAAGACCTCACTACGAAACGCAGCCCCACACCTCTAACTTCTACAGCAGGCGTCTACGCTATCCCCTGTGGGTTCTGTCCCAAGAAATATGTAGGCGAGACAGGCAGAGATCTTGCAGTCCGCCTGAATGAGCATCGAAATGCCTCTAACAGAGACGATGTAAGGTACGCATGTGTCCTCCACAGAGACTCCACGGGGCATTTGATGAACTGGAATGAGGCACAACTCGTTCTCACCGAACCAGACCTCAGACGCCGACGGTGCCTAGAAGCCTCACTAATCGCCGTCACCGACACTATAGAACGCAACACTGGAAACTACAAAATTTCAAAAACATTGGCATACATGATACTTAAGCAGCACCAACCCAACAACACAGGAGTCACGTGATTTCATCGTCTACCCGTCCTCATCATAGGCAGAGGTTGTTTTTGATAAGGACCTGCCTCGCATGGGCCAGTAGGCCTTCTACAGTGTTCCTCCATTCTTATGTTCTTATGACATTCCTCAGGTCACGTGCGTCACACCTCACTCTCCGCCTATATATAATGTTTTTCTACCTCTATATGTTAGAAGTGATCAAGGTCCCAGGACCGAAACGTTTTCTAATAAATATATTATAGTGTTTGCTTACGTGTCTTTCTAAACCAAATTATGATGTATCTTTCTTGCCTTTGTTCCAAGGAATACAGTCCATGGGACTTTAGATGCTTCAAGTAGTTCAGAAGCGTGAATGAATTTATAGTCAGTGATGGTTTTTTATATGTTTTCGGGTTTTGTAGTTTCATCTGCCTTGAACAGGTTGTTAGTATACAACAATAATCGAACGTGGAGAGAACAAGTGAACTCAAGAGTATCATCATTGGCTCAGCATCTCTTGTTTTGAACTATCCAGTTATCCAGCCTATCTTTCTCCTTGCCGTAGCAGTAATGACATGAATATCAGATCTGGCATTATTAATCCCAGGTCTCTCACATTCAACTTCTGTTCTAATAAAATAGTTTATCTTGTACTCCGTTCAAATTTTTATTTCTTAAATTTTCCCGAATCGTAGTAACTGAAATTTGTCCTCATTGAACATCATATGGTAGTCAGTGATCCACTGGAAGACTTGGTTTATATCAGCTTGGAAGCTCGTTCTGTCTTCTGTGGACGCTACTCTCATACAGAGTCTAGACTCGTTTGCAAAGGATGCTGCAGTGCGATGATTTCTGTCCCTGTATATATCGGATATAAGGATGAGAAAGAGAAGTGGGGCGAGTAGTGTATCTTGAGCAACAGAGCTTTTTACTGTTACAGCCTCCGACTTCACTTTGTTTACTACTACTCCTTTATGGGCTCTGTTTAAGTTAAATATCCATCTACCCACTTTTCCAGTTATTCGTTTTGCACGAATTTTGTGCGCTGTTACACCATGGTCGCACTTGTCGAAGGCTGTGGTAAAATCAGTGTACACTACTACACCGGTATTTAGCTTCTTCAGAGCATTCAAGACCGCTTTGTAATGATCTAGCAATTGTGAGAGGCAGGAGTGACCTGCTGTAGACCCATGCTGCCCTGGCTTGTGCATCTCTTGTGATTCCATGGGTAATCTTACTTCGTAAGATCCCTTTAAAGACTCTGATAATGTGAAACGTTAGCGCAGTGGGACGAAATATCAAGTAACACTCGACACTGAGAGAAAGCTGGCAGGCTGAAGGCAGTGATATCATTTTTCCCACAGCTGTCAAACCCATCGTGGGTGACGTCACCACCCACGCCCATGATGACGTAACCCACGCCCATGATGACATCACCGGAACATGATAAATGGGTCACTACAATATTTTCCTTTCTTGGTTGAGAGATAAAGAGAAGGAGAGTCAGTCCCGGAAACGTGAGTGTTGTGGCGGGTGAGTCAGGTGCGTGATTAGGTGCTGGAGTAGGTGAGTGACTAGGTGCTGGAGTAAGTGATTGACTAGGTGCTGGAGTAACACCTACTCACTGTAAGTAGGTGCTAGAGTAGGTAAGCAGGTGAGTGACTGCGCTGGAGTAGAGTGAGTAGGTACTGGAGTGACTAGGTGCTAGAGTAGGTGAGTGGGTGCTGGGGTAGGTGAGTGTCTGAGTTGTGCAAAGAAAGGTATAAAATACCGACAATATGAAAGTTAAGACACATGTGCAACATCTGGATATCTTTATTGTAGTAGACGTTTCGCCATCCAGTGGCTTTATCAATACAGATTCTAGGACATAATAGGAAGACAGTAGAACTATATACAAAAGATGAGGTAATCAGTCCCTCGGCCTTGGAGTTAGTGTTCACAGCATCGTGGTGGAGGAGAGTCTGGAGCAAAGGCAAGAAGACTGGCGCTTTTTATAGGCGTCAGTGAATGGGACGGGCAGCAGACGAGGTCAGTCACTGGTAGGCGGGATTCCCCAGTGGAAGTAGGTCCTTCCCAAAGAGATGGGTTAGTTGCAGCAGCCGTGAAGAAGGTCTTGTAGATGTCCTCTGAACCAAGATTCCATGATGTTGCAGTGTCTGACAAGTTGTGCAAAGAAAGGTATAAAATACCGAAATATAAAGTTAAGAAAACATGTGCAACATCTGGATATCTTTATTTGTAGTAGACGTTTCGCCATCCAGTGGCTTTATCAATAAAAGATTCTAGGACATAATAGGAAGACAGTAGAACTATATAAAAAGATGAGGTAAACAGTCCCTCGGGCCCTTTGGGGTTAGTGTTCACAGCATCGTGGTGGAGGAGAGTCTGGAGCAAAGGCAAGAAGACTGGCGCTTTTTATAGGCGTCAGGAATGGGACGGGCAGCAGACGAGGTCAGTCACTGGTAGGCGGGGTTCCCCAGTGGAAGTAGGTCCTTCCCAAAGAGATGGGTTAGTTTCAGCAGCCGTGAAGAAGGTCTTGTAGATGTCCTCTGAACCAAGATTCCATGATGTTGCAGTGTCTGACAAGTTGTGCAAAGAAAGGTATAAAATACCGACAATATGAAAGTTAAGACACATGTGCAACATCTGGATATCTTTATTGTAGTAGACGTTTCGCCATCCAGTGGCTTTATCAATACAGATTCTAGGACATAATAGGAAGACAGTAGAACTATATACAAAAGATGAGGTAATCAGTCCCTCGGCCTTGGAGTTAGTGTTCACAGCATCGTGGTGGAGGAGAGTCTGGAGCAAAGGCAAGAAGACTGGCGCTTTTTATAGGCGTCAGTGAATGGGACGGGCAGCAGACGAGGTCAGTCACTGTCTACTGTCTTCCTATTATGTCCTAGAATCTGTATTGATAAAGCCACTGGATGGCGAAACGTCTACTACAATTAAGATATCCAGATGTTGCACATGTGTCTTAACTTTCATATTGTCGGTATTTTATACCTTTCTTTGCACAACTTGTCAGACACTGCAACATCATGGAATCTTGGTTCAGAGGACATCTACAAGACCTTCTTCACGGCTGCTGCAACTAACCCATCTCTTTGGGAAGGACCTACTTCCACTGGGGAATCCCGCCTACCAGTGACTGACCTCGTCTGCTGCCCGTCCCATTCACTGACGCCTATAAAAAGCGCCAGTCTTCTTGCCTTTGCTCCAGACTCTCCTCCACCACGATGCTGTGAACACTAACTCCAAGGCCGAGGGACTGATTACCTCATCTTTTGTATATAGTTCTACTGTCTTCCTATTATGTCCTAGAATCTGTATTGATAAAGCCACTGGATGGCGAAACGTCTACTACAATAAAGATATCCAGATGTTGCACATGTGTCTTAACTTTCATATTGTCGGTATTTTATACCTTTCTTTGCACAACTTGTCAGACACTGCAACATCATGGAATCTTGGTTCAGAGGACATCTACAAGACCTTCTTCACGGCTGCTGCAACTAACCCATCTCTTTGGGAAGGACCTACTTCCACTGGGGAATCCCGCCTACCAGTGACTGACCTCGTCTGCTGCCCGTCCCATTCACTGACGCCTATAAAAAGCGCCAGTCTTCTTGCCTTTGCTCCAGACTCTCCTCCACCACGATGCTGTGAACACTAACTCCAAGGCCGAGGGACTGATTACCTCATCTTTTGTATATAGTTCTACTGTCTTCCTATTATGTCCTAGAATCTGTATTGATAAAGCCACTGGATGGCGAAACGTCTACTACAATAAAGATATCCAGATGTTGCACATGTGTCTTAACTTTCATTGAGTGTCTGAGTGCTGGAGTAGGTGAGTGACTAGGTGCTGGAGTAGGTGAGTGACTAGTTGCTGGAGTAGAGTAAGTGATGCTGGAGTAGGTGAGTGAGTAGGCACTCGCAAACCCCTCCCCCCCCCTCCCTTCCATAGGGCTAATTGGCTACACACAGCCCACCATCTTTATCATCACCTTCTACTGCCACCCACAACCACCCACCGGCAGGCCAAACAGTTGTCGTAATGGTGCCACTGCCTGCCCACACTGCTTCAGTATCCGCCCTGGGAGGGCCACACCCACGCCCACAGAACTAGGGCACCCACCATCCTCGACCTTATGTCACCACTGGTCTTGAGTTGACATTCTTGCCTGCTGTGACTCTTGTGTTGTGTCACGTGACTCATTACAAGGGCTGTGGGGTGGAAGTGAGGGCTTGTGATATTAAGATAGGCCACTCGGGGGCGCCAGTTCGAATCCCACCCATTGATTCGAATACTGTATGTTTCACCACGTCTGGTAGTGCAGAATTGAGGCTTGTAATGAAGGGACTCAGCTTGTTCACAGTGGTCAACTGTTCAGGCGGCGGCGACGCTGCTGCTGCTGCTGCCGCCGCTGCCGCCGCTGCCGCCGCTGCCGCCGCCGCCCTCGCTATTGTTTCTGCTGCTCCCGTTGTTATTTGTGATTTTGCTGTTTTAGCTGATATTGCTTCTGGTAATGCAGCCGTTTCTGCAGTTGCTGCTGTTGGTGAGGGGTGTTCCTGTTGTTACTGTTGCTGTTGTTTCTGCTGCTTCTGTTGCTTTTCTTCATGTAGCCATTTCTGCAGTTGCTGCTGGTGGTGGAGGTTTTGCCATTGTTATTGCTGTTGTTGCTTCTCATGTAGATGTTGCTACTGTTGTTACTGTTGACATGCCTGTTAGTGATCCTGTAGCTTATGCCGTTGTTGCTGCTTCTGTTCATGTAGTTGTCGCTTCTGGTTACTCCTGCTCCTGTTGTTGTCATTGTTGTCGGTTCTGTTGTTACTCCTGCTCCTGTTGTCGTTTCTGCAGGTGGTCGCCCGTGCAGATGGTCGCCCGTGCAGATGGTCGCCCGTGCTAGTGCAACTCCGCAAACTCTGTTGTTCTTGGGTAGTTCATGCTGGTTGTACCTGGGGAAGTGACCTTCCTGTTGTGGGACACTTTCCTCAGTAGTTCATGCTGGTTGTACCTGGGGAAGTGACCTTCCTGTTGTGGGACACTTTCCTCAGTAGTTCATGCTGTTTGTACCGGGGGAAGTGACCTTCCTGTTATGTGTGACACTTTCCTCGGTAGTTCATGCTGGTTGTACCTGGAGAAGTGACCTTCCTGTTATGTGTGACACTTTCCTCGGTAGTTCATGCTGGTTGTACCTGGAGAAGTGACCTTCCTGTTATGTGTGACACTTTCCTCGGTAGTTCATGCTGGTTTGTACCTGGAGAAGTGACCTTCCTGTTATGTGTGACACTTTCCTCGGTAGTTCATGCTGGTTGTACCTGGAGAAGTGACCTTCCTGTTATGGAAATATAAACACAAATGCAGTATAATGTGATCCTTTATTGACAACGTTTCACCCACACAGTGGGCTTTTTCAAGTCACACACGGATCTACCTGGGGTTGGAAGGTACGAGAGTATTTATAGTCATGTTCAGAATGTGGAAAAAGACACTTATGTACAGTTCAGGACATTTATTAAAGGAAACGTTTCGCCACGAGTGGCTTCTTCAGTCCTAATACAGAGAAAACTAAGAAAACACACATATATATAGTGGTGGGAGTCAGGTGAGGTGAAGCGTGGGTAGAGGTGGTGGTAGTAGTAGTAGTAGTAATGGAACTAAGGAGGTGAGGTTAGAGAGGGACCTGCTGGCATCAAGTAACACCAGTTCCCAGGATGGGTAATATCCTCTTGCTTAGTAATTTTGAAATACTGTAACTGCCGGATTTTTGCTTTATAGTGTTACTGACAGAAATTAGTGCAGCTTCAATGCATTTTCTCCGTCTTAAGTCGTCTTCTTTAATAACTAGTTTAGCTTCATTGAATTTCATGAGGTGTCCAACATCGTCTCTATGTTGAACACATGCGTTTTTGCGGTCATCATTTCTGCAAGCATTTTTGTGTTCTGCTATTCTAATGTCCAGAGTTCTGGCTGTTTCCCCTACATATACTTTGTCACACCCCCCACATGGTATAGTGTAGATTCCTGCACTTGTGCCAGAATCATGCTTGGGTTTTTTGTATCAGGTTCCTAATAGTAGTTGAAGAGCTGGTAGATATTTTAGCCAGTTTTCTGTCAAACATTTTTGAAACATTAGTGGCAACGTTGCTGACCGGTAAAACGATGTAACTTGGAGGCTTTTCTTCAATTTGATAGGTGTTGGTCTTGCTGAGGATACGTGTTGCACGTTTCCTGCAGTCACGTATGAAGTGTAGGGGAAAGTGTAGTGAACTAAAAGAGTTGGTGATGTATGTACATTCTTCTTCGAGGAACTGCGGACTGGAAATCCTGTAGGCTCTCAGAAAGAAGCCAATAACTACCCCTCTTTTAGTTCTTGTGTCATGGTGAGAGAAGAAATGTAGAAGATCATTCTTGTAGGTAGGCTTCCGGTAGACTTTAAAAGAAAGTTTGCTTTCCCCTGAAGCCTACCTACAAGAATGATCTACATTTCTTCTCTCACCATGACACAAGAACTAAAAGAGGGGTAGTTATTGGCTTCTTTCTGAGAGCCTACAGGATTTCCAGTCCGCAGTTCCTCGAAGAAGAATGTACATACATCACCAACTCTTTTAGTTCACTACACTTTCCCCTACACTTCATACGTGACTGCAGGAAACGTGCAACACGTATCCTCAGCAAGACCAACACCTATCAAATTGAAGAAAAGCCTCCAAGTTACATCGTTTTACCGGTCAGCAACGTTGCCACTAATGTTTCAAAAATGTTTGACAGAAAACTGGCTAAAATATCTACCAGCTCTTCAACTACTATTAGGAACCTGATACAAAAACCCAAGCATGATTCTGGCACAAGTGCAGGAATCTACACTATACCATGTGGGGGGTGTGACAAAGTATATGTAGGGGAAACAGCCAGAACTCTGGACATTAGAATAGCAGAACACAAAAATGCTTGCAGAAATGATGACCGCAAAAACGCATGTGTTCAACATAGAGACGATGTTGGACACCTCATGAAATTCAATGAAGCTAAACTAGTTATTAAAGAAGACGACTTAAGACGGAGAAAATGCATTGAAGCTGCACTAATTTCTGTCAGTAACACTATAAAGCAAAAATCCGGTAGTTACAGTATTTCAAAATTACTAAGCAAGAGGATATTACCCATCCTGGGAACTGGTGTTACTTGATGCCAGCAGGTCCCTCTCTAACCTCACCTCCTTAGTTCCATTACTACTACTACTACTACCACCACCTCTACCCACGCTTCACCTCACCTGACTCCCACCACTATATATATGTGTGTTTTCTTAGTTTTCTCTGTATTAGGACTGAAGAAGCCACTCGTGGCGAAACGTTTCCTTTAATAAATGTCCTGAACTGTACATAAGTGTCTTTTTCCACATCTTGTCGGTATCACCATACCATTTCCTCATGTTCAGAATGTTGAGGTCAGGTGGAGAATGCTGCATCTGATGATCTACCGGGTGGGGTTATAGAGTCTTGGGTAGCTTGGCAGGGGTATTGGACAAGTTGTAGACCTTCTGCAGTGTTCTATGTTCTTATGTGGGATAGCGATGAAGAAGCTTCTTGGCGAGTGGTTCAGCTATGTTATAGAAGCCATTGTTCTGGTTGAAATTGTTGGTTATAGAGATAAGCGATGATTCCAGGATTCTTCTGTATTGAGTGTTGTCTTCTGTGGCTATAAGTCTTGAGTTTCCGTAGTTAATTAAATGGTTGTGTGAATTGCGATGTTGTACACAGGCATTCCTTGTATCGTCAGTCCTGCTTGCATATTGGTGTTCTGAAATGCGTGTTTGGAGGTCTCCTGATGTTTCACCCACATATAATTTGTTGCAGTCATTACAAGGGATTATGTATACCCCTGCAGAGGATGGAGGCTTGTCCTGTCTACTACTGGTGATGTCCTTGATGGTCGTGGTTGTGGAGGTAGATACTTGGAATGATGTTTTGGCAAAGATGTTGGAAACATGTTTGGCAATGGAGTTGTTGGGGAGGACTATGTATCTCTTCTCGCCAGTGTCTTCTCTGGGTGTGTTGAAGATGTTTAATGCCCGCCGTCTGCAGTCTCTGATGAAGTGACGAGGATAGTGGCGTTTAGAAAATACTTGTTCAATTATAGTGCATTCTTCCTCAAGGAACTCATTGCTGCAGATTCTGAGTGCACGTAGGAAGAAGCCTATAATCACACCACGTTTGGTTTTGGTGTCGTGGTGAGAGTAGAAGTGGAGAAGATCGTTTTGGTTGGTGGGTTTTCGATAGACTTTAAAACGAAGTTCGTGGTCAGCTTTGCAGAGCAGAACATCAAGGAAAGGAAGTGTGTTGTCGACTTCTTCTTCAAGTGTGAACTGGATTGAAGGCTCGACCTGGTTGAGCTTGTCTTGGAGAGCTTGAACGTTGAAGCGTTTAGGAGTTATGAGGAGAATGTCGTCAACATAACGGAGCCAGGTGACAGACGAAGGAATAATGGTGGAGAAACGTTCGGCTTCTAGATGTTCCATGTATAAGTTCGCCAGGACTGCACTGAGTGGCGAACCCATGGGTAGTCCAAAAGTCTGCTGAACCCCAGGTAGATCCGTGTGTGACTTGAAAAAGCCCACTGTGTGGGTGAAACGTTGTCAATAAAGGATCACATTATACTGCATTTGTGTTTATATTTCCATTGTGTCGGTATTTTATACCATTTATTTCCTTCCTGTTATGTGGGACACTTTCCTCGGTAGTTCATGCTGGTTGTACCTGGGGAAGTGACCTTCCTGTTATGTGGGACACTTTCCTCGGTAGTTCATGCTGGTAAACCAGCCAGTATCTTGGTGTTATAGCCAGTGTACCTGTGTCTTGGTCAGTGTACCTCACCTGTATTATGGTCAGTATACAAGTATTATGGACCACATCCGGGTACAATAGATACAGGTGTTTTGGTCAGTGTACTGATTTTCTGGACAATATTCCGGCGTTTTAATAAGTATAACACTGTCCTCTACGGAATATCGTGTGTTGACAGATGTTGATGAATTAGACACATGAGCCACATCTAGTAGACGTTTCGCCAACCAGTGTCTTTATCAGTACAGTACTGAGACATAAACGGAATATAGTAGAAGATGAGGTAATCAGTCCCCCAGCCTCGCAGAATTAAGTACAGAAGACAGTAGAAGATGGGGTAATGAGTCCCTCACCTTATCAGCAGGTGTTGAGCACCGTAGTCTTGATGAATTTGAAGCACAAGCAAAAAGATTGACGCTTATGTGCTGGAGTCAGGTGAAGTGCAGCAGATGA
>NC_069406.1:70110533-70150850 GCF_026875155.1 Cherax quadricarinatus
TGTGTGAAAGTACTGTATGTGTGAGAGTGTTGTATGTGTGAGAGTGTTGTATGTGTGAGAGTATTGTATGTGTGAGAGTACTGTATTTGTGAGAGTATTGTATGTGTGAGAGTATTGTAGGTGTGAGAGTATTGCAGGTGTGAGAATATTGCGGGTGTGAGAGAATTGTAGGTGGGAGAGTATTGTATGTGTGAGAGTATTGTATGTGTGAGAGTTTTGTAGGTGTGAGAGTAATAAAGTTGGTAGAATTACCGACAATATGCACTTGTGTCCTTTTACTTTACAGGTGTGAGAGTAATGTAGGTGTGAGAGTATTGTAGGCGTGAGAATATTGCGGGTTTGAGAGAAGTGTAGGTGGGAGAGTATTGTAGGTGGGAGAGTATTGCAGGTGGGAGAGTATTGTAGGCTTAAGAGTATTGTAGGTGTGAGAGTATTGTAGGTTACCTGGAGGTTATTCCGGGGATCAACGCCCCCGCGGCCCGATCCACGACCAGGCCTCCCGGTGGATCAGGGCCTGATCAACCAGGCTGTTACTGGTGGCCGCACGCAGTCCAACGTACGAACCACAGCCCGGCTGATCCGGCACTGATTTTAGGTATCTGTCCAGCTCTCTCTTGAAGGCAGCCAGGGGTTTATTGATAATTCCCCTTATGCTTGGTGGGAGGCTGTTGAACAGTCTTGGGCCCCGGACACTTATGGTGTTTTCTCTTAGTGTGAGAGTATTGTAGGTGTGAGAGTATTGTAGGCGTGAGAGTATTGTAGGTGGGAGAGTATTGTATGTGTGAAAGTACTGTATGTGTGAGAGTTTTGTAGATGAGAGAGTATTGCAGGTGTGAGAGTATTGTATGTGTGAGAGTACTGTATGTGTGAGAGTATTGTAGGTGGGAGAGTATTGTAGGTGTGAGAGTATTGCAGATGTGAGAGTATTCTAGGTGGGAGAGTATTGTAGGTTGGAGAGTATTGTATGTGGGAGAGTATTGTAGGTGGGAGAGTATTGTAGGCGTGAGAGTATTGCAGGTGTGAGAGTATTGTATGTGTGAGAGTATTGTATGTGTGAGAGTATTGTATGTGTGAGACTACTGTATGTGTGAGAGTATTGTAGGTTTGAGAGTACTGCAGGTGTGAGAGTATTGCAGGTGTGAGAGTATTGTATGTGTGAGAGTATTGTATGTGTGAGAGTACTGTATGTGTGAGAGTATTGCAGGTGTGAGAGTATTGCAGGTGTGAGAGTATTGTAGGTGTGAGTATTGTATGTGTGAGAGTGTTGCAGGTGTGAGAGTGTTGCAGGTGTGAGAGTATTGCAGGTGTGAGAGTATTGCAGGTGTGAGAGTATTGCAGGTGTGAGAGTATTGTAGGTGTGAGAGTATTGCAGATGTGAGAGTATTGTACGTGTGAGAGTATTGTATGTTTGATAGTATTGTATGTGTGAGAGTATTGTATGTGTGAGAGTATTGTATGTGTGAGAGTATTGTATGTGAGAGAGTGCTGTATAGTGTGAGAGTATTGTAGGTGTGTGAGTATTGCAGGTGTGAGAGTATTGTAGGTGTGAGAGTATTGTAGGTGTGAGAGTATTGTATGTGAGAGTATTGCAGTTGAGAGTATTGCAGGTGTGAGAGTATTGTAGGTGTGAGGAGTATTTTAGGCGTGAGAGTATTGCAGGTGTGAGTCTTGCAGGTGTGAGAGTATTGTAGGTGGGAGAGTATTGCTGGTGCGAGAGTATTGTAGGTTGGAGAGTATTGCAGGTGTGAGTGTTGCAGGTGTGAGTGTTGCAGGTGTGAGAGTATTGTAGGTGCAGAGTATTGCAGGTGTGAGAGTATTGTAGTGTGAGAGTATTGTATGTGTATGTATTGTAGCGTGAAAGTATTGTAGGTGTGAGAGTATTGTAGGTATGAGGATATTGTAGGTGAGAGTATTGTAGGCGTGAGAGTTTTGTAGGTGGGAGAGTATTGCAGGTGTGAGAGTATTATAGGCTTGAGAGTATTGTAGGTGTGAGTGCGGTTCAGGAATGGTCAGTGTGACGTCACGTCTTCCTGAAGGAAGTGGGGGGGGTTACATTACATTCTCAGGCCCGCTGGGACATTCCCATCTCCCCCACCTCCACTCCATTCCCCTACCCATCTCCTGATATCGCCCCCATCTCCCAGGGATGAGGGGAGAATGTCCCACCTCCTTACCCCCGTTCCCATTCTCTACCTCCTCCATTTCCTGAGGTTATGGGGTGTCCTTACTCCCCTTCCCATTCTGTACCTCATCCCTCTTCTGAGGTTATGGGGTGTCCTTTCTCCCCTTCCCACTCTCTACCTCTCCCCCCTCCTGATGTTATGAAGACTACTGTCTACTTGGCTGACAGTGACCCACTTGTAAGGTGGTACGCCATGTTGCGTCTACTGTACGCAGTTATACGCCCTCACGATTTTTTAATTGACGCACGCTGGCTAGCAGGCTGGCTGGCTGGCTGGCTGGCAGGCTGGTACGCAGGCAGGCTGGCAGGCTGACAGGCTGGCAGGGAAGGGCAAAGAAAACCACAGAGTTCAATCTAGGGGACTAGGGACTACAAACCTCACTCAAGGAAAAGGATCTTGGGGTGAGTATAACACCCAGCACGTCTCCGGCGCACATCAAATAACTGCTGCAGCATATGGGCGCCTAACAAACCTAAGAACAGCATTTCGACATCTAAATAAGGAGTCATTCAGGACCCTGTACACTGTGTACGTTAGGCCCATATTGGAATATACAGCGCCAGTTTGGAACCCACACCTAGGCAAGCATGTGAGGAAACTAGAGAAAGTGCAAAGGTTTGCACTTTCTCTAGTCCCGGAGCTAAGGGGCATGTCCGAGGAAAGACTAAGGTAAATCGACTTGACGATACTGGAAGACAGGAGAGATAGAGGGGATATGATAACGACATATAAAATCCTGAGAGGAATCGACAAGGTGGACAGAGACAGGATGTTCCAGAGATGGGACACAACAACAGTTGGAAGTTTAAGACTCAGATGAATCACAGGGTCATTAGGAAATGTTTCTTCAGTCACAGAGTTATCAGGAAGTGGAATAGTCTGGGAAGTGATGTAGTGGAGGCAGGATCCATACATAGCTTTAAGAATAGGTATGATAAAGCGCATGGAGCAGGAAGAGTGACCCAGTAGCGACCAGTGAAGAGGCGGGACCAGGAGCTATGACTCGACCCCTGCAACTCAACTAGGTGAGTACACACACACACACACACACACATACACACACATTACTCAACATAATGACTTAGCTGGGAGAGTAGTGTCTGTTACGTAGTTAGTGGTAGGAGGATCGAACTTCATACCGCTGATCGCTGGATATCACACACAGTTTTACCGCCTCATAAGTATACAAAACTTAAACGAAAAATAACTTCTTCCGCATCCAGGTGAGTGTACTGTCCTGCCTCCCTGAGACACAAGTATTTCCTAACGTTCCCATCACTTGTGTGTACTGGGCTGCCACCAGGTACAGTCTGACCACCGTCTCTCTGACCACCTTCCCGTCTCATACCGCCTTCTCTCTGACCACCTTCCCATCTCATACCTCTAATATCCTCTCTCTTCGGTTCACTGGACATACGTTGTAAGTTGTAATGTGTTGCTTGGTGCTTCGCTCCTCTGTGCAGCAAAAGGCAACAAACTGTCGGCAACTTGAGGAGAATGGACGGGAATGCATTCACTGAGGACACCTTTATTGAAGACCGGCAGTGAAGGTGTCCTACGTTCATGTCCTCTGGTTCAGTAGCCTCAAACTCTCATAGTTAACATAGTGCTGTAGTATGTCGTGCACAGTGTCCTGAAAGATTCTTTGTTGAGGTTTCTGAAGGTTTTTCAGAGTAAAACAAGACTTAACATAAGAAGGAAGGAGCACTGCAGCAGGTCTACTGGCCCATGCAAGGCAGGTTCATCTCACACCCACTCATGTATTTATGTAACCTATTTTTAAAAACTACACAAAGTTTGTTCCACTCATCCACAACACCATTATTTTCCTATATCTTTTCTGAAGGAGGAGTGTTAATGTTGCAGTTTAAAAACTGTAGTGTAAAGCACCCTTCTGGCAAGACAGTGATGGAGTGAATGATGGTAAAAGTTTTTCTTCTTCGGGCCACCCTGCCTTGGTGGGAATCGGCCAGTGTGTTAATAAAAAAAAAATCTTTTCAGAATCTAATTTTTTCCAGCTTGAAACCAGTGCTGCGAGTCCTGTCTTGGTTAGATATATTTTTAGCACATTATTTGCATTCCCTTTATTTATTCCCGTTTTCCATTTATACACCTGAGTTATATCCTCCATAATTCTACGCCTTTCTAGAGAGTGTAGTTTCAGGCCCCTCAGTCTATTCTCGTAGGAAAGATTTCTGATACATGGAATCAACTTTGTCAGGAATAACTGAAGTATAATGAACACTTGCCATTACTCAATAATAACCTACATAGAGACAGAAACTCAGAAATTAATTGATCTATATATTTCACGACTCTGCTGGGGTCGAAATATACAGATCAACTAATTTTCTGAGTTTGTCTCCATATGGGTTATTATTGAGCATATTGGTATATATTTCGTTGTTAGCCAGGAAGCCTCTCTACTGAAGAGGGTCTCTGGGCCCGAAATATACTGATATCTGATATCTTCCCATCCGTCCTTTATTCTGTACGTGAGTTCTGTCCTCTCAGATTGCATGACCTTGCACTTCATTGTATTAAAGTGTAGTGTATGTCTGTTCTCTGAGTGTGTGTGTGTGTGTGTGTGTGTGTGTGTACTCACCTATTTGTGGTTGCAGGGGTCGAGTCTTAGCTCCTGGTCCCGCCTCTTCACTGGTTGCTACTGGGTCCTCTCTCTCCCTGCTCCATGTGTATGTGTGTGTCAGTGTAGAAGACACGCCTACTCCAGTAAGGCGTCGTTGTGTAAGTCAGAGCGAAGAGTTGACGACCTTTCTGGGAAGCTGTCCATTAGTGCCACCATGATGGTGAATTAGTGCCACCATGATGGTCAACTAGTGCAACTATGATGGTCAACTAGTGCCACCATGATGGTCAACTAGTGCCACCATGATAGTCAACTAGTGCCATCATAATGAACTAGTGGCACCATAATGACGAACTGGTGCTATCATAATGGACTAGTGCCACCATGGTTGTAAATTAAAGCGAGAAATTACTTGAAAATTTGAGGATCGCTACCATGTCTGTCTCAGCCACTACCATGTCTGTCTCAGCCACTACCATGTCTGTCTCAACCACTACCATGTGTGTCTCAGCCACTACCATGTCTGTCTCAACCACTACCATGTCTGTCTCAGCCACTACCATGTCCGTCTCAACCACTACCATGTCTGTCTCAGCCACTACCATGTCCGTCTCAACCACTACCATGTCTGTCTCAATCACTACCATGTGTGTCTCAGCCACTACCATGTCTGTCTCAACCACTACCATGTCTGTCTCAGCCACTACCATGTCTGTCTCAGCCACTACACTACCATGTCTGTCTCAGCCACTACCATGTCTGTCTCAGCCACTACCATGTCTGTCTCAACCACTACCATGTCTGTCTCAGCCACTACCATGTCTGTCTCAGCCACTACACTACCATGTCTGTCTCAACCACTACCATGTCTGTCTCAGCCACTACCATGTCTGTCTCAGCCACTACCATGTCTGTCTCAACCACTACCATGTCTGTCTCAGCCACTACCATGTCTGTCTCAACCACTACTATGTCTCAACCACTACCATGTCTGTCTCAACCACTACTATGTCTCAACCACTACCATGTCTGTCTCAACCACTACCATGTCTGTCTCAACCACTACTATGTCTCAACCACTACCATGTCTGTCTCAACCACTACCATGTCTGTCTCAACCACTACTATGTCTCAACCACTACCATGTCTGTCTCAACCACTACCATGTCTGTCTCAACCACTACCATGTCTGTTTCAACCACTACATCTCTCTCAGCCACTACCATATCTGCCTCAGCCACTACTATGTCAAGCCTCTTGTTGTGTACGAAATGGTATATAATACCGACAAGATGAGAGTAAGACACATGTGCAACATCTGGGTATCTTTATTGTAGACGTTTCGCCATCCAGTGGCTTTATCAATACATACAAATTCTACTGTCTTCAAGTTATGGCCTAGAATTTGTATTGATAAAGCCACTGGATGGCGAAACGTCTACAATAAAGATACCCAGATGTTGCACATGTGTCTTACTCTCAAGCCTCTTGTGTTCATAACTAGCTATTTCAGTGTGTAGGTTTGGTATCAGTCCTTTCAGTATCTCCGACGTATAGATTATAATGTATCTTTCTCGCCTACGTTGTAAGGAGTACGGTTCTAGGGACTTAAGCAATCCCAGCAATTTAGGTTCTTAACTATACGAGCTGTGAGGTTTCTCTCTACATTTTCCAGCTTAGTAATTTTTCCTCTCTTCAAGGTGACTGTTAGTACACAGCAGATGTACTAGGAAAGCTTCTGTGGTTGTGGGATGAGACAGTAAGGTCACAGTTAGTGCCACTGATACAACTAAGTCACAGTTGTACTGGTTGTAAGATCATCCTATTGTAATCTGTGTGGGTGCGTGATTACAGAGTTGGGTGTGGTATGTACGTGGACCAAGATTCATGTCCTCGCTCAGTATTCTTATTCATATTTATTCATGAATATGCGTTGAGTCAAGTGCGAGCATGCATGCGTCTAAGAGTGAATGCGTGCATTCGTCAGTGAGTGCATGCGGGTGAGGACGTACAAGTGCGCGCAAGATGTACCTGTATAAAGGCGCACGGACATCTGTAAGCACGTGCGTACGTGCGTGTGTTTTGTGTGGGCCGCGTGCACGCTGCGTCACAGGTGCCTGCAGAGTATAGTCATTAAGAGTGCGCTAGGCAGACGCATTGCGGTGCGGTGTACTCACTCGCTTGTGTTTGCGGGGGTCGAGTTTTGGTTCTTGGCCCCGCCTGCAAGACCACCTTGATCAGCATTACTGACTTCTGGTCTCTTGGACCTTATCATATCTAATCTTGAAGCTGTGTAGTGAGTTTGGTTGCACTACTGCCTCATCCAAGTCACTTTTCAACTATTCTGAGACTAAATACAAAGATACATACTTACGGCTCATCTGTGTCTTGATCCTTGTCCTCTTAATTCAGTCTGTCCCTCTATGTCCTCCTGTTCTTCTCTCCTCTAAGGTCGTCAGGGTCAATTCTTTCACCATCTCATAATGCATTTTTCTCAGTTCTGGTTCTAGTCTGGTTGCAAACCTTTAGACCTTTTCCACTTTCTTCTGGTGTTTGACCACGTGTGGGCTTCAGTCACCTCACCTACATATATTCACCTATATGGTTGCAGGGGTCGAATCTCAGCTCTTGGCCCCGCCTCTTCGTTACTAGGTTCACACTCTCCTTGCTTCGAGGGCCTCTTCATACCTCTTCTTAAAGCTATATATAGATCCTGCCTCTACCACTTTATTCCCTAAGTCGTTCCACTTCCTGATTAAAGCTGAAGAAATATTTCCTAATATTCCTGTGATTCATCTGAGTTTTCAGCTTCCAGCTGTGCCCTCGTGTTCCTGTTTCTCATCTCTCAGATACTCTGTCCTTGTGTGTGTGTGGGGGGGGAGGAAGGGTAGGATGAGATAACTACAGTGTTTTAAATATCAATAAGGCAGACACTACTGCATCCTGCACCAGTAATGGAGAGTAACGCACTGTTTCACTCCTCCTCCTGAAAACACAGTTTGCCTTCTTACTCATTGTTTTAGTGCACGCGAGAGAGAGAGAGAGAGAGAAGAGTAATAAAAAGTGGTCCATCAGGTTTAAGACGTGGTGCTAGCAGAGAGAGGTTGTGTGTGTGGGAGGGTGAGGTTGGCACCAGTGGTTGCTTGGTAAACACATCTTGGTAAGCCTGTGTTCACTTAACTGTGCTCACCTAGCTGTGCTCACCTAGCTGGGTGTGCTAGGTTCGAGCTACAGTTTCTGGGTCTCTCCTTCTCTTACCAGTTTTACCTGCGTGAGTAGTATTTGCATTAAAATTAAAGAATGTTGTTCACCTTCCTCGTTCTCGTGCGTTCCTCTCGTTCACTCAGACGTTCAGTCCCTGCCACTTACACCTTGATGTAGTGCTTGCTGGGGTTCAGTCCTTCCTCTGCCTCTCTGTCCACCCTGCCAGTGCCTCTCTGTCCTCTCTGCCAGTGCCTCTCTATCCTCCCTGCCAGTGCCTCTCTGTCCTTCCTGCCAGTGTCTCTATTCTCCTTGCCAGTGCCTCTCTGTCCTCTCTGCCAGTGCCTCTCTATCCTCTCTGCCAGTGCCTCTTTATCCTCCCTGCCAGTGTGTCTATTCTCCTTGCCAGTGCCTCTCTGTCCTTCCTGCCAGTGCTTCTATCCTCCTGCCAGTGCTTCTATCCTCCCTGCCAGTGTTTCTATCCTCCCTGCCAATGCTTCTATCCTCCCTGCCAATGCTTCTATCCTCCCTGCCACTGTATCTCCGAGGTCCTTGCCAATATCTCCATCCTCCCTGCCAGTGCCTCTCTGTTATCCCTGCCAGTGCTTCTATCCTACCTGCCAGTACTTCTATCCTTCCTGCCAGTGCCTCTCTGTCCTCCCTGCCAGTGCCTCTACCCTCCCTGCCAGTGCCTCTACCCTCCCTAGCAGTGCCTCTATTCTCCCTGCCAGTTCCTCTCTATCCTCCCTGCCAGTGCCTCTCTGTCCTCCCTGCCAGTGCTTCTCTATCCTCCCTGCCAGTTCCCATGGATAGAGGCATGGTTGACAAATAGGCAGCAGAGAGTTTGCATAAATGGGGAGAAATCAGAGTGGGGAAGCGTCACGAGCGGTGTTCCACAGGGGTCAGTATTGAGCCCCCTGCTGTTCACAATCTACATAAACGACATAGATGAGGGCATAAAGAGCGACATCAGCAAGTTTGCCGATGACACCAAAATAGGCCGTCGAATTCATTCTGAAGATTGAGACACTTATGCAGCATATGGGAATCTTTATTCAGGAAACGTTTCGCCACACAGTGGCTTCATCAGTCCAATACAAAGAGGAAGGCGTAAGGAGAGGAGGAGTATGAGGTAATCAGTCCCTCAACCTGGAGTCGATGTGTTCAGTCCATCAATCTTTGATGGACTGAACACATCGACTCCAGGTTGAGGGACTGATTTACCTCATACTCCTCCTCTCCTTACGCCTTCCTCTTTGTATTGGACTGATGAAGCCACTGTGTGGCGAAACGTTTCCTGAATAAAGATTCCCATATGCTGCATAAGTGTCTCAATCTTCAACATGTCGGTTTTTCAAACCATTCATCACGAATTCATTCTGGCGAGGACATTAGAGCACTCCAGGAAGATTTGAATAGACTGATGCAGTGGTCGGAGAAGTGGCAGATGCAGTTTAATATAGACAAATGCAAAGTTCTAAATGTTGGACAGGACAATAACCATGCCACATATAAACTAAATAATGTAGATCTTAATATTACGGATTGCGAATGAGATTTAGGAGTTCTGGTTAGAAGTAATCTGAAACCAAGACAACAGTGCATAAGTGTTCGCAATAAAGCTAATAGAATCCTTGGCTTCATATCAAGAAGCATAAATAATAGGAGTCCTCAGGTTGTTCTTCAACTCTATACATCCTTGGTTAGGCCTCATTTAGATTATGCTGTGCAGTTTTGGTCACCGTATTACAGTATGGATATAAATGCTCTGGAAAATGTACAAAGGAGGATGACAAAGTTGATCCCATGTGTCAGAAACCTTCCCTATGAGGATAGACTAAAGGCCCTGAATCTTCACTCTCTAGAAAGACGTAGAATTAGGGGGGATATGATTGAGGTGTATAAATGGAAGACAGGAATAAATAAAGGGGAAGTAAATAGTGTGCTGAAAATATCTAGCCTAGACAGGACTCTCAGCAATGGTTTTAAGTTGAAAAAAATCAGATTCAGGAAGGATATAGGAAAGTACTGGTTTGGTAATAGAGTTGTGGATGAGTGGAACAAACTCCCAAGTACAGTTATAGAGGCCAGAACGTTGTGTAGCTTTAAAAATAGGTTGGATAAATACATGAGTGGATGTGGGTGGGTGTGAGTTGGACCTGATAGCTTGTGCTACCAGGTCGGTTGCCGTGTTCCTCCCTTAAGTCAATGTGACCTGACCTGACTAGGTTGGGTGCATTGGCTTAAGCTGGTAGGAGACTTGGACCTGCCTCGCATGGGCCAGTAGGCCTGCTGCAGTGTTCCTTCGGTCTTGTGTTCTTATGTTCTATCCTCCCTGCCAGTGCCTCTGTCGTCTCTGCCAGTTCCTCTCTATCTTCCCTGCCAATGTATCTCTGCCGTCCCTGCCAGTGCTTCTCTATCCTCCCTGCCAGTGCCTCTATCCTCCCTGTCAGTGCCTCTATCCTCCCTACCAGTGCCTGTCTAGCCTCCCTGCCAGTGCCTCTCTATCCTCCTTGCCAATGCTTCTCTGTCCTCCCTGCCAGTGCCTCTCATTCTTCCCTGCCAGTGCCTCTCTGTCCTCCCTGCCAATGTCTCTATCCTCCCTGCCAGTGCTTCTCTGTCCTCCCTGCCAGTGTTTCTCTGTCCTCTCTGCCAATGTCTCTATCCTCCCTGCCAGTGCCTCTATCCTCCCTGCCAGTGCCTCTATCCTCCCTGCCAGTGCTTCTCTGTCCTCCCTGCCAGTGGCTCTCATTCTTCCCTGCCAGTGCCTCTCTGTCCTCCCTGCCAATGTCTCTATCCTCCCTGCCAGTGCTTCTCTGTCCTCCCTGCCAGTGTTTCTCTGTCCTCTCTGCCAATGTCTCTATCCTCCCTGCCAGTGCTTCTATTCTCCCTGCCAGTGCCTCTCTGTCCTCCCTGCCAGTGCCTCTTTCCTCCCTGCCAGTGTCTCTCCTCTTTGCCAGTGCCTCTATCCTCCATGCCAGTGCCTCTATCCTCCCTGCCAGTGATTCTTTCCTCCCTGACAGTTACTCTATCCTCCCTGTCAGTGCCTTTACCCTCCCTACCAGTGTCTCTATCCTCCCTGTCAGTGCCTCTATCCTCCCTGCCAGTGTCTATCATCCTTGTAAGTGTCCCGCAATGCTCCCTCTCACTGTCTATTCTCCCTATGAAGGTCTCTCTAACCTCCCTGTCATCGTATCTATCCTACCTTTGTGTGTGTGTGTGTGTGTGTGTGTGTGGTGTTTTGTGTGTGTGTGTGTGTGTGTATGTGTATGTGTGTGTGTGTGTGTTGTGTGTTATGTGCGTGTGTGTATATATGTATGTGTGTGTGTGTGTTTCCGTGGATTTAGGAGTGTATTGTGTGAGGTGGAATGAAAGAAAGGAACAGCACCCTCCAGGGAGGGTACAGGCAGTCAGTCGGAGGGAGGGAACAGCACCTCCAGGAGGGTACAGGCAGTCAGTCGGAGGGGGGGGAACAGCACCCTCCCAGGGAGGGGACAGGCAGTCATCGGGGGGGAGGAACAGCACCCCCCAGGGAGGTACAGGCAGTCAGTCGGAGGGGAGGGAACAGGCCCTCCAGGGAGGGTACAGGCAGTCATCGGAGGGAGGAACCAGCACCCTCCAGGAGGGTACAGGCAGCAGTCGGAGGGAGGGAACAGCACCCTCCAGGGAGGGTACAGGCAGTCAGTCGGAGGGGAGGGAACAGCACCCTCCAGGGAGGGTACAGGCAGTCAGTCGGGGGGAGGGAACAGGGGCCCTCCAGGGAGGGTACAGGCAGTCAGTCGGAGGGAGGGAACAGCGCCCTCCAGGGAGGGTACAGGGAGTCAGTCGGAGGGAGGAACAGCGCCCTCCAGGGAGGGTACAGGCAGTCAGTCGGAGGGAGGGAACAGCGCCCTCAGGGAGGTAAAAAGGCAGTCAGTCGGAGGGGAGGGAACAGCACCCTCCAGGGAGGGTACAGGCAATCAGTCGGAGGGGAGGGGAAAAGCGCCCTCCAGGGAGGGTACAGGCAGTCAGTCGGAGGGGAAGGGGAAAAGCACCCTCCAGGGAGGGTACAGGCAATCATCCCGGGGGGGAGGGAACAGCGCCCTCCAGGGAGGGTACAGGCAGTCAGTCGGAGGGGGGGGAACAGCGCCCTCCAGGGAGGGTAACAAGCAGTCATCGGAGGGAGGGGAAAAAGCCCCCTCCAGGGAGGGGGACAGGCAGTCAGTCGGAGGGAAGGGAACAGCACCCTCCAGGGAGGGTACAGGAGTCAGTCGGAGGGGAGGAACCAGCGCCCTCCAGGGAGGGTACAGGCAGTCAGTCGGAGGGAGGGAACAGCGCCCTCCAGGGGGTACAGGCAGTCATCGAGGAGGGGAACAGCGCCCTCCAGGGAGGGTACAGGCATCAGTCGGAGGGAAAGGGAACAGCACCCCCATGGAGGGTACAGGCAGTCAGTCGGAGGGAGGGAACAGCGCCCTCAGGGAGGGTACAGGCAGTCAGTCGGAGGGAGGGAACAGCGCCCTCCAGGAGGGTACAGGCAGTCAGTCGAGGGGAGGGAACAGCGCCCTCCAGGGAGGGTACAGGCAGTCAGTCGGAGGGAGGGAACAGCGCCCTCCAGGGAGGTACAGGCATCAGTCGGAGGGGAGGGAACAGCGCCCTCCAGGGAGGGTACAGGCAGTCAGTCGGAGGGGAGGGAACAGCGCCCTCCAGGGAGGGTACAGGCAGTCAGTCGGAGGGGAGGGAACAGCGCCCTCCAGGGAGGGTACAGGCAGTCAGTCGGAGGGGAGGGAACAGCACCCTCCAGGGAGGGTACAGGCAGTCAGTCGGAGGGGAGGGAACAGCGGCCTCCAGGGAGGGTACAGGCAGTCAGTCGGAGGGGAGGGAACAGCGCCCTCCAGGGAGGGTAGGGAACAGCGCCCTCCAGGGAGGGTACAGGCAGTCAGTCGGAGGGGAGGGAACATCACACTCCAGGGAGGGTACAGGCAGCCAGTCGGAGGGGAGGGAACAGCGCCCTCTAGGGAGGGTATAGGCAGTCAGTCGGAGGGGAGGGAACAGCGCCCTCCAGGGAGGGTATAGGCAGTCAGTCGGAGGGGAGGGAACAGCGCCCTCCAGGGAGGGTACAGGCAGTCAGTCGGAGGGGAGGGAACAGCACCCTCCAGGGAGGATACAGGCAGTCAGTCGGAGGGGAGGGAACAGCACCCTCCAGGAGGGTCAGTGCATCAGTCGAGGAGTAACAGCGCCTCCAGGAGGTAAAGACAGTCAGTCGGAGGGATGTAACACCGCATCCAGGGAGGGTACAAGCATGGCAGTGGAGAGGGAGGTTAACAGCACCTCCAGAGGAGGGTACAGGCAGTCAGATCGGAGGGGAGGGAGAGCAGCGGCCTTCCATGAGGGTACAGGCAGTCAGTGGAGGGGAGGGGAGTTAACAGCGCCCCCAGGAGGGTAGCAGGCAGTCAGATCGGAGGGAGGGAAACAGCACACTCCGAGGGAGGGTATCAGGCAGTCGAGTCGGAGGGGAGGGAACAGCACACTCCAGGGAGGGTCGTGCAACCAGAGGTAATTTTGCTTGCTGTGATTGACAGGTTATCAGGTGTGAGGGAGAGGCGAGAGGGAGTTAATAGGATGGAGGAGAGAGGGAGTTAATAAGGTGGAGGAGAGATGGAGTTAATAAGATGGAGGAGAGAGGGAGTTTAATAAGATGAAGGAGAGAGGGAGTTAGTAAGATGGAGGAGGAGGGAGTTAGTAAGATGGATTAGAGAGGGCGTTAGTAAGATGGAGGAGAGAGGGAGTTAATAGGATGAGGAGGAGAGTGAGTTAATAAGATGGAGAGATGGAGTTAATAAGGTGGAGGGAGAGGGATTAATAAGAATGGAGGAAGAGGGAGTTAATGAAGATGGAGGAGAGAGGGAGTTAATAGGATGGAGGAGAGAGGAGTTAATAGAGAGGATGAAGAGAGGGAGTTAATAGGATGAGGAGAGAGGGAGTTAATAGGATGGAGGAGAGAGGGAGTTAATAGGATGGAGGAGAGAGGGAGTTAATAGGATGGAGGAGAGAGGGAGTTAATAGGATGGAGGAGAGGAGGAGGGAGTTAATAGGATGGAGGAGAGAGGGAGTTAATAGGATGGAGGAGAGAGGGAGTTAATAGGATGGAGGAGAGAGGGAGTTAATTATTAAGGAATCAATATCATTATTGTTGTTTTTATTATTATTATTTATTATTATTATTATTATTATTTATTAATAATAATAATATTATTATTATTATTATTATCATAATTATTAAGAAGTGTATACGGAAGCGCTCAACTCTTACTGCGGAACTTGAAGTACTCTGGTGTGATCCAAGGAAGGGAAGTACTCTGGTGTGATCCAAGGAAGGGAAGTACTCTGTGTGATCCAAGGAAGGGAAGTACTCTGGTGTGATCCAAGGAAGGGAAGTACTCTGGTGTGATCCAAGGAAGGGAAGTACTCTGGTGTGATCCAAGGAAGGGAAGTACTCTGGTGTGATCCAAGGAAGGGAAGTACTCTGGTGTGATCCAAGGAAGGGAAGTACTCTGGTGTGATCCAAGGAAGGGAAGGATAGCATCAGTTTCTCTGATCAGAAGAAAAGAAGGGAGATGGAGGACGAAAAATTAGAAACACGGAAGAGTGCAGAAGAAGAAAAAAAAGAGGTGGGAGGGAGGGAGGAAGGAAGATGGAGAAGGAGAATAAGGAAGTAAGAAGATAGTGTCAGGGGCAGCATCAACTGAGGAGGCGCCTCCATCATTCTATTCTTAGTACTTATGATAGTGTTGTGGTGTACCCCCCGTCCTCTGTACCGTCGTGTACATCTTTTAGTGCACTGTCGTGTGGCTGGTGTACTGCATTAATGTGTGAAGAGAGAGAGAGAGAGAGAGAGTCAAGATAGCTGTGTGTATCCCACACAAGAGTTACTGTCGCTTCACCCTGTTAGACGGTCACTTCCTGTCCTGAGTCAGCGGTAATACAGCAGGCGGCACTTCCTCTCCCACTTTTGATACATTTGTATGTAGCACACAACACATGGTCAGAGTGGAAAGTGCTTCCTACATGAGTCTTGGTAGGTAGTCGTGGTAGTGGATACTGTGGTGGTATTGATAGTGGTCGCGGTATTAGTGAAGGTGTTAGTGGAGGTATTGGGGAGGGGGTGTTAGTGGAGGTATTGGGGAGGGGATGTTAGTGAAGGTAGTGGTGGTGTTACTGAGGGTAGTGGTGTGGTGTTAGTGGAGGTACTGGAGATGTTAGTGGAGGTATTGGGGGATGTTAGTGAAGGTAGTGGTGGTGTTGCTGAGGGTAGTGGTGTAGAGTGGTGGAGGGATAATGAAAGTTCTGGTGTTAGAGAGAGTACATAGTAGGAGTCTTGATGAAATTTCTCCCTAACATAGGAAGAAGTGATGGGGGCTAATAATTAAAGTGAGCCGAGGGAAAGTAATGAGACCTGATAGGAGCTCACCATGAGTCGTGGGACGAGTAAAGAAACTGTGGGAACCAAGGAGGAGAGCCTTCAAGGCAGTAGACATGGAGGAACTACCAGACAAGTGGAGAAACATAAACGTGATGCAAACATAGGATTTCAGGAACCACAACCCAGTACTGTTGGTGACAAGAAGTTAGAAGTTAAACAAACCATTAGGAAAGAGAATAGTCGAACATTCATTCAGGTTTGGGATATCCCGTCTCACGAACTCCCTAGAATTCTACTGTAGAGTAATAGATACTAGAGACTGAGAGGAGTGGTATTTAATACCTTCTGAAAGGAGGAATTTAATACTCTATCACAGCAGAAGTTGATCAAGAAACTGGAATAACATACAGGAACATCAGAGGAATTTCTCAATGGATGTAGGATGACTTGAGAAACAGAAGGTAGATGTGATTGTATGAGAGGATGTTTCACACTGGTCACAGGTCACTAGTACTTGCTACGTTACTTCTGATATCAGTAAGCGACCTGTTTGTCTGCTCTCTGGTACCCTGTCTAAAAATTCATGTTATGTTTCTGAATCCAAGTTGTTCTGAGACGAATCCAGTGTTGTTGTTATCACTGCGTCTGAGCCTCATTCACCCCACGTACCTCTCTTGATAGTGACTCAGTGATTTGTAGACTAATATTGTGTATCTTACAGTGAGCGAGAAGGGCTGAATATGTATGTGCCTAGCAGAGCCTGTGTGAGTAAGATTGTTGAAGCTTAACTTTGGCTGGAATTAACAGTAGGATGGACGAGTTTTGAGTGACTGAATTCTGTCTGCGGTCTTCTTTGCCCTTCCCCGACCTTCATGACTTTATACTTGGTGCGTAGGCCTGGTCCAGTTGCTGGACCAGGCCTGCCGCCTATCCAGATCCCTTTGTAGTCCTGCCTAGTCCTCCTCCGATTGAATTCTCCTCATTAACTTCACATCGTCTGCAAACAGGGACATTTTTGAGTCTATTCCTTCCGTCATGTCATTCACATATACCAGAAACAGCACCGGAGCTAGGACTGACACCTGTGGAACCCCGATCGTCACAGGCGCTCACTCTGACACCTCGTCACGTACCATGACTCGCTGATGCCTTCCCGTCAGGTATTCTCTGATCCATTGCAGTGCCTTCCCTGTTATACCTGCCTGGTCCTCCAGCTTTTGCACTAATTTCTTGTGTGAAACTGTGTCAAAAGCCTTCTTACAGTCCAAGGAAACCCAAACGTACGCGCGCGCGCGTGCGTGTGTATGTGTACTCACCTAGTTGAGGTTGAAGGGGTCGAGTCCGAGCTCCTGGCCCCGGTGTGTGTGTGTGTGTGTGTGTGTGTGTGTGTGTGTGTGTGTGTGTGTGTGTGTGTGTGTGTGTGTGTGTTAGCTTACACTTTCACATCCACAAACACCAACGTTTTGGTTCAGAGTAAACAATTATACGATTGTCTCATTCTCCATCATCCTGGCTTTCTCCCGCCCTTTCCCCCCTCCCCATAACTCCTCCTTACGGCTAGGTTTTTAATAAGATATGACAAGAACCCTAGTAAAAATAAGTCACTTTGTCTGACTTCCTTTGTGTTATCCTTGTGGGTAAGTTACACATACTGTGTTACTATGTATGATAGTTGTAGTCGCCTAAATATGTGTACCTGTACCTAAATAAACTTAACTCCCATCCCTCACCACTCCCCTTTCCTCTCATCTTCCCATCACTAACAATCACTGATGAACTTCCATCTCCCACTCATCTCATTCCACAACCCAACTCTTCACTCCCTCCTCCCCATCCCTTCTCCAGACTCGTCTCTTGTTCTCTCTCCCCATTCCTCCCCGACTTCCTTCTACTTTACCCCCCATCGGTTCTCCCTACTCCCCATCCCTCGTCACTCCCCTTCCTCTCCCCACTACCCATCACTTATCAACATTTCACACCCGCTCGTCTCATTCTTCACCCATTTTTATCCCCTGTTCTTTAATACACACACACACACACACACACACACACACACACACACACACACACCACACCACACACACACACACACACACACACACACACACAGGGGCCCAGAAGCTGCAGCTGGACTTTCTCAACTGCAGATATGTATATATAAAGTATATATAAAGTGTTGTCTCTTGCACCAAACCCACACGTTTCCTACCACACCGTGCAACATGCACACCATCACAGGACGAACACTGGGGTGTGGTAGAGGGAGGAGATAGACAGTGGGAGAGGAGATGAAGAAAAGAGAGCATGGGGAAGAGAGAGAGAGAGATGGAGAGACTAGCGTATGTTTAGGTTATAATGTATTTACATCGACGTGCCTATAAATTCATTCTCTCTTTTTTTTTTTTACACAGGGTTTGACAAGGTTAATGACCCCTAGCTTTATTGACAAGCTATTTACAGGTTAAGGATTCCTAACTTTATTGGCAAACTAAGAGCTGTTACATTCTCTCTCTCTCTCTCTCTCTCTCTCTCTCCTCTCTCTCATCTTCTCTCTCCTCTCTCTCTCTCTCTCTCTCTCTCTCTCTCTCTCTCTCTTTCTCACGCAAACGTGTCTGAGCGACTAAACACTGTGCGGAATGTTTCTTAAGGATCGGTCCTCAGTCAAATCTTTTTCACAGTTTATGTAAATCTGTTTGGTGTTGTGTGTTGTGTGTGTGTGGTGTGTGTGTGTGTGTGTGTGTGTGTATGTTGTGTGGTGTGTGTGTATGTGTGTGTGTGTGTGTGTGTGTGTGTGTGTGTGTGTGTGTGTGTGTGTGTGTGGATGGTGTTGTGTGGTCGGAGACGTGGAAGACGAGTCTCAGTGTGAACTAGTGACAAGTGATGTAATTAGGATATAACATTGTTATAAATAAAACAATGTTAGTTACATGTGTAAATAAATATTAGTTATTAGTGTAAATATTATGTTAGATTAAAGAGAGCGAAGCCACAGCTGGAGGTTCTCCCGAGGAGTGAACCTGCGGGTGTGAATGGCACTCTTGGCATGGTTAAGGCACTGGTGGTTGGTCTTGTGTCGTCTTGAAAGTTTGACGACCATCAGTCTCCCCTCTCTTTTCCCCCTCAACTGTCCTCTGGCGCCTCCCCTCCGTCATGCCGGGGAACTTGGCAGCTTCACACTCATCTTCCAGCATCTAAGATATTTGGATCATAGCAGAGTATTTATGAGCTCTCATTATGAAGATGTATATACAGTAGATACAGCAGTCTCACTCTGTTCTTTTCTCTCTCTCTGTCTGTCTGTCTCTCTGTCTCTCTCTCTCTCTGTCTCTCTCTCTCTCTCTCTCTCTCTCTCTCTCTCTCTCTCTCTCTCTGGTTCGGCTTGCAGTCTATAATTTGTATCATATTTGAAGTTCTTGCTGTGGGTTGCTGCTTCTCAAGATAAATGCCACTGTCCAGTAAACTCGCTGTTCCGGGTACATCTAATCTCACTCTCTTTATATGCAGCCTCCTATTCCTTTTCTTCCTCCTTCTCCTACTGTCCTCCTCCGTCTCTTCCTGCTCTACCTTTTCCTCTTCTTCTTCTCTGGTAATTATTCTCGTTTACTTAAAAGAGCTTTCACAAGGCTCGCTCCATCTTAAGAACTCAAGTGACCTTTCCTTCGTCCACTGAGGCGACCCAGCATGTTCAGACCTTCACTTTGTTGTTGATTTTTGTCGTGCAGAATGAAAGTTGAGACTCCGACGGCTTCTGGTCAACAGGTCGTGATGTCGTGCTTCCTGTACCTCCTCTGCCTGCCTCTGGGAGTTTTCTGCTGGCCTAGAATTCTTGCGTTAGAGGTAGGAGGCGAGACAGAATTTTCCACCATTTCGTTCTCATGACTCTCTCTCTCTTCACCAGCACACAGAACAGACACCAGCGTCCGTTTGTCGGAGCGGCATCTTTGGGTAGCAATTAAATTTGGTAGCGACCGACAGGGACGTTAAAGGTGCCTTGGGCGGGAGGGAACTCTTAATTTACCTTGGGCGACACACCTGCTTCCTCGTTAGTGGCTGCCTCGTCAGGTGAGCGACTACATTCAGCGCCCAAGTGAATGATTACTCGGCTCTTTTTTTTACATTTTAGTGGCTGCCTCGTCAGGTGAGTGGCTACATTCAGCTCCCGAGTGCTTAACGGAAGCATATCACTGCATTGTTTTTGTTCGGTGATGGGAGAGCATTGTTTAGCGGGAGAAACAGTACCATCTCCGGTATTTTGTTGTGTCTGGGACCACTCTATCCGTCTTCTCAGGCTGTCTCATTAAACGCTAACAATTGTACCTTCCAGGTGATATATTAATAGAGTGACATTAGGCTTGCAGGCTTGACGCTCTTGCGGGAACACTGGAAAACTTGATTCCTTGACACCGGAAAAAGTCAGACAGTTGGCGGTGATGTGCCATCGCTAGTGCGTCGGGCGAGCCGTGTTATGCGTCAGGTAGTGTCACCAATGAACTCGTGAGTCACAATGGTACCGGTCCCACCGTGACCATGACTGCCTCGTGCCACTGTCGCTAGGATAATGGAACGTCGGCTGAAGCTGAAGTCTCTGAAGCGGGTCAACAGTCAGAAGGTTCAGGGCTCGGAGAAGAGGGATGTGGGGCTGCGCTCCCCGGGGGCTCCCAAGAAGCCCCTACTCAAGTCGCTCTCCGGGGACTGGCGGCTACACCTCGGCTCCCCACAGATCGACTTCGAGTCGACGCCTGTCGACTTCTCCACTCCGTCGCTACACAGGATCGACGAGCTCGATCTGAGTTCGAGTCAGCATCTGTGTCGCAGCGCCACCTGCCCCAGCGTGCCCAGCATGGACCCTTTCTCCCTCACCCATCCCTCACCCTTCCTCACCGTCCCCCCGCCTGAGTCCGTCCGCAGCTCCCCAGGACTATCTAGCATGGGACCTCGCGGACGGGGCATTGGGACCCCTCTTGTTCGCTCCCACGAGGACCCTGGACCCACCATCCCCGGCGGCGAGAGGAGGCCGCATCGAGGTCTCCGCCGCACGCGGTCCAGACCCGAGGGCCCTGCGCCCTCCTTCGGCCCCCGAGCGGGTGCCACAGCCACAGGTGGCACCGGTGGGAGCCTCGGGGCCACCGTCGGTGGCACCATCAAGAGATACGTCAGTCTTCTGCGGAGTCGATCTGCCGTCTCGCACCGAGAGAGACCTACCATAGGTCGCATCAGTCCAGGTAACGAATCAGCTTGACTCTGTTGCATGTATTTGTTAAGTTCCTCTATAATTAGCATATATTGTGCACCTGGTACTACCAGGTGTCTAATTTACATGTATTTTCACACACCTGGTACATACACATGATAGGTGACGCTAGGTCACACTTTTTCTACGTATGGACTCACAGCTAACCAACGAAATCCTTCGATGTGTCCTGGACTCCATTTTCACTCGGCGGGTTCGGTTTTGGAACCGGGTCGCCGGGGCGTTGATCCCCCAAAACTTCTTCAAATAAAAACCTCTACACATGTTCTAGTTCTAGTACTAAAAAGATCTCATATATTAGACAAACTGACAGAGAGACTGGCTGAGGAAGGGACGAGGCAAGTGGCCTGGGGAAGGGAGAGGAAAGGGGTAAGGGGAGTGAGGAAAGTGTAGGGGGGTTAGGTAAAGGGACTGACGAAGGGGGAGGGTGGTGAGGTAAAGTGAGTGAGGAATTGGGAGAGTGGTGAGGTAAAGGGAGTGAGGAAGGGGTAGAGTGGTGAGGTAAAGGGAGTGAGGTAAAGGAGTGAGGAAGGGGGAGGGTGGTGAGGTAAAGGAGTGAGGAAGGGGAGAGTGGTGAGGTAAAGGGAGTGAGGAAGGGGAGGGTGGTGAGGTAAAGGGAGTGAGGAAGGGGGAGAGTGGTGAGGTAAAGGAGTGAGGAAGGGGAGAGTGGTGAGGTAAAGGGAGTGAGGTAAAGGGAGTGAGGAAGGGGAGGGTGGTGAGGTAAAGGGAGTGAGGAAGGGGGAAGTGGTGAGGTAAAGGGAGTGAGGAAAGGGAGGTGGTGAGGTAAAGGAGTGAGGAAGGGGTAGAGTGGTGAGGTAAAGGGAGTGAGGAAGGGTAGAGTGGTGAGGTAAAGGGAGTGAGTAAAGGGAGTGAGGAAGGGGGAGGGGGGTAGGTAAAGGGAGTGAGGAAGGGGGAGAGTGGTGAGTAAAGGGAGTGAGGAAGGGGGAGGGTGGTGAGTAAAGGGAGTGAGGAAGGGGGAGGGTGGTGAGGTAAAGGGAGTGAGGAAGGGGAGGGTGGTGAGGTAAAGGGAGTGAGGAAGGGGAAGTGGTGAGGTAAAGGGAGTGAGGAATGGGGAGGGTGGTGAGGTAAAGGGAGTGAGGAAGGGAGAGTGGTGAGGTAAAGGGAGTGAGGAAGGGGAGGGTGGTGAGGTAAAGGGAGTGAGGAAGGGGGAGGGTGGTGAGGTAAAGGGAGTAGGAAGGAAGTGGTGAGGGAAGGGAGTGAGGAAGGGAAGGGTGAGGAAAGGGGTGAGAGGGGGAGAGTGGTGAGGTAAAGGGAGTGAGGAAGGGGAGGGGGAGTAAAGGATAGAGGGGGAGATGTGAGGAAAGGGATGAGGAAGGGGGAGGTGGTGAGGTAAAGGGAGTGAGGAAGGGGGAGAGTGGTGAGGTAAAGGGAGTGAGGAAGGGGGATGGTGGTGAGGTAAAGGAGTGAGGAAGGGGGAAGTGGTGAGGTAAAGGGAGTGGGAAGGGGGGGTGGTGAGGTAAAGGGAGTGAGGGAAAGGGGAGAGTGGTGAGGTAAAGGAGTGAGGAAGGGGGAGGGTGGTGAGGTAAAGGGGGTGAGGAAGGGGAGGGTGGTGAGGTAAAGGGAGTGAGGAAGGGGGGAGGTGGTGAGGTAAAGGGAGTGAGGAAGGGGGAGGTGGTGAGGTAAAGTGAGTGAGGAAGGGGGAGGTGTGAGGTAAAGGGAGTGAGGAAGGGGGAGAGTGGTGAGGTAAAGGGAGTGAGGAAGGGGAGGGTGGTGAGGTAAAGGGAGTGAGGAAGGGGGAGAGTGTGAGGTAAAGGGTAGTGGGGATGGAAAGAGTGGGAAGGGGGAGTTGAGGTAAAGGAGTGATGAAGGGTGGTGAGTGGGGGGTGAAGGGTGGTGAGGTAAAGGGTGAGAGGGGGGTGGTGAGGTAGAAGGGGAGTGAGAAGGGTGAAGGTGAGTGTGGTAATGGGTGGGGAGGAGGGGGGTAGGGTGGGAGGGGGTGAGGTAGGGAGTGTGGAAGGGGGATGAGTGGTGGAGGTATGGGGATGAGGAGGGGGAGGGTGGTGAGGGAAAGGAGTGAGGAAGGGGGAGGGTGGTGAGGTAAGGGGTGAGGAAGGGGGAGAGTGGTGAGTAAGGTGAGTGTGGAAGGTGGGAGAGTGAGTGTAGGGAGGGTGGAGGTAAGGGGGAGGTGGTGGGAGGGGAAAGGTGAGGTGAAGGGGGATGGAGTGGTGAGGTAAAGGGAGTGAGGGTAGGGGGGTTGGTAGGAATGAGGGTGTGAGGATTAGGGGGTGGGGGGGTGGTTTGGAGTGACCTGGTTGATCGTGTGGTTGGTCGTAGTGATGTACCCGTGTGGTAAGGATGTGTGGAGGATGTGATGTTTGTGGAGGGTGGGTGGAAGGGGGAGGTGGGTGAGTAGGTGAGGAGGTGTATGAGGTAGGGTGAGTTGGCCGTGGATCGTAGAGTGTGGTTAATGGAGTAGTGTAGGGATGCGGAGGTTTTCTGTATATCTGCTTAGGTGATCTCCGTTTGTTATGTGTATTTACCCGTTTCTATCTCGCTTTGTTAGATCACCTGCTAGTTTACTTCACTTAGAGTACCCGTGCTATTCAGTCTAGTATTTACCGCGGCTGTGTATCGTCCTGTTTCTAGTGTATCTTACCCGGTTTCTAGTCTTCCTTGGGTTGGTTTATTTGACCCGGTTTTATTCCTTGCTTATACCTTTTATCTTCCGTTTCATTCTTAACCTTTACTTCCTTGGCCGATTTTCTCCCATTTCCTTTTTAACCCTCTATTTTCTTTTTTAAAACTATCCCCCATTCCCTTTTCATATCTTAACCCTTTATCTTCCTTTTCTTTATTCTGACCTTTACCTCTTTTTAATTTTCCCCTTTTTTTTTTATTTCCCCCCTATTTCTTTCTCCCCTTATCTTTCCCTTTTTCCTTTTTTATTTCTTCCCCTTTCTATTTTTCCTTTTTTTTTTTTTTTTCTTTTTTTCCCTTTTCTTTTTTTTTTTTTCTTCCCCTTTTCCCCTTTTTCTTAATTTTTTCCCTTTTTTATTAAAACCCCCCCCCCCCCCCAACCCACCCTTTTACCCCTTTTTTTAATTTAAAAAAAACCCCCCCCAAATAACCCCCCCCCCAAAAAAAACCCCTACTTTTTTTAAACCCAAAAACTCCCCTTTTTTTTAAATTAAACCCTATAAACCTTTCCCCTAAACTTTTCCTTTACAACCGCAAATTGCTTTACCCCCTTTTCTTTCCCTCCAATTTTTCCTTTTTTTCCATACCTTTTTTCCCTTTTTTAAACTTTTAACTTTTTTTTTTAATTCATTCCCCTTTTTCCCAAATTAAAAAATTTTTTAAAAAATTTTTTTAAATTCCCTTTTTTTAAAATTTATCTTCAACTTAAAATCAAAAAATTTTTTTTTATAAATTCCTTTTTTCTTTTTTTTAAACTATTTTTTTTAAAAAATTTTTTTTTAAAAGGGGTGGGGAAGGGGAAGGTGGGGGAAAGGGGATGGGGAAGGGGAGGTGAGGAAAGGTGAGGGGAGAGAGTGAAAAGGGGAAGGGGTGAGGTAAAGGGAGGAGGAAGGGGGGGGTGGTGAGGAAAGGGGATGAGGAAGGGTGGAGGGTGTGAGCGTAAAGTGGAGGAGAGAAGGAGGGGGTGGTAGGATAAAGGAGAGTGAGAAGGGTGGAGAGTGGTGAGGTAAAGGAGGAACGTGGTAAGGGGGAGAGTGGTGAGGTAAAGGGAGTGAGGAAGGGGGAGAGTGGTGAGGTAAAGGGACAGTGGATTACCTCTGACACAACAACACTTCCTCTCAAGGTGATCCATGCCTCTTTTTGTTCGGTTAACATCACCAAGTGTGATATCTGGAAGCCAAGACTTGTATGCTTCCAGCAGGTACTGGACTTTATTACACGGTATATAACATTCCAGCAGGTACTGGACTTTATCACACAGTATATAACATTCCAGCAGGTACTGGACTTTATTACACGGTATATAACATTCCAGCAGGTACTGGACTTTATCACACGGTATATAACATTCCAGCAGGTACTGGACTTTATTACACGGTATATAACATTCCAGCAGGTACTGGACTTTATCACACAGTATATAACATTCCAGCAGGTACTGGACTTTATTACACGGTATATAACATTCCACCAGGTACTGGACTTTATCACACAGTATTACAAAAAAGTAATTTTTAAAAGACGATGGTATTAAGATTTACTTCTTTTGTAATAAAGAGTTCGGGATACATAAATACACACATTAAAATCAATTAATCTTTAATATATATAAATCAACTATCTTTGGTCTAGAGGTATTTGAACTATGATATAATAATAATATGTACATGTTACTATAATAAATTATAATCAGCATTTTACTAAAATATAATTAATAACCCTACACAGGGTACAACTCTTGACACTACTGTCACTATATATATATATCTCTATGCTAAAACAATAAATTATAAATAACATTTTTATAATAATAAATTACAATCAACTGCCTCTCACGACACGAAGTCAGTCACACGACACTGTTCAGTGTACACTACAACCAGGCCATCTTCAGTGTCCCACGACACCCTTTTCATCTCAGTGTTCCACTACGGTCCTGTGCATATCTCAGTGTTCCACTCCATCGTACGTCCCTCAGTGTCACACTACGGTCCTGGCCCAGTTCAGTGTAACACTCCAACCTTTTCTTCATGTAATGTCCCACTAAACAGCATCTGACGACTCCGGCCCACAGTTTTTTTTTTTTTATATTTTATTTAAAAACTTTACAGCTTGATATTAAATTAAGATATAAAATGGGTACAGTAGGATCCTCAATCCTACACAACATACACTAACCAATTATTAACAACACATTGTAATTGACATAAAAGAGGTTACCCATATACACACAAAATTTTCCATATAACATACTATGATAAACAAAATAAACTATAACTATATAAACTATATAAAATATAAACTATATACAACTTTCAGATTTGTATAGTTAACATAGTATGACGGACATATGACAAAGGTTCACAACCTTCACAGGAGATAAACAGAGTAATAACCTACATCACAATCTCAGTTAAAAACAATCACATACTCTTCCCAAAATTAACCCCTATACAAAAAGAAGTACCTAAGCACATACATACGTGCCTCACTACAATCTCTTTTTAAGCATTGAAAAAAATCAAAATCAAATCAAATAAAATCAAATCAAATCAAAATCAAAATCAAAATCAAAATCAAAATCAAAATCAAAATCAAAATCAAAATCAAATCCTAAATCAAAAATCAAATCCTAAGCCTCACACTTATACTAAATAAATATTAACAAATATTACTAAATAATAATACAGCCTCTTCCACCGGCTGAGCACATTATATAAAGTAAGAGACTAACCCATACTGTCCCATTACAAACCTTTAACGAGGCATTACAAATTTATGGAAGGCATTATCGTTCCATCTAGCAGCAACTGGATGAGCACATTATATAATGCTAAAATAAAGACAGTACACTCGCTAAAAACCCACAACACTAAACACAAACATAATTTAATAACCTCTCATTGCGATACAATTATCGCACATGATTTATGCCCAATAAAGGCTATAATCGCACACTCTACATAAGCCCTAAAGCTCTTCACGGTCTTAAAACTATAATCGTGACACCATTCACACTTAATTCATGAAGAAGGTCATGACGACCCTGACACATCAAACACAGAATTTTCCATTCAGGTACTACGTAATTACTTGATATCATCTTTGGTTTCTGTGCCCACTTGCATGCTACATACATGTATGCCACTCATCTACACCTTCATATACCCACATACACCCACACTCACACCCCTCCCCAGGAGGCGACCCCGCTGTGTCCCCCTGAAAACCCCCTTCCCGTTATGTAATCCCCAACCCCCCCCTTACTCACTCAGCCCAAGTCGTAGATTGATGAGAAAACCTAACGTTAACATTCTATACCCTTCCGAAAAATCCTTCTCCCACCTCCTCCCATACAGTTCTCTATTACGACACATCGTACGATAAACCGTTACCGCTAGTACCGCCTCCGCACCTCACAATTCCCCCTCCCCCTCATCACCCACGATATATATATATAATCCACTATTATATAATCCAAAGCTCGTATAACACTCTCATACGAACCCTCCCACATCTAGGCTTAGTGCACGCAGAACCGACACCCCTCTGCCCCCCACCCCCTGTACTACCCTACTTAACCAATACCTAACACCCTCCAGTTCCCCACAAAAGTATACAGCATGGAACGCCGTCTCATCCTCCCCACAGATTCCACACCTTCCGCCCACAATTACCCCTCTGGTTCTTTAAAACCTCCCCCGACGGTAGTATGCCATGCAAAAAACGATACATTACCTCCCTTACCCTAGGCTTTAACTTCAACCTGCTAAACCTATACCAAATACTCGTCCATGCGTACATGGGGAACAATCCCTCAACTGTACAACAATCCTGTCTGCAAGCAGCTTACACAAAACCCCTACTCGAATTTTCCTGGGTTCTCTAACCAACATCAAAGCCCTCAAAATAGTTTCACATTCCCTCAACTCCACACCACCATACAACTTACCCAACCTATCATGTACTTTTCCCAGCTGCCCTCCACTCCACCTTCGCGCAAACCTCCCATTTAAGAAACACACATTTAATCCTCCTCCTCAGATCCATCAACCCCAACCCCCCTGGCGAACAGGTAACATTACAAACCTCTCTCCTCAGCCAATCGCACCTTGAACCCCACAAAAAGTTAAACACTCGCCTCAGAATTCCCACAATCGCCGTCCCTGTTAATGGGAACACGGCTGCTACGTGCCAAACCTTAATAACAATAATACGTTTATAACAATCACTCGTTGCACGAGAGTCAGATGATGAGGTCGCAATGCACCCAGACGCCCCTGAATCCTTTCCATTAATCTATTCGAGTTTTCCTCCCCGAGCAGCTTCCAAATCACCCTTATAGGTGATACCACAAATTTTTAAAGACACCGTTTGTTTTCTCACAACGTTACATCCCCCCCCCCCTCCACCCAATCACCCAACCCCATGATCATTGACTTCTCTCTATTTACCTGCATCCCTGTTGCATTTCCAAACTGTTGCACAACAGCATCCAAAACACCCAACGTCATCCCCTCCCGAACCAGGACTGTTGTATCGTCTACGTATCCTATTATTCCGCCACACTTTCCCTACCCCACCCCCCCCACCTCCACTCGTGTACACATACACAAACGTTCAACCATTCTATAGAAGGGGTCCTGAATGCAAGCAAACAACATTTGTGACATGGGACACCCCTGCCTAAGTCCCCTACCCATTACAATCCCCTCCCCCAAGCATCCATTAATCTGTACCCTCATCTTGGCACCATTGTACAACGTGGTTACCCAATTAACTATTTCATCCCCATAACCCTGCCTCCTAAGTATAGCTCCCAATGCTCCTCGTTCCACCCTGTCATAGGCCCCCTGCCAGTCTAAAGCCAACAATGCCGCCCTCCCTCCCCCCCCTTTTGACTCCACAAAACTTCTCAGTATTCCATGACCCTCAATCATCGACCTTCCAGGCAAACCATACTGCGTTTTCGAAACCACTCTCCCTACCACACATTTGAACCTATTACCCAAGACTTTAGCGAACAACTTATAATCAGCACATAACAGGATATGGCACGGTACTCCTGAGGGTGTGCTGCCCCTTACCCTTCGGGACCAACACTACAACTGCTGTTGCTTGCTTGTCCCCCATCACACCCTTCTCCTTCATCTGATTAAATAACTTACCCATGAAACCCCTTATCACCTCCCAATGTTGGAGATAAAATTCAGCCGGGAGACCGTCTATTCCCGGTGCTTTACCTTTCCTCATTCCCCTTAAAGCCAACTCTATTTCCTCCTCTGTTATTACCCCCCCTAAAGCCTTTCTATCACTATTCCCTAAATTACACGTCACATACTCACACACCTTCTCTAAATCCACATTTCCCACCTTCCGTCTTGTCCAATACCCTTCATACCATTTATCCGCATACACACACATTCCTTTTGTAGTTAGTATCTCCTGACCCATTCTATAACCCCCCGCCATCTCGTGTACCTCTAACCTCGGAATAGCTGTAACCTGCTGTCTTTGTTTTTGACGTCGCAACACACACGCCGATGGTTTGTCACCCCAAAGCACCTCCTCTACCCCTGCCTGCACCCTTACCGCTTGAAACCTCTCATTTTGTAACTCCCTCAGTCTCCCCTTGACCTCGACAATTTCATCCATAGGATAGTTGCCCCCACAAGCCCCCTTCTCATAACAGCCCCTTAACCTGTCCTCCAGATAATTTGAAAGCCCATATTTAAAATCATTTATACGTTTGCCCACCCCCCACATAATATTTCCTAATCCTTTCCTTGGCAACACAATCCACCATTGTACGACATCTTCCACTCCCTGTGCCTCCTCACTAAGCTCTTCCATAGGACAGAAAATCCCTCTAACCCCTCCTCATCACTCAATGCACTTATATTTAATTTCCAGTAACTCCTGTATATTTCTGCAAGCGCCTCCCACCCAACCTCCACCAACACTGCTCTATGATCTGACCATGCAACTTCAACAGTTTTGAAAACTCTCACTACAACCCCGTGAGAAAGATACACTCTATCTAACCTCGCTGCATACCCTCTCCTAACAAATGTATGCTCTGTCTCCCACGCCCCCCCCTCGAATGCGTCTCTTAACCTAATATCCCTCAATAAATCTCGTAGGGCCACCGACACATAACCTGCCCCTTTTGGTTCCACATCAGCCCTCCTAATGACGCAGTTCCAATCACCTCCTACTATTGCCACCTCCGGTAATGCACGGAAAAAAAAACACAAGGTCCTCGCACACAAACTCCTGCTTCACCTGTACATTATTCTCTGCAGGCGCATATACACTAAATAAAAGCCACACGTTTTCCCATCCACAAACCATCTACGCGCAACACCCTTCCCCCTCCCCCCCCCCTCACTTCTCTGCAAAACAAACGGCTCGCCTCCCTAATTAAGATACCCACCCCCCCTTTTAAACGGTGCAGAGGCAGGGTTACCACCTGAAACCCCTCCATCTCCAACACCCTACCCTCCTTAAAATTGTGCTCCTGTAGGAACACAACATCCACTCTAAATTTATTCAGAAACTCTCGAAACCATTCTCTCTTTACACCTATTACACAAACCATTAACGTTTACTGTCATACACCGGAGGCCTATATAGGTTTCCACCCTGCCTCCTCTCTTCACTCTTCCGATGCCACCAGAACGTGTGGGACCACTTGTCACCTGCACACTTCCTCTCTCCCCCACCCTTCTTTCGTGCCATCCTGTCATGGCCACCACTACCTTCACCTTCTGCCCATATTTGCTTCCCAGTCCTCTGCGCCGGCGTTAGGACATCATCTGAAATCCGATGCAGCGGTCTCTCTTTCTTGTGCAGCGCGCATCCTCCATGGCTTGGTCTGGGGATCCTCACAATGTACCTCTACCTCCACTGTACACAGTGACAAAGATCTCGGTGAACCTCAGTCACGCTGTCACTACCCTTCGTCCGAAATAGTTCTGTTGTTGATGCCCCACAGCCTTCACCTCATCTTCTACTACCCTGCCAGGACCAGCCACCTCCTCAGGCGGTGACAAGGACTTCAAAACCTCGGCTAATTCCTCCTCAATTTCCAACACTTCCTACCTGTACTTTTTGCTCAACTCGATCCACTGGAAGTGTGTCTGGACCAGTAACTGGTCAAGGGCCTCACCCTCTCCCCCAGCTATACGCCTCAATCCACTATCTCGCTCCATAGACGACCACGCCCTCCTTCACGTCGTTGATCAACACCTGCTTCCCCTGGTGTAGAAGCGGATGTCTCCGCCTCTGGGCCAGGAGCTCGTTGCCGCTTCCCACACTCCGCCGCTATGTGATCATATTCCCACATAGTCGGCAGGTACGCCTTTGCCCCGCGTATGACACCATGACCTGTGTCCTGAATTCCTTTAGGTACACGTAAGACGGTTAGTGGGGTGTCGCAATGACATTTTTAGGTTAAAAGTGCCTCCGGCATACCTGTGTAGTGCACCCGACACCCACTTACCATGCTGGGCCAAAAGAACAGTTCCGTATTCCTCAAATACGTTTCCTGATATCTGCCTCATCCGCCTCAAAGGGGACATTACGCAATTTAATCCATGTATAATGTCTGGATACATCGATCATCCTCACACGCACAGCTGGTGTTGCATCAAGACTTACGTCCTGAAAACGGTTGACCAACGACTCGTAAACCGTTGCTGAGAGCAGTTTCACAAAAAATCTACGTGCTCCGTTCAATGCTACGCCGTACAACTCTCCATCCTGAATGCCATACGTGTCTCTGATTATTTTAGGTAGTAATACCTGGGCTGAGGCTGGCGTTATTGCCCCACTGAGAAGTTCAACACCGACAGTGTTAATCCTGCGTCTGTAACTGCACGCCATGTTGACTAATAGTAGTTCTCCTGGTCTGACGACAGAGGCGCGACCAGCACCACCTCACACTACTGCTGTCAGGGAACTGAAGAGCGTTTGCGCAGGAGGTCTGCACGGCCCAATAGCGATGCAGACAATGACGGCCCACAGTTGATCAACATAGACGGTGAGTCCACAGACATCACCGGTAGTCCAGTAAATCCTCTCCAAAGGCGGTTGACACACCGCTAGCCGAACACCATGCTGCAAGCTCACTGAATGCGGCCGTCAAGTAACTGAGGCCAACAGACTCAGTGAGCTGCGGTGAGCGGTTCTTCTAACGCCAGTAGATAGGTACGATTCGGTGGTCAGGTACCTACTGCATAGACGTGTACCCTGAGGAGTTCAGGTACTTAATGTTGAAGCCAGTAGACGTGTACCCTTCGGTGGTCAGGTACCTACTGCTTAGGTGTGTACAGCGAGGCGCTCAGGTACATAATATTTCTAAAGCCAGTAGACGTGTACCCTTCGGTGCGTAAGGTACAATCTATGCCTTAGGTGTGTACAGACGAGGCGCTCTGGTTAATACTGTTTACTAAGCCAGTAGACGTCGTAACTTCGGTGGTCAGGTATCCTATATGCTCTTGGTGTGTACTGCGAGGCGCTATGGTAAATACTGATTAATTAAAGCCAAGTAGTCCGTGTACCCTCGGTGGTCAGGTACCTACTGTTAGGTGGTAACGTGAGGCAATCAGGCTCTTATAATGATCTAAGGCAGGCCTCAGAAGCCCCCACTTTGGGTTTGATGACGTACCCAGTGGTTACTGCGGCCGGCAGGTTAACTCTTTGCCGCTCTTTGTTTCAGTTTACACACATTCCATATATTAAACGGTGGCAGAGTGGCCGCAAAACACAAGTATATAACATTCCAACAGTGTATGGACTTTATTAACAAGGTATATACATTCCAGCAGGTTACTGGAACTTTATCAAACAGTATAGAACATTCCACCAGTTAACTTGGGACTTTATTACTCGGTATATAATCATTCCAGCAGGTACTGGACTTTATCACACGGTATTAATAACATTCACAGAAGGTATTGGAGTGTATAACACAGTTTAAAACACACACACACACACACACACACACACTCACACCACACACACACACAGCATATTGGCGCGCCTAGCAAACCCAAGAACAGCATTCCGCAATCTTATATAAAGTAATCGTTCAGGACCACTGTTCAATCCTGTGTAGTTAGGCCATATTGGAGTATGCAGGACCAAGAGTTTGGAACACACAGCATAGCCAAGCACGTGAAGGAAATAGAGAAAGTGCAAAGGTTTTGCAACAAGACTAGTCTCAAGAGCTTAAGGGGTATGTCCTGCGGGAGAGTTAGGGAAATAAACCTAGAGGACACATGGAGGACAGGGGGATAGGGAAGACCTGATAACGACGTTATAAAAACTGAGAGCAATTGACTTGGTGGACAGAGACAGAATGTTCCAGAGATGGGGACACAGCTAACAAGGGCACAGTTGGAAAATTGAAGACACAGATGAATCAAGGGATGTTAGGAAGTTTTCTTCAGTCAAAGAGGTAGTAGGCAAGTGGAATTGTTTGGGAAGCGATTGTTAGTGGAGGCAGGATCCATACATAGGTTTAGCAGAGATACGATAAAGTCATGGTTCAGGGAGAGTGACCTAGTAAAGCGACCAGTGAAGAGGAGGGGCCAGGAGCTTGACTCGACCCTGCAACCTTCAACTTGGTGAGTAAAACTAGGTTGAGTCCACCACACACACACACACACACACCACACAACACAACACACGCAACACACCACACCACACACACCACACACACACACACAAACACACACAACACACCCAAACAGCCCACACACACAACACACAACACACACACACACAAAACACACACACACACACAAACACACACACACAAACAACACACACAACAACACACATTCAACGCACACACACCAACACACACAACACACACACACACACACACACACACAAACCACACACACACAAACACCACAAACACACACAAACACACACACACAAACAATTTAAACACAACAAACAACACACACACAAACACACACACACACAACACACACACAACACACACACAAACACACACACAAACACACACACACACAAGTACCACCGCACACAACACACACACAACACACACACAACTCACACAAGCCACAACAACAAGACACACAACACACCCACACACACTGACAACACACTCACACACCTCACAACACAAACACATACACACAACACACACACACCACACACACACACACACAACAACACACACACACAAATCACACACACAACACACACACACACACACAAGGATGTTCCAGGGAGGGACACAGAAGAAAACAAGAGAGGGCCACATTGAAGTTGAGACACAAATGAGGTCAGAGATGATAGTATGGAAGTATTTCTTTCAGTCTCATAGATTGTAAGAGTGGAATAGTCCTAGAAAATGAGTCGTGGAGGCAGGAACCATACACTGTTTTAAGACGAGGATTGATAAAGCTCATGTAGCGGGGAGAGAGACGGGTCTAGTAGACCGGGTGAGAGGCGGGGCAGGAGCTAGGACTCGACCCTGCAAACAACAAATAGGTGAGTACAAATGGTGAGTAACACACCACACATCACACAACAACACACACACAACACACACAACAACACACACACACACCACAAACACACACCACCCAAACACACAACACACACACCACTTACACACACTCAACACAACAAACACACACACTCACACCACACACACACACTGACACACACACACACACCACCACACCCCCCACACACACACACACACAACACCACACACACCACACACACACACACACACAACAACACACACACACACACACACACACACACAACACACACACAACACACACAACACACACACACACAACACAACACACACACACCACAACAACACAAAGCACACAACAACCATCACAACACAGCACACACAAAACAACACTACAACACACACACACACAACACAAACAAACACACACACACACACACACACACCCACAACACAACACAAACCACAACTAAACACAACACACACAAAACACACACAACACACACAACACACACAATCACACAACACACGATAACTTCTCAACACACACTCACTCAAACTTACCAAAACATATAATACACACACATCCACACACACACAACATCGACACACACACACATCACACTTCAAACTCGATTCGTCCGCACATCACTTACAACTAACACACAAACTACACAACACAATACTACACAAAACTAAAGATCTATCACACAAACAAACACACACAACAGACACACACACCACACATATCTAAAACAACACAGATAATTCTCCTACTAACACACCATACACACAGATCCCACTCCATCAATCAAATCATTCACACAATTTACATCACACACACACACACACATAACACAAGACCTACGAACAACACTTCACAAAGCACACTATACATATCATATCAGTCAGACCACACATAACTCAACCACTAAAAATCACACCAACACACAACACAATAAATTAACATCAATCACGCCACTTTTGCAAACCCCCTATCCTCACAAAATATAAACTCTAATATCAATACACATATCACTCACACACACACACACACTTGAAAAAAGACTAACTAAGAATTAGATATATGTGTTATGTAAGATTTATTGCAACGTGTTGTAGTATTTAATGAGGCGGCGGCGGAGGAGAGTGAAGGTGGTGTGGAGGAGAAGTTAGTGCGTGGTGGAGGAGTTGGTGGGGTGAAGGAGGGAGATATGTGACTGGTTCACACAGAATCCTGTTGGGATTCTCAATCCTTCACCAATCGTAATGACTTCTGTTCAAGCATGGAAATGGAATTTATCCATTTCCTCGCTCCTCCAATACACACCACCACAACACCATTACCACCACCACAAATTAACGCCACTACCACCATTACTACCAACACTATCACCATACCATTACCACCGCCACACACCATTACCACTACCACCACCACAATTACCGCACTACCACCAATTACTACAACACGATCAACCATACCATTAACACGCCTACAACCATTACACTACCACCACCACCATTTCCAACATACAGACAACCTTGTTACAAGGGTATCAGTGGACATCGTTTTGTTATCTGATACCAGCCTCATGTGACACCTTGCTTGTGATAATTTCCTTCTGAACCTGACACATAAACTATATACCTGCATACTCCACAGCTGTGTTGTGAGAGTCTGGATGGTTGTAGATGGTGGGGGTGGTGGTGGTGGGGGTGGTGGTGGTGGTTGGTGGTGGTGGTGGTGGTGGCTGGTGGTGGTGGTGGGGGGGTGGTGGTGGTGGTGGGGGCGGTGGTGGTGGTGGTGGTGGTGGTGGGGGTGGTGGTGGTGGTGGTGGTGGTGGTGGTGGTGGTGGGGTGGTGGTGGTGGGGGTGGTGGTGGGGGATGGTGGTGGTGGGCGTGGTGGTGGTGGTGGTGGTGGTGGGTGGTGGGGGGTGGTGGTGGTGGTGGTGGGTTGGTGGTGGTGGTGCGTGGTGGTGGGGTGAGTGGTGGTGGGGTTGGTGGTGGTGGTGGTGGTGGGGGTGGGGGGGGTGGTAGGTCGGTGGTGGGGGTGGTGGTGGTGGTGAGGGGTGGGTGGTGTGGGGGTGGTTGGTGGTGGGGTGCGTGGTGGTGGTGGTGGTGAGATGGGTTGGGTGGTGGTGGTGGTGGTAGGTGGTGGTGGCGGGCTGGTGGGAGATGTGTAGGTGGTGGGACGCTGTAGGTGGTGGTGAAGTGGTGGTGGTGGTGGGGGTGCGGTGGGGGGTGGGGGGTGGTGGTTGGGGGTGTGGGACAAACTCGTGGTGGTGGTGGTGGTGGTGGGGGTGGTGGTGGTGTTGGTGGTGGTGGTGGTGGGGGGTGGGGGGGTGGTGGTGGTGGTGGTGGTGGTTGGGGTGTGGTACTTGGTGGGGGGGGGGGTGGTGGTGTGTGGGAGGTGGTGGTGGTGGTGTGGTGGTGGTGGTGGTGGGGTTTGGTGGTGGGCGGTGGTGGAGGTGGTGGTGGTGGTGGGGGTGGGGGTGGTGAGGGGGGTGGTGGTGGGGGTGGTGTGGTGGTGGCTGGGGGTGGTGGTGGTGGGGGGGGTGGTGGTGGGGGTTGGTGGTGGTGGTGATGTGGTGGGTGGTGGTGGTAGGTGGTGTGTTGGTGGGGGTGGTGGTGGTGGTGGTGGTGGTGAGTGGGGGTGAGTGGTGGTGACTGGGTGGTGGTGGGGGTGGCTGGTGGTGGGGGTGGTGGTGGTGGTGGGGAGGTTTGGTGGTGCGTGGTGGTGGCTCGAGTGGTGGTGTGGGGTGCTGGTGGTCGGTGGGGGTGGTGTTGACGGGGTGGTGGTGGGAGTGTGGTGGCTGGTGGTGGGTCGAGGGTGGTGGTGGTGGTTGTGGTGGTGGGGTCTTGGTGGTCGGTGGTTGTGGTGGTGGTGGATGGTGGGGCGGTGGTGTGTAGGTTGAGTGGTTGAGTGGTAGGGGGTAGTGGGGGTGGTGGTGGAGGTCGGTGGGTGGTGGTGGTTAAGGATGGTCGGGGGGTGGTGGTGGTGTGTGTGATTGGTGGTGGGGGTGGTGGTGTTTGGTGGTGGAGGGGGGTGGGGGTGGTGTGGTGGTGGGGTGGTGGTGGTGGGGGTGGTGGTGGTGGTGGTGGGGGTGGTGGTGGTGGTGTGTGGTGGTGGTGTGGGGTGGTGGTGGTGGTGGTGGTGGGGGTGCGTGTGTGGTGGGGGCGGGGTGGTGGTGCGTGCGTGGTGGGTTGGTTCGAGTGGGGGTGGCTTGGTGGTGGGGCATGGTGGGGGTGGTGGGGGTGGTGCGTGGGGGTGGTGGGTGGTGGTGGTGGTGGTGGTCCATGGTGGGGGTGGTGGTGGTGTGTGGTTTAGGTGGTTGGTGTTGGGGGTTGGCTATGCCGTGAGGTTTTCTAGGTGGTGATGGATGGTGGTGTGGTGGTGGGTGGTGGTGAGTGGTCTGGTGGTGGGGAGGTGGGTAGGATGGTAGGTGGTGGTGGGCACGTGGTGGGGGTGGTTGTTGGGGGTTGGTGGGGGTGGGTGGTTGGTGGCGGGTGGCTGCGTTCGCCGTGGGGGTGGTGGTGGTGGGGTATGGTGGTTGGTGTGGCTACACTATTAGGTGGTGGTTGGGGGTAATTGTGTTGGTGGTGGTGGTGGGTCCAGGTTGGTAGGTGGTTTGGGGTGAGTGTAGGTGGTGGGGGTTGTTAGGTGGTGGGTGGGGGTGGGGGGTAGGTGGTGGTGGTGGTGGACGCGTGGTGGTGGTGGAGGTAGGTGGTGGTAGGTGGGGTGGTGGTGGGACGGTGGTGAGAGAGGTGGTGGTGGTGGGGAGGAGGTGATGGTGAGGGTTGGTGTGTTATTGCTGTTCTTAACTGTTTGAAACAGCGGTTTAGTGACCGATAAACAGGTAGGTGGTAGCAATGATACGGCGTTGGACTAGATTGGCTGTTCTTTAATTCGTCTGTAGGAAGTGGTACACAACGGCTAGTGTAGATGAGAAGTGGACCGCAAGCCTGTCCGTGGAGTGAGGAGTACCTGTGTTACCTCAAGTCGGTCGAAGCGCGGTAGAAGTGAGGAGAGGGTGGACTTGCTGTGTCACCGACCTAGGAGGCCTTACAGAGAGGCAGGCACCTGAAATGCCCTGCGAAATATATCGAATCTAGTCAGAGCTCATGCGGCCTAGGCATGTGTGCTCTAGCCCAGTATCACGGCTGTCATACATTTTGCTCGGCCACGCCTCTCGCGTGTCCGACGCGCAATTTACTGGTGCGGCCACATAGGTATAAAGGTCATTTACCTGTTAGCTGGACCCCAGAGAGGGAGGGTCTTTCGTCACTGCGTACATAAGAGAAATAAAATGGACAAAAAAATGTCAAACAGGCAAAAAAAAAAACTCTCACATCAGGGGCGAAAGAGAAAACTGGTTTGACCCGCGCGTTTCATCGAGATCACGAGAGGCCGGGAGAGTCGGCACCTGGAACTAAGATCTCTAATACAGGTTGTCCGCAGGGACCTGAACTTCAGTTGACCACTCGTCTACTATTACGTTGTAGCAACGCTCACATCTGCAATCAATTGAATGTACAGTAGCATTTCCTTAAGGTCGTGAAATGTAACGCTGGGGCAGCACTGCCCTGACCGTAATAAAGGCTTTATCCTTTAGTTAAAAAAAACACTGGATGCACATACATACCAATAAACATACTATACTCCATGGAATTCATTAAACTATGGGTACCCTTCTAAAGTTTTTACATAATTACATGGATGTTGTCCACCCTGACTCTATTATCGCTTAGCTATACAAGGTGTTGTGCATTTTACCCCATTTCTGCAAGCAAACAAATTAGCAAAACCCTAGCGTAGGAGTGGGACAAGTCATAGGTACGTCAATGTCACAGAAATGTACTGTTGTCCTGGGTCGCAGGCCATAAGTATGGAGCCTTACTGGGCCGTCTTCCGTACCAGCAGTAGGGGAAAAGGGGGGTAGACGGTTTGTCCCTAACCAATTAGTCTGATCGTGGCGTTGCAACGCACGCGCCTCCAGCTTTTACTTGGGCCCTGCAATGGTCCACATACTTCATGTGATCAAGGTGGGCTTCCTTGATAGCTCCCGTAGCAATCTCCCTCACCTCGAACTTATTGCCACGGAGCTGTCGTAGGACCGGTAAGGACCCACAAACTTTTGGGACAAGTTTGTGAAATACCTGGGGTCTGCACTGGGTTGAGCAAAAACTTTGGGAAAACCTGGTTCCACTTTGCTTTCTTGGCCCCGGGCATTGCGCTCTGACGTGAACCTATCAGTAGCTTTCATAAGGTTCTCTCGTACCGCTGGAAGAAAAGCTGCGTTGTCCTCATCTTTACTACACTGGGGTTATCAGTATCGTAAGTAGGTCTAGTGGGTAAACAGAATTTCATTGGTAACGCTTTGTCATAGCCATACAAAGCAAAATGAGGTGTCTCCCCGATCGAGCTTTTTGAGGGAGGAATTTAATGTACACTGAACATCTGGGATGCCTCATCCCATGTAGTACCAACTTGGTTAACGGTTACTCTGAGCACCTCCAGGACTTTGCGATTTGTACGTTCAGCAAGGGCCATTACTCGCAGGGTGGCGTGGAGCTACTGGCGCTTGATGAATGTTGAATCTGGAGCAAAGATCCTGCATTATGCCCTTTTAAACTCAGACCCATTGTCTGACAGAAGGACACGTGGGCAAGTATGACGAAGAACAACATGCTCACGGAAAGCACTACGACCGTTTCAGCGGTTTTATCAGGAATGGGTACTAATTCACTGTACCGCGTCAAGTTAATCACCATTACAAGCAGGTGCTTTATTTCCCTTCTCCGAGGTCGAGAAGTTCGTCAACAGGTCGACAGAAGTTCTCTCCCAGGGCTCCTTTGTAATGGGTACTTTAGAAATGGGGGTTTGGACCTGTAATGGTACCCTTGTGCTGTAGGCAGACAACACACTGGTGTACATGCTTGGCAATGTCCCGATGCCATCTTAGGCCAGAAATATTTCATTCGTGCCCCGTTTTTATACTGCGGTTTCCCTTTCCCCGGGGTGGCTACACCTGGGACAATTGTGGATCAACCTAAGAGTAGCTTTGGGATCATGGACTCCCGGTATCACCAGTTGGTATACGGTTCTGCCCGGGGGCCACCAGCTGTGCAACACGGCACAGTACTCCTTGTTGACCACTAAATCCTTCAGTGGAACGGGAGACTTGACCTGTAAGTCAACGTCCTCCTTGGTAAGGAAACGAAGGACTGGAGACCACACAGGGTCCTGTCGTTGGGCTCTCTCGAGAAACCTCAACAGAGAACGAATTGCCGACACTCACGAATGCTATATGTCTCGACAGGGCGTCAGCTACAACATTTTGCTTACCTGGGACATAGCAAATTTCAGGGTTGTAGTCATTGAACGTGAGCGCCACCGAGCATGCTTTCCCGAGAGGTTCTTATTTGCAAAAAGGGCCAATAAAGGGTAAATGATTTAATAAATCTTGATAGGATAAAGATAGATGATATCCCGAAAAAAGAAC
>NC_069406.1:70151350-70161350 GCF_026875155.1 Cherax quadricarinatus
GGGTGGGGGTAAGGGCGGATGTATGGAGACAGAGAGGAGGATGATGGTGGTGTTGTGTGGGCACCAGGATATTAATACTCTTAGCGGATATTTGTACCACAGGAGCTTCACCGGTACGTGGCCAAGACCACCTGGTGGAGAGAGAAAGAGAGGGAGGGGGGGGGGGAGGAAGAGAGAGTACTCTTAAATGAATTACGTGAAAAGGCATGGCCATCTTGTGGTTGTAATAAAGTTGGTAGAATTACCGACAATATGTAAAGTAAAAGGACACAAGTGCAACTAATGTGACATTTATTGTGGCAACGTTTCGCTCTCCAGGAGCTTTATCAAGCCATTACAAACAATACATGGACACAGAGGGTATATAAAGGCTCAGAGTGAGGTGAATACTAGTGAGGTACCATTTCGATGTTCACTAGTGGTAGTAGTAGTAGTAGTAGTGGTAGTGACAAAAGTAATACAATATGGTAGAGCAATTAATTCGTACATGAGTAAAAGGATATAAAAGCTATTACTTGGGTAACATAAAAATAGGTTGGACAAATATAAACTGGAATGAGGCAGCTTGTTTCTTATGACCAAAAGCTGCAGTTGCGGGTCATCATCATGACTAAGACCCGCGTCAGGAAACACATCCTGATTCCTGAGAAACCTTACCTAACCTATAATAATAATAATAATAATAATAATAATAATAATAAATAATAATAATATCTTTATTTCTACAAAGTATACAGTCCTAGCTGACACCAAAACATTGAACATTAAAATGGTATAAAATACCGACAGGTTGTTAGGTAAGACACATATGCAACAGTTAGGTATCTTTATTATGAAACGTTTCGCCTACACAGTAGGCTTCTTCAGTCAAGTACAGAAAAGTTGATAGAAGCAGAAGATACTTGAAGACGATGTAATCAGTCCATCACCCTTAAAGTTTTGAGGTGGTCAGTCCCTCAGTCTGGAGAAGAGCATTGTTCCATAGTAGGAAACAATATGGAGATGAAGTGACAGGATGGAGCTTTTTATAGCGCCAAGAGGTGAGACGTAGGCCACTAGGAGAGGTAAGAACTCAGATGTTGAAAGGTCAGGTCCCTCTCAAATCCAGCCGTTCACACTAGTGGAGGTTGTCGAAGTTGATTGTAGGTCTGTACCAAGATACCCTTGTGTTGCAGTGTCTGACAGATTGAACATTAAAATGGTATAAAATACCGACAGGTTGTTAGGTAAGACACATATGCAACAGTTAGGTATCTTTATTTTGAAACGTTTCGCCTACACAGTAGGCTTCTTCAGTCGAGTACTCGACTGAAGAAGCCTACTGTGTAGGCGAAACGTTTCATAATAAAGATACCTAACTGTTGCATATGTGTCTTACCCACACCAAAACATACTACTATATAGAAAGCCGCTTGTTATGCAGAGCATTTCGGGCAAATTAGGTTAATTTTGTCCCAGGATGCGACCCACACCAGTCGACTAACACCCAGGTACCCATTTTACTGATGGGGAACATAGACAACCGGTGTAAGGAAACACGCCCGCCCAATGTTTCTACCCTAGCCGGGAATCGAACCCAGACCCCTCACCGTGTGAAGCGAGAGCTTTAGCCTCCAGGCCACAGGGGCAGTTCCTCTGACAAAATTTACATTTAACGAAACATCTTAATTGTTCATACCGAGGCTGACTAATCAGATGGACTGTTGTGTTCTTTGAAATTTCTATCTTCTTGAAGGAGTTTAACTGTTAGCTAGATGGCTGAAGTAAGGACAGTAAAGTAGATGGCTCTCTCCTCACCCTCCAGCACTGCCGGCACGGACTACACTAGTGGTATAGTAGTGATGGAAGGCACGGACTACACTAGTGGTATAGTAGTGATGGAAGGCACGGACTACACTAGTGGTATAGTAGTGATGGAAGGCACGGACTACACTAGTAGTATAGTAGTGATGGAAGGCACGGACTACACTAGTGGTATAGTAGTGATGGAAGGCACGGACTACACTAGTGGTATAGTAGTGATGGAAGGCACGGACTACACTAGTGGTATAGTAGCGATGGAAGGCACGGACTACACTAGTGGTGTAGTAGTGATGGAAGGCACGGACTACACTAGTGGTATAGTAGTGATGGAAGGCACGGACTACAATAGTAGTATAGTAGTGATGGAAGGCACGGACTACACTAGTAGTATAGTAGTGATGGAAGGCACGGACTACACTAGTGGTATAGTAGTGATGGAAGGCACGGACTACACTAGTGGTATAGTAGTGATGGAAGGCACGGACTACACTAGTGGTGTAGTAGTGATGGAAGGCACGGACTACACTAGTGGTGTAGTAGTGATGGAAGGCACGGACTACACTAGTGGTATAGTAGTGATGGAAGGCACGGACTACACTAGTAGTATAGTAGTGATGGAAGGCACGGACTACACTAGTAGTATAGTAGTGATGGAAGGCACGGACTACACTAGTGGTATAGTAGTGATGGAAGGCACGGACTACACTAGTGGTATAGTGATGGAAGGCACGGACTACACTAGTGGTATAGTAGTGATGGAAGGCACGGACTACACTAGTAGTATAGTAGTGATGGAAGGCACGGACTACACTAGTGGTATAGTGATGGAAGGCACGGACTACACTAGTGGTATAGTAGTGATGGAAGGCACGGACTACACTAGTGGTATAGTAGTGATGGAAGGCACGGACTACACTAGTAGTATAGTAGTGATGGAAGGCACGGACTACACTAGTGGTTATAGTAGTGATGGAAGGCACGGACTACACTAGTAGTATAGTAGTGATGGAAGGCACGGACTACACTAGTGGTATAGTGATGGAAGGCACGGACTACACTAGTGGTATAGTAGTGATGGAAGGCACGGACTACACTAGTGGTATAGTAGTGATGGAAGGCACGGACTACACTAGTGGTATAGTAGCGATGGAAGGCACGGACTACACTAGTGGTATAGTGATGGAAGGCACGGACTACACTAGTGGTATAGTAGTGATGGAAGGCACGGACTACACTAGTAGTATAGTAGTGATGGAAGGCACGGACTACACTAGTAGTATAGTAGTGATGGAAGGCACGGACTACACTAGTGGTATAGTAGTGATGGAAGGCACGGACTACACTAGTAGTATAGTAGTGATGGAAGGCACGGACTACACTAGTGGTATAGTGATGGAAGGCACGGACTACACTAGTGGTATAGTGATGGAAGGCACGGACTACACTAGTGGTATAGTAGTGATGGAAGGCACGGACTACACTAGTGGTATAGTAGTGTGGAAGGCACGGACTACACTAGTGGTATAGTGATGGAAGGCACGGACTACACTAGTGGTATAGTGATGGAAGGCACGGACTACACTAGTGGTATAGTAGTGATGGAAGGCACGGACTACACTAGTGGTATAGTGATGGAAGGCACGGACTACACTAGTGGTATAGTGATGGAAGGCACGGACTACACTAGTGGTATAGTGATGGAAGGCACGGACTACACTAGTGGTATAGTGATGGAAGGCACGGACTACACTAGTGGTATAGTAGTGATGGAAGGCACGGACTACACTAGTAGTATAGTAGTGATGGAAGGCACGGACTACACTAGTAGTATAGTAGTGATGGAAGGCACGGACTACACTAGTGGTATAGTAGTGATGGAAGGCACGGACTACACTAGTGGTATAGTAGCGATGGAAGGCACGGACTACACTAGTGGTATAGTAGCGATGGAAGGCACGGACTACACTAGTGGTATAGTGATGGAAGGCACGGACTACACTAGTGGTATAGTAGCGATGGAAGGCACGGACTACACTAGTGGTATAGTAGTGATGGAAGGCACGGACTACACTAGTGGTATAGTGATGGAAGGCACGGACTACACTAGTGGTATAGTAGCGATGGAAGGCACGGACTACACTAGTGGTATAGTGATGGAAGGCACGGACTACACTAGTAGTATAGTAGTGATGGAAGGCACGGACTACACTAGTGGTATAGTGATGGAAGGCACGGACTACACTAGTAGTATAGTAGTGATGGAAGGCACGGACTACACTAGTGGTATAGTGATGGAAGGCACGGACTACACTAGTAGTATAGTAGTGATGGAAGGCACGGACTACACTAGTGGTATAGTGATGGAAGGCACGGACTACACTAGTAGTATAGTAGTGATGGAAGGCACGGACTACACTAGTGGTATAGTGATGGAAGGCACGGACTACATAGTAGTATAGTAGTGATGGAAGGCACGGACTACACTAGTGGTATAGTGATGGAAGGCACGGACTACACTAGTGGTATAGTAGTGATGGAAGGCACGGACTACACTAGTGGTATAGTGATGGAAGGCACGGACTACACTAGTGGTATAGTAGTGATGGAAGGCACGGACTACACTAGTAGTATAGTAGTGATGGAAGGCACGGACTACACTAGTGGTTATAGTGATGGAAGGCACGGACTACACTAGTGGTATAGTAGTGATGGAAGGCACGGACTACACTAGTGGTATAGTAGAGATGGAAGGCACGGACTACACTAGTGGTATAGTAGTGATGGAAGGCACGGACTACACTAGTAGTATAGTAGTGATGGAAGGCACGGACTACACTAGTGGTATAGTAGTGATGGAAGGCACGGACTACACTAGTGGTATAGTAGTGATGGAAGGCACGGACTACACTAGTAGTATAGTAGTGATGGAAGGCACGGACTACACTAGTGGTATAGTAGTGATGGAAGGCACGGACTACACTAGTAGTATAGTAGTGATGGAAGGCACGGACTACACTAGTGGTATAGTAGTGATGGAAGGCACGGACTACACTAGTAGTATAGTAGTGATGGAAGGCACGGACTACACTAGTAGTATAGTAGTGATGGAAGGCACGGACTACACTAGTGGTATAGTAGTGATGGAAGGCACGGACTACACTAGTGGTATAGTGATGGAAGGCACGGACTACACTAGTGGTATAGTGATGGAAGGCACGGACTACACTAGTGGTATAGTAGTGATGGAAGGCACGGACTACACTAGTGGTATAGTGATGGAAGGCACGGACTACACTAGTGGTATAGTAGTGATGGAAGGCACGGACTACACTAGTGGTATAGTAGTGATGGAAGGCACGGACTACACTAGTGGTATAGTAGTGATGGAAGGCACGGACTACACTAGTAGTATAGTAGTGATGGAAGGCACGGACTACACTAGTGGTATAGTAGTGATGGAAGGCACGGACTACACTAGTAGTATAGTAGTGATGGAAGGCACGGACTACACTAGTGGTATAGTGATGGAAGGCACGGACTACATAGTGGTATAGTGATGGAAGGCACGGACTACACTAGTGGTATAGTAGTGATGGAAGGCACGGACTACACTAGTGGTATAGTAGTGATGGAAGGCACGGACTACACTAGTAGTATAGTAGTGATGGAAGGCACGGACTACACTAGTGGTATAGTAGTGATGGAAGGCACGGACTACACTAGTGGTATAGTAGTGATGGAAGGCACGGACTACACTAGTAGTATAGTAGTGATGGAAGGCACGGACTACACTAGTGGTATAGTAGTGATGGAAGGCACGGACTACACTAGTGGTATAGTAGTGATGGAAGGCACGGACTACACTAGTAGTATAGTAGTGATGGAAGGCACGGACTACACTAGTGGTATAGTGATGGAAGGCACGGACTACACTAGTGGTATAGTGATGGAAGGCACGGACTACACTAGTGGTATAGTAGTGATGGAAGGCACGGACTACACTAGTGGTATAGTAGTGATGGAAGGCACGGACTACACTAGTAGTATAGTAGTGATGGAAGGCACGGACTACACTAGTGGTATAGTAGTGATGGAAGGCACGGACTACACTAGTGGTATAGTAGTGATGGAAGGCACGGACTACACTAGTAGTATAGTAAGTGATGGAAGGCACGGACTACACTAGTGGTATAGTAGTGATGGAAGGCACGGACTACACTAGTAGTATAGTAGTGATGGAAGGCACGGACTACACTAGTGGTATAGTAGTGATGGAAGGCACGGACTACACTAGTGGTATAGTAGTGATGGAAGGCACGGACTACACTAGTAGTATAGTAGTGATGGAAGGCACGGACTACACTAGTAGTATAGTAGTGATGGAAGGCACGGACTACACTAGTAGTATAGTAGTGATGGAAGGCACGGACTACACTAGTGGTATAGTAGTGATGGAAGTCACGGACTACACTAGTAGTATAGTAGTGATGGAAGGCACGGACTACACTAGTAGTATAGTACTTTGATACTGTGATGTTGCTGTCACTCCACTGTAACTGTGTGTACCAGCGGCACTGTAGTTGTGGTTGATGGCAGCAGCGGCGCTGTGGTTGTGGCTGATGGCAGCAGCGGCGCTGTGGTTGTGGCTGATGGCAGCAGCGGCGCTGTGGTTGAGCTCACGTGAAGAAATGGAAGTAAGACTGGTTCCAAACAGGTTCTGTCTGTATGTATAATGTCACTTGTTGTGGTGGTTAGTGGGTGGTGGTGGTGGTGGTTACTACCACCACCACTCATTGTCCTACAATGTAGATTAGTCTTGGAAATGTGTACGTTTAGTGCATGTGCTCGTGTGTGTGTGTGCATGTGTGTGGGGGAGGAAGAGTGTGTGCACTCGAGAGAGGGCGGGGGAAGCAACAATCGAATGAGCCAAGTTCAAGAGAGAGTGAAAGAAGGTTCAGTGTCGAGGTTTCATTTTCATCTCCGAGAACAGAGAGGCTGGCTGGAGAGAGTGAGGGGGGGGGAGGAAAGAACCGGTTCTTTGTTGAGTGTTTGGTCCCCCCCCTCCCACACACACACAACGCTGTTCCAGTATTCTGTATGACAGTTATATTGTTGGAACACCATCAGTGTGCTGCTGCTGCATTCTATATAATAATTACATTGTGGAACATAAGCTATATATGATAGTTACATTATGAGAACAGCAGTGTGCTTCTACACCATTTTATGTGATAATTACATTGTGGGAACAGCATTGTGCTGCTACACTATTCAATATGATAGTTACATTATGAGAACAGCAGTGTGCTGCTACACTATTCTATATGGTAGTTGCATTATGAGAACAGCAGTGTGCTGCTACACTATTCTATATGATAGTTACATTATGAGAACAGCATTGTGCTGCTACACTATTCTATATGATAGTTGCATTATGAGAACAGCAGTGTGCTGCTACACTATTCTTTATGTTTAGTTACATTGTGGGAACAGCAGTGTGCTGCTACACTATTCTATATGATAGTTACATTATGAGAACAGCAGTGTGCTGCTACACTATTCTATATGATAGTTGCATTATGAGAACAGCAGTGTGCTGCTACACTATTCTTTATGATAGTTACATTGTGGGAACAGCAGTGAGCTGCTACACTATTCTATATGATAGTTACATTATGAGAACAGCAGTGTGCTGCTACACTATTCTTTATGATAGTTACATTGTGGGAACAGCATTGTGCTGCTACACTATTCAATATGATAGTTACATTATGAGAACAGCAGTGTGCTGCTACACTATTCTATATGATAGTTACATTGTGGGAACAGCAGTGTGCTGCTGCACTATTCTATATGATAGTTACATTATGAGAACAGCAGTGTGCTGCTACACTATTCTATATGATAGTTGCATTATGAGAACAGCAGTGTGCTGCTACACTATTCTTTATGATAGTTACATTGTGGGAACAGCAGTGTGCTGCTACACTATTCTATATGATAGTTACATTATGAGAACAGCAGTGTGCTGCTACACTATTCTTTATGATAGTTACATTGTGGGAACAGCAGTGTGCTGCTACACTATTCTTTATGATAGTTACATTGTGGGAACAGCAGTGTGCTGCTACACTATTCTATATGATAGTTACATTATGAGAACAGCAGTGTGCTGCTACACTATTCTTTATGATAGTTACATTGTGGGAACAGCAGTGTGCTGCTGCACTATTCTATATGATAGTTACATTATGAGAACAGCAGTGTGCTGCTACACTATTCTTTATGATATTTACATTGTGGGAACAGCAGTGTGCTGCTACACTATTCTTTATGATAGTTACATTGTGTGAACACAAGGTAGCTATTTCCATGGTAGACTTCAGTACTCCATCAAAGGTTCATCAGGTAGGGCAGCTTCCGATGTTACCTTCCAGCAGAGCTGCAATTTTTATCACCTGGTAGTTACCATCTGTCAGCAGGACCCATACCATACACAGGAAGAATAGAATTTTATGAAGGTATCTCTCTTCCTCTTCCTCAGTTTCTCTCCCTTCCTCTCCCACCTTCAATCTCTCTCTCTCTCTCTCTCTCTCTCTCTCTCTCTCTCTCTCTCTCTCTCTCTCTCTCTCTCTCTCTCTCTCTCTCTCTCTCTCTCTCTCTCTCTCGCTTGCGACGGTTGGTCATGGCTGGCGGGTTTCCAGACCCTTCTCCCTCACCTCCCTGTTTCTTTCATCTCCTTCATTACCTCCTCTCTTCATCACTCCAGCCTTCACTCCCTGTCTCCCTATCCCATCCCTCCCACTCTCTTGGTCACCTAACCCTTCTTCCATCGTCCCCATATTCGTCCCTCCCTCTCCCCTCCCACCTCTTCCCTCTCACCTCCCCTTCCCTCCTTATTACCCACCTACACTTTATTCTCTCCCAGTTACACATCTATTTTATGACACAAGTAAGGAGTTAAGTGCGCCCCTCCCCCCCCTCCACACCCCCACTGGTGAGCAGGTGTGGAGGTCACCTGGAGAGTGGCTCAGGTGACAGCAAGGTGAACAGGCAGGTGCCTCCGTGTAGCTGGAGGTAACTTCACCTTCCTCGGATCAAGACAAGACACTTCTGCTCTTGAAAACTCTTTGTTCTCTCCACCCAAGAATATTGTTGTGTAATGACACCTGCAGTCAAGGCAGAGGTTACACCTGGAGAGTACCTTTGTTATACCTTTGATAGATTTCGAGAGCTTTCCTACTCTCGCAGCCCGGTTCTAGGCTAGGCTTGTCTGGTGCCTGCCTGGTCAACCAGGTTGTTGCTGCTGTGGCCTACTGACACACATATCGATCGCAGCGCCAGGTTGATGTAGAGTTTACCAGGAGTCACTTCTGGAGGTCCCAGACCAGATCTACTGGCTAGTTTGACCGATCAGGCTGTTAATGCCCGCCGCTCGCAGTCCATCGTTTGCACCATAGGAACTGATTTAAGGAATGTGTCGAGTTTCCTCTTGACATCTAAGAGTTTGTTGGTAATCCCCCTCATATATGAAGTGGAAGTGTTGAAGAGTCGTGGTCCCTTAACACTTGCTGAGTTCTCTCTCAGTGTACTCATCACTCTCTGCTTTTTATATGATGTTATCTTGCACCGTCTGCCAAGTCTCTTGTCTTCATAAGTAGTAATTTCGGTGTGCAGGTTTGGAAGCAATCCCTCTCCCTCCTCCATTATCACTCACAGGTTTCTTACATTTAACTTGCATTTTATTGACTAATATGAGTTTGAAGATTGAACATCATATTGTTGCTCACTGGAAGACTTGGTTGATATCAGCTTGGAGGCTCACTGTGTCTAACGTGGATGCCACTCTGTCTAATGTGGATGCCACTCTGTCTAATGTGGATGCCACTCTCAGCTTCGAGAATCATCTATAATGGATGTTATGTCTCTGTTTATGTCATATATGAGAACGAGAAAGGTAAGTGGAGCGAGATCGTTCACCTCCAGGTTGACCGCCTCTATAAATTCACTCAGGCCCTCAGATTGTACTTCCTTGAGTGCGGATAAGGAAGATACATCATAATTTACACTTGCTGGATGCTGGAAGAACCTGTTTACACTTTCTGGATGCTGGAAGAACCTGTTTACACTTGCTGGATGCTGGAAGAACCTGTTTACACTTGCTGGATGCTGGAAGAACCTGTTTACACTTGCTGGA
>NC_069406.1:70166350-70201350 GCF_026875155.1 Cherax quadricarinatus
CGATAGGCATAGATGTGTGTGTGTGTGTGTGTGTGTGTGTGTGTGTGTGTACTCACCTAGTTGAGGTTGCGGGGGTCGAGTCCGAGCTCCTGTGTGTGTGTGTGTGTGTGTACTCACTTATTTGTACTCACCTATTTGTGGTTGCAGGGGTCGAGTCATAGCTCCTGGCAAGATGTCTCCTACCCTCATGTTAATTACCCTCTCAAACCTTCGTTATTACCACCATATTTTAGGAGTGGACGAGGCGCTTTGGCCGAGGGAGGTAAGGGGGGAGCAAGAAGTGGTTTTTGTAGTGGGGGGGGGACATAGTGGGCGGTTCCGGAGGTTTTTATATGTGGGCGGTGGAGGTGGAAGAAGTTGAGTGGGAAGGGGTGAGGGAGGGGGAGGGGGTGCAGTGTTTATCACAAGTGACCTTTCTGTGACCGGTAATTTATTTTCGGAAGATGGTGCCACCACGCACATTAAATGTACACAACACGTACACATCTTGTACACCTCACACTAGAACATAAGAAAGGAGGAACACTGCAGCAGGCCTGTTGGCCCATACTAGGCAGGTCCTTTACGATCCATCTCACTAACAAAACATTTGTTCAACCCAGTTTTCAATGCTCCCCGCTACGTTGATGTTATTTACGGATATTACTCAGGGTAGTATTATTTAGGTTGATAATATTTAGTGATGTCACTTAGGGTGATATTATTCAGGGTGATTATTATTAAGGACCATAATTACTCTCAGGAGAGTCATACTCTGAACATGAAAGAAATGAACGAAACTCTTAAAAACAATATGAACCAGTGTTCAGAAGCCCACGTAATGAAAGCAGGGTGGAGAATGCAGAATGTTTTCATCACATGTGAGAGCCACACAGATAATGTAACTAACATAAGCACTGATCCTGCACAATTCGAGAAAGAAAGAAAAAAATGTCTACTCATGTCCTGGACCGGATTCATGAAATTCCTAATTTATAAAGAAGCACAAAATACCCCTCGCACGAGCACTTAATGTTCTTTGTAGGAAGATGTTAGATCTAGGTGAAATACCCGAGGCATTAAACAGTGAAGACATTGTTCCCTTGAATAAAAGAGGCAGTAGAGTGCTAGCCAAAAATTACAGACTAGTAGGCCTAACATCACACATCATAAAAGTTTTTGAAACATAATGAGACATCAAATAACTTACACAACACAAAGCAGCATGGATTTAGAGCAAGAAGATCATGCAAGTCACAGCTGTTAAACCACTGTGACAGAATTATGGAGACGCTGGAAGGAAAACAACACAGATGTTGTCGACAGGGATTTCGCAAAGGTGTTTGGTTAATGTGATCATGGAATGATTGAACATAAAGTGAGGATGATAAATATAACAGGGAAAGTAGGCAAGTAAATATTCAACTTTCTGACAGACAGAACACAAATATTAATAGTTAACAGAGCAAAATCCAGCATTAGTGAAGTAAAAAGTTCAGTACACGAAGGTACGGTTCTGGTGCCTCTACTGCTTCTTATTCTAACAACAAACACATATAAAACACTCCCCACAGGTTCATATTCTTTGCAGATACCAAACTAAGCCAGAAAATCACATCAATATAAAATATGGAAACTTGCTTAAATATGGAACGAATGAAGGAACACTGAAAACTAAACCCAAGAGGATCATCAAATAAAACGACATGAACATGTGAAGGACCTGGGAGAAATAATGACTGCTGGATTTTTTCAAAGAATACAAGACCAATTCCCCAACAGTCAGGAAAATGATGAGGTGGATAATGAGAACTTTCAGAACACTTTTGCTCTCTCCCTTAGAATATTGTTCAATGTTGACTGTCGCGTTCAGGGCAGGAGAGATATCAAAGCTGGAGCAGATACAGAGATCATTTACGGCCTGCATAGAGCCAATAAGGCACTTAAATTCGTAGTCCCAGTGGATATCAGAAACTGCTGGGACAAGTGTAGAAACCTTCAAGAGGAAATTGGACAAGTATCTTCACCAGGTATCAGATCAACCAAGTTGTGATGGATATGTGGGTTAGCGGGCCACCAGGAGCAACAATTTGGTTGACCAGGCAAGCACCAGACAATCCTGACCCAAGACCTGGCTGCGAGAGTAGGAAAACTCGCGAAACTTGTCAAGGGTAAATCAAAGTGTATGATTTAGGACATAATGATGCTGTTTTATTTCCAGATAGAGTGAGCTATTTTTTAGGACGTTATTTTAGTGTGTGTGTGTGTGTGTGTGTGTGTGTGTGTGTGTGTGTGTGTGTGTGTGTGTGTGTGTGTGTTGCAGGGATGGAGGTGTTGCCGCCAGACCATAACCATAACATTTGCTGTGGTCTTCCCCAGGTAAGGGAAGCTGCTCCCCCGTGTTATGGCCAGGTACTAGTGGATACACAGCGCTAACCCTCACACAACACCAAGGGTGACTGTCCTTCGCCTGTGGCGTGGCCAGGTCGCCTCTATTGCCTGCAGGAGCGTGAGGGAGGTAGGTTACTATGGGTGGTGGCCCGGCCTGCAGCATCAAGCAGCTCCCTGAGGGGAGGCTGTGTCTTATCTCAACATCATCTGCTGGCGGCACCATCTCTCTCGCCTCTCCTTTCCTCCATCTTGCAAGACTCACCTGGAGATGCTCTCTTCTCTCTCCTCTTCCCCGTCTTGCAAGACTCACCTGGAGATGCTCTCTTCTCTCTCCTCTTCCCCGTCTTGCAAGACTCACCTGGAGATGCTCTCTTCTCTCTCCTCTTCTCCGTCTTGCAAGACTCACCTGGAGATGCTCTCTTCTCTCTCCTCTTCCCCGTCTTGCAAGACTCACCTGGAGATGCTTTCTTCTCTCTCCTCTTCCCCGTCTTGCAAGACTCACCTGGAGATGCTCTCTTTTCTCTCCTCTCCTCCGTCCTGCAAGACTCACTTGGAGATGCTCTCTTCTCTCTCCTCTCCTCCGTCCTGCAAGACTCACCTGAAGATGCTCTCTTCTCTCTCCTCGGTATTTTCTTCTGTTTCCTTCCGCAGTTTGCTTTTACTCTTCATTTTTGTATTCATATTTTTTATTTTCTGAATAATTTTGTGTTTTGTTTACGTGGTTTAGGTTGTATATGTTACCTAGTGTTGGTTCTCTCCCTCTATTTATCTCCGTACTTTCTCTCTACCTGCTTTCCTTACCTTGCTTCTTTCTACCTACTTTCCTCTACCTGTCTCCCTATCTTCTCTACCAACTTTCTTTACCTTGCTTCTCTCTACCTGCTTCCCTCCACCTTCATTCTACATGTCTCCCTTCACCTGCCTTCCTTCACCTGTTTAAGTCTACCTGCCACCGCCTACCTTGGGGCAGATATCCAGTATAACCTCTCCTGAGGCACACATAACACATCACTGGTTTAGGAAGATGCACCTCTGCTAAGATTTGCAAGTCCTCGGTCCTCGGGAATGTAGCAACATCTCGGAGCCAACACTTACTCCAGCACATAAACTGGAGACATGTACGAAAGATAAAGGCATCAGCTGTTTGTGTAGGCTGGAGGAACCGAACCTCGTTTGTTCAGAAGATTTATATAGCTGCCTCGTGCGTGGTACTGTGCCAAATGCTTTAATGTGGTGTAGGAAGATGCAGTTTACCCACCCCTGTCTCTCCTGCTTTATCTCTTCTACTCAGTCCAAGAACTTCAAAAGACTAGTGAGACATGAACATCTTCTGAACCCGTACTAGTTATATCCGGGTTCTGACCTCTTCTGGCACCTAGTATGCTAATCACCGATACTGGTCGCTACTTTAGATATTTCTGTTTTCCTTTTGTTTGTTTGTAGTGATTTCTTTTGCAGTGTTTCAGCTGTCTGGCAGATGTCATGTATCAGTTGACTTGTTGCAGGTCTTCGTTAAAGGGTAACACAGTTCCTCTGCAGCCATTGTTATGTAAAGTTTCGCAGCGGTAATCTTGGATGACTTGATAAAGCTTTACTAGCAGTGAAAAGTTGTTCAGATAAAGGGTCTTCGTTTATACTGTGCCTGAGGGCACTGAATCTGCGCTTTCTAGAAAGGCGTAGAATTAGGGAGGATATGATTGAGGTGTATAAATGGAAAACAGGAATAAAGGGGATGTAAATAACGTGTTAAAATATCTAACCAAGACAGGACTCGAATCAATGGGTTCAAGTTGGAAAAAAAATGGATTTAGAAAGGTAATGGAGTTATGGATGAGTGGAAGAAACTCCCGAGTAACGTCATTGAAGCGAGAATCTTGTGTTGCTCTAAAAATAAGATAGGTACATGAGTGGGTATGAGTTGGACCTGCCTAGCATGGTCCAGTAAGCCTGCTGCAGTGCTCCTTTTTTCCTGTATCCATTCTATGGACGGTAGTGGCTAGTATATTGTTCACCTCATATCCATCCTGTGGAGGGTAGCGCAAGAACATATGGGTACACAGGTCTTATTAAGAACTAGGCCCTAAAAGGGTTAACAAGAGTACATCTGGATTTACATCCAGAATTGTCTTATTTGTTGCAAACAGAGTTAGAATTTTCTCAGTAGATGTATTTGCGGTGACACATTTAAAATGTCTGTCGCTTGCTCACTGTTCGCTGAGGCATACATAGCGCCAACCCTATTACTGAACATATGACTTTAGGAATACCACACTTAACGACAGCTACATTCTCTCTCTCTCTCTCTCTCTCTCTCTCTCTCTCTCTCTCTCTCTCTCTCTCTCTCTCTCTCGTTTAGTGAATGCTCTTGCACGTGACAAACGCTCCTAAATAAATTAGTACAACATAGGTCCATCAACCTGATCTGTGGCCTGACCGAACACCAGCGTGCTAAGGCGACTCCTTGATCTACCAGGGGTCGTGGAGGTCACCTGACGCCCACCAGGTCACCTTTGCATCATCTGGGTAGGTGTGGGGAAGGCAGGAGGGAGAGTGGATAAGGCCAGGATAGGAGAGATGGTTCTGTTGTGCTGAGTTAGAAGAGGATAGTGAGACGGATTAGTCTGTCGGTCTGGATAGACCGGAAGTTATGGCTTGGCTGTCCTGTAGTCAGGACAGACACAGTCAGGTACTGCTGACGTGGATGGACGGAAGGTGAAGAGAGTTATACGTGTCTGTGTATATACACTGACTTGTATGTCTGTATATACACTGAGAGATGTATGTCTGTATATGTGCTGAGAGTTGTACAGTATGTCAGTGCATATACACCGAGTGGTGTATGTCTTGACTAGTGGTGAATAGGTAGCATTCAGCCCAAATGACCCACGTGTAGTCGATAATCTTTGAACCCAAATAACCAAAGAACCTTCACGTGAACCGTCTACCAGTGGGACACGGAACCGCCTACCAATGGGGCACTGAACCGTCTACCAGTGGGACATACAACCGTCTACCAGTGGGACACTGAACCGTCTGCCAGTGGGACACACAACCGTCTACCAGTGGGACATACAACCGTCTACCAGTGGGACACAGTCGTCTACCAGTGGGACACACAACCGTCTACCAGTGGGACACAGTCGTCTACCAGTGGGACACACAATCGTCTACCAGTGGGACACAGTCCTCTACCAGTGGGACACACAACCGTCTACCAGTGGGATACAACCGTCTACCAGTGGGACACACAACCGTTTACCAGTGGGACACAACTGTCTACCAGTGGGACACAAAACCGTCTACCAGTGGGACACACAACCGTCTATCAGTGGGGCACACAACTGTCTACCAGTGGGACACAACCGTCTACCGGTGGGACACACAACCGTCTACCAGTGGGACACAACCGTCTACCAGTGGGACACAACCGTCTACCAGTGGGACACACAACTGTCTACCAGTGGGACACAACCGTCTACCAGTGGGACACACAACTGTCTATCAGTGGGACACACAACTGTCTATCAGTGGGACACACAATATCGTGATGTTCAACGAGAACAGATTTTAGCTATCTACGAAACAAAAAAAAATATATGGCGGACTCAAAACTGGAACATAGTACAAAAGTTAATGAAATCGTTCAGCAGAGCGGAGGAGGAATGTGGGGGAACTAGGAGCAACAATGTCGTGGTATCTTGCGTTCAGTGATCACAAGAGAAACTAGCAGCAGCAATGTACGTTCAGTGATCACAAGAGAAACTAGCAGCAGCAATGTACGTTCAGTGATCACAAGAGAAACTAGCAGCAGCAATGTACGTTCAGTGATCACAAGAGTGCTGCTGTCGCAGTTGTCAGGGAAGAAGACTGCTAGGCTAGATAACTAGAACCTTGCATGCAAGAGATGCCAAGCTAGTGGTAATTCAGTGCAAGTCCCTTGTTCACTCTGAACTGGTATATTGTTGTTCACTAACTTCTCTATTGGTCTGAGTGCTGGTCTTAGTGCTGGTCTAAGTACTGATCTTAGTGCTAGTCTGAGTACTGGTTTGAGTGCTGGTCTGAGTACTGGTCTGAGTGCTGGTCTGAGTGCTGGTCTGAGTGCTGGTCTGAGTATTGGTTTGAGTGCTGGTCTGAGTGCTGGTCTGAGTACTGGTCTGAGTGCTGGTCTGAGTATTGGTTTGAGTGCTGGTCTGAGTACTGGTCTGAGTGCTGGTCTGAGTACTGGTCTTAGTGCTAGTCTGAGTACTAATTTGAGTACTGGCCTGAGTGCTGGTCTGAGTACTGGTCTGAGTGCTGGTCTGAGTATACTGGTCTGAGTGCTGAGAGAGTTTATGGAATTTTGGGTATTTCGAAAATCCGATCTTGGTACCAATCACTCTCGGATCTTGCACTCTCGGATCTTGCACTCTCGGATCTTGCACTCGCGGATCTTGCACTCTCGGATCTTGCACTCGTGGATCTTGCACTCCAGGATCTTGCACTCCAGGATCTTGCACCTAAAGAATAAAGGGGAATCTGCAAACCTAGGTGAGTTGTGGAGCCAGACGCTTGACTCACACTGGCCAGTCCCATCCAACCTGACAGTCTGTTTGTCCAAAATATTGTTATTTTATTAACTGGCGAAGGTGTATCTTTTTACATTCTACCCGAATCTTGCATCCCAGGTCTTGCATCCCAGGTCTTGCATCCTGGGTCTTGCATCCCAGGTCTTGCATCCTGGGTCTTGCATCCCAGGTCTTGCATCCTGGGTCTTGCATCCTGGGTCTTGCATCCCAGGTCTTGCATCCTGGGTCTTGCATCCCAGGTCTTGCATCCCAGGTCTTGCATCCCAGGTCTTGCATCCCAGGTCTTGCATCCCAGGTCTTGCATCCTGGGTCTTGCATCCCAGGTCTTGCATCCCAGGTCTTGCATCCCAGGTCTTGCATCCCAGGTCTTGCATCCCAGGCCTTGCATCCCAGGTCTTGCATCCTGGGTCTTGCATCCTGGGTCTTGCATCCCAGGTCTTGCATCCCAGGTCTTGCATCCCAGGCCTTGCATCCCAGGTCTTGCATCCTGGGTCTTGCATCCCAGGTCTTGCATCCTGGGTCTTGCATCCTGGGTCTTGCATCCCAGGTCTTGCATCCCAGGTCTTGCATCCCAGGTCTTGCATCCCAGGTCTTGCATCCCAGGTCTTGCATCCCAGGTCTTGCATCCTGGGTTCTTGCAATCCAGGTCTTGCATCCTGGGTCTTGCATCCCAGGTCTTGCATCCCAGGTCTTGCATCCCAGGTCTTGCATCCCAGGTCTTGCATCCTGGGTCTTGCATCCCAGGTCTTGCATCCTGGGTCTTGCATCCCAGGTCTTGCATCCCAGGTCTTGCATCCTGGGTCTTGCATCCCAGGTCTTGCATCCTGGGTCTTGCATCCCAGGTCTTGCATCCCAGGTCTTGCATCCCAGGTCTTGCATCCTGGTCTTGCATCCCAGGTTTTGCTTTCCCAGGTCTTGCATCCGGGTCTTGCATCCCAGGTCTTGCATCCTGGGTCTTGCATCCCAGGTCTTGCATCCTGGGTCTTGCATCCCAGGTCTTGCATCCTGGGTCTTGCATCCCAGGTCTTGCATCCCAGGTCTTGCATCCTGGGTCTTGCATCCCAGGTCTTGCATCTCGGGTCTTGCATCCCAGGTCTTGCATCCTGGGTCTTGCATCCCAGGTCTTGCATCCTGGGTCTTGCATCCTGGGTCTTGCATCCTGGGTCTTGCATCCCAGGTCTTGCATCTCGGGTCTTGCATCCCAGGTCTTGCATCTCGGGTCTTGCATCCCAGGTCTTGCATCCTGGGTCTTGCATCCCAGGTCTTGCATCCTGGGTCTTGCATCCTGGGTCTTGCATCCTGGGTCTTGCATCTCGGGTCTTGCATCCCAGGGTCTTGCACCCCCAGGGTCTTGCACCCCAGGGTCTTGCACCCCCAGGGTCTTGCACCCCAGGGTCTTGCACCCCCAGGATCTTGCACCCCAGGGTCTTGCACCCCAGGGTCTTGCACCCCAGGATCTTGCACCCCAGGGTCTTGCACCCCAGGATCTTGCACCCATTAAATAGAGGTGCAAAATTTTGTAAGTTGCACTAACAGTGTTGACACTGGCGAGAATAAACTTACACCTCATTTGAGCACCAGAGTAACTCACCCACTATCACGCACACGTCACATTCATCTCAAAAGTTAAGATGCACGTCAGGTACTCGTCAGGTACACGTCAGGTCACCTCTAGGGTGTAATTCTCTCTCTCTCTCTCTCTCTCTCTCTCTCTTCTCTCTCTCTCTCTCTCTCTCTCTCTCAATGGATGGGTGTTAGGATGAATCAGGGGATACTTGGCTGCATCGATACATACCAAGGTGGATATTTGGATAGCAGCCATGAATGGATAGATATCTACCTGAAGGGTATTTCGATGATCAACGCCCCCGCGGCCCGGTCCACTACCAGGCCTCCCGGTGGATCAGGGCCTGATTAACCAGGCTGTTACTGCCGGCCGCACGTAGTCCATCGTACGAGCCACAGCCCGGCTGATCCGGCACCGACTTTAAGTATCTGTCCAGCTCCCTCTGGAAGGCAGCCAGGGGCCTATTGGTAATTCCCCTTATGCCTGGTCGGAGGCTGTTGAACAGTCTTGGGCCCCGGACAGTTATGGTGTTTTCTCTTAGTGTACCAGTGGCGCCCCTACTTTTCACTGGAGGTATGTTGCACCGCCTGCAAAGCCTTTTACTTTCGTAGGGAGTGATTTCTGTGTGCAGATTCGGGACCATTCCTTCTAGGATTTTCCAAGTGTAGATTATGATATGTTTTTATCGCCTGCTTCCAAGTGTTCCCAATAGTTGAGGTTTTTAACAGAACTTACACGTGCAGTAAAGGTTCTCTGTACACTCTCTAGATCTGCAATTTCACCTGCTTTGAACGGAGATGTACAGCAGTATTCCAGCCTAGAGAGAACAAGTGATTTGAAAAGGATCATCATTGGCTTGGTATCTCTAAAGAATGGATAGATATCTCTTATGAATTAATAGATATCTCCAGTGAATGGATAGATATATCTAATGATGGATAGACAAATCTAATGAATGGATAGATATCTAATGAATGGACAGATATCTCTAATGAATGGATATATATCTCCAATGAATAGATAGATATCTCCATGTGCGGATGGTGGCTGGATGAGAGGATGTGAATAATTGAAGGAATGGATATCTGGATGACTGTGATCAGATTTGGTATTCTTATGTTTGTATAGGTCGAGTCTCAGTTCCCGGTCCCGCATCCTCACCTTCAAGCGACCTCGAACGCATCTTCCTCTCCGGTAAACTCAGTCACTCTCCCGGTAAACCCAGTTACTCTCCTGGGAAACCCGGTCACTCTCCCGGTAAACCCGGTTACTCTCCGGGTAAACCCGGTCACTATCCCAGTAAACTCGGTCACTTCCGGTAAACCGGGTCACTCTCCGGGTCCACCTGGTCACTCGGAAAGTACCGGCACAGTAGGAAACACTTGTGTACTGCCTTCCCCCAGTAATCCCCGGTTTGTGTGTACGTCCGTTCGTACGAACTTACCAAACCCACCTCAGCACCTCATCCCCTATCACCTCACCCCCATCACCTCGCCTCCCATCACTCCTCCCCCATCACCTCGCCTCCCATCACTCCTCCCTATCACCTCGCCTCCCATCACTCCTCCCCCATCACGTCGCCTCCCATCACTCCTCCCCATCACCTCGCCTCCCCATCTCGTGGTGTACAAAAAGCGACTTCTCAAGGTCGTGTGTGCGGCGTATACGAATGATGGGGTTGTGCTTGTGGGGGCGGGGGGAAGGGACTTTGTGGGATGAGAAATGTTCGGTGGGTGGGAAGAGTAGGTGGGGGGGAGTGAGATGTTGAGGGTGATTGTAGGGTGTTACATGATTGTAACATTGTGTATCCTTACCTTGTGTTGCCTCTTCACCAACTCTTCAGGACCTGACTCGTCTGACTCCATATTCATCAAGAATTGCAAGAAGCCATTGCTACGTGCCTTAAATATTCTGTGGAGAAGAAGCCTAGACACTGGAGTCATCTCACAGCCAATAAAACCACTGATATTGATCCACTCCACAAAGGTGGTAGTAAAGCAGTGATAGATCAATACCCCTAAACATCCCACATTATCAAGATTTTTGTAAGGGTTTTAAAAAGGAAGATTATCAGTCACATGTAATAATAGCAGTTGTATAACCCAGGTCAACATGGGTTCAAAACAGGTTGCTCCTGACTTTTACGGTTGCTAGACCACTGTGACAAGGTCTTAGATACAGTTGACATTGACTTAACAAAAGTCTTTGACAAGTACAACCATGGGGTAACTGCACACAAAATGCGTGTAAAGGGAATAACTATGAAAGTGGGCAGATTGATATTTAACTTCCTAACAAATAGAACCTAAAAGAGTAAAAGTAAACAGGGTGAACTCATTGGCTGCTACAGTGAAAAGTTGTGTCCCCCAAGGCACAGTACTCACCCCACTTCTCTTTCTCATTCTCATATCTGATATAGACAGGGACATAGACCATACTAGAATCTGCATGAAAATGGCTTTCATAAAAAAAAAAACCGCAGAGTGAGCCACCAAGTTGATATAAACCAAGTCTTCCAGTGGTCCACTGACAACAGTGGGGACAAATTTCAGTTACTACGTCATGGAAGAAATAAGTTTGATAGTATCCACTGGTGATGCTGTAACTCCAGTGTTTGTCTTCTTGTGTTGTGTGAGATGTTCTCCGCTTGTTTCTAATTCTTCACGTTCTTCATCGTTACCTGCCACGTCAAGAATTTATTTATCAAAGGGACTTTGAATTGTGTTTTTTGGTGAAAATTCCAATATTTTGGCAGTCATTGAGGGCAGCCTGCGAGGACGGTAGTTTGAAGGTACGGCTTTGCCTCCCTGGTTTAAACAGAGGTTACAGTGAGTCTCTACACGACTTCCCACACAGTTGCTGTGTGTAATAGCTGCCCACACGAGGGTTCATGTCTTACATAAATGACAGATACAGTGGGGTTACTGTATTGAGCATGGCGGAATTGTATTGACCTGTTGATCCATACTCATCCACCCACACCCACCTTCTCCCTGCTCATTCACTCAATATTTACGCCCACACCTACCTTCTCTCTGCTCACTCAATATTCACGTCCACCCTCACACTACTTACTCACGCCCATCTTTACCCTATTCACTAACGAGGACCCTCACCATACGCCCACCCTCATCCTACTCACGCCCACTCCACCCATAAAGGGAACACTAGACAAAAGGCCACATCTTTTTGTTCACGTGTGAGAGCTAAATACCAGCTGGAAGGGTGGGCGTCGTGGTGTGTATCGTTCCTCTCTCTGTTGCAGTGTGTGTTTGTGTGTTTGTGTGTGTTTGTGTGTGTTTGTGTGTGTGTGTGTGTTTGTTTGTTTGTTTGTGTGTGTGTGTGTGTGTGTGTGTGTGTGTGTGTGTGTGTGTGTGTGTGTGTGTGTGTGTGTGTGTAAATCTGCTTGTGGTCGTAGGGGTCAATTTTCAGCTTCTGTCCCTGCCTCTTAAAAACTAGCCGCTCCTCTTTCCTGCCATTATCCTACTTATCATACGTGTTCTTAAAGCTGTGTATGGGTCCTACCTCTATTACTTCGCTGTCCTAACATCCCTGTGACTCATCTGTGTTTTCAGCGTCCAGCCGTGAGTTCGTGTTCAGCTTTCCCGTCTCTCCAACAGTCTGTCCCCGTCCACCCTGTCAACTGATCACAGTATTTTGTACCTTATCATTTTGCCCCAAGTCTCGTAATGTCTCTCCTCATGCCTCGTGGCTCCAGGACTAGTCTCGTTGCAAACTTTTTTTTTTTTGACATGCTTGATCAGGTGTAGGTTAGATACTGGTGCTGCATACTCTCGTATGGGCCTGACGTACACCATGTACACTGTCGTGGATGACTTTATTCAAGTTTCTGAAATCTAGCCTTAGATTTGCTAGACTCGCTGCAGCAGTTATTTATTTGGTGTGTGCCTCAGGTGATATGCTCGGTACATTGCTCTCTCCGAGGCCCTTCTCCTTGAGTTTTATCATTGTTTACGTATATGTTTAACCGCCAGAAGTACTTGTAACCAAACTTAAGCCTGGATACTACATTCATCAGTCTGTTGACAATGACAATAAATGTACTTACACACCTCTGTCAGCTCTATCAGTGTGCTTGACTACGTCTCAGTCAACCCTGTCATTGTTCTTAATGTCATTGTTCTTATCTATGTTCCTGTCAGCTCTGTCAGTGTGCTTATCTACGTCTCTGTTATCCCTGTCAGTGGCTCTTCAAACGTTATACATTTTTAATATAAATCCCAGGTCCTCCTCTCCTTCAGGGTCGTCACGTTCACTTCCTTGAGTCTCTCACCTACGGCATCTTTAAAGGTGTCCTTCCAGCAAACAACCTGCACGTGCTTTATCAGGGGAAGGTTCCAAGTTGGGGCTGGGGCTGGGAGTATCCAGGCTGGGACTGGGAGTATCCAGGCTGGGGCTGGGAGTATCCAGGCTGGGACTGGGAGTATCCAGGCTGGGGCTGGGAGTATCCAGGCTGGGGCTGGGAGTATCCAGGCTGGGGCTGGGAGTATCCAGGCTGGGGCTGGGAGTATCCAGGCTGGGGCTGGGAGTATCCAGGCTGGGACTGGGGGTATGAACTTCGTCAGGAAAAATTTGGAAGACCGTTGACACAGTCATGTTAGCTGACCAAGACAGACCACTGTCTTACCTGTCCAGTAGAGTCATGTCAGCTGACCAAGACAGACCACTGTCTTACCTGTCCACTAGAGTCTTGTCAGCTGACCAAGACAGACCACTGTCTTACCTGTCCACTAGAGTCTTGTCAGCTGACCAAGACAGACCACTGTCTTACCTGTCCACTAGAGTCATGCCAGCTGACCAAGACAGACCACTGTCTTACCTGTCCACTAGAGTCTTGTCAGCTGACCAAGACAGACCACTGTCTTACCTGTCCACTAGAGTCTTGTCAGCTGACCAAGACAGACCACTGTCTTACCTGTCCACTAGAGTCATGTCAGCTGACCAAGACAGACCACTGTCTTACCTGTCCACTAGAGTCATGCCAGCTGACCAAGACAGACCACTGTCTTACCTGTCCACTAGAGTCTTGTCAGCTGACCAAGACAGACCACTGTCTTACCTGTCCACTAGAGTCTTGTCAGCTGACCAAGACAGACCACTGTCTTATCTGTCTCCACTTTCATAATATCACTAGCTTCATGTTTTGTATGAGCATAAGAACTTAGGTTAAACTCGGTGCCCCAAAGGACTGAGTTGAACTTGCTTATCACGTGCTAGTAGGCCTATTGCAGTGTTCATAGGTTCCTATTTTCATACCTCAGTGTTCTTTCTAGACTGGCAAAGGGGCCAAGGTTGAACGTTCTTTGTTCCTTGACTCGCCACCGTCCCTCCGTTTCACGCTGTTGTATTGGATGAGATTGAACTCGAGTAGCCACTTATCTGACCAGTTGTGGACACTGTGCAGACGTCCCCGGAGCCTGTGTCTGCCCTCCCTTGACTGTTTCTCATCAGTTTAACGGTAAGAACAGTAAGGCAGACACAAGACTCGATCCCCTCTGGGAGATACAGATTATAAATTAGGAACAACGCTTGAGCCAGTGTCATTCCCTGAGGGACACTGATCCCTAGACACTCCCACACCTCGTTACCCTTACTCTGTCTCTCTCTCTCTCTCTCTCTCTCTCTCTCTCTCTCTCTCTCTCTCTCTCTCTCTCCTGTTTATAAGATTCTCATTACTATTTATGAGAGTCTCTCTCCTGTTTGCAAGTCTTTCTCTCTCTCTCTCTTATGTTTGCAGGAGAGAGAGAGAGAGAGAGAGAGAGAGGAGAGAGAGAGAGAGAGAGAGAGAGAGAGCGAGAGCGCAAGAGTCTCCTGTTTGCAAGTCTTTCTCTCTGTTTGTTCAGATTCTCTCTCCTGTTTGTTCAGATTCTCTCTGATTCACTGAAGAACCCTTCAGAGGTGTTACTGGTGTTTCATGTGAGTCAGTCTCTGATGGAAGGCCATGTAAAGCTTCCTCGCACTCCATGAAAATGTGAGTGTGTACTCACCTTTATGTGGTTGTAGGGGTCGATTCATAGCTCCTGGCCCCGACTCTTCACTGGTCGATACTAAGCCACTCTCTCCCTGCTCCGTGAACTTTATCATACCTCTTCTTAAAGCTGTGTATGGATCCTGCCTCCACTGCATCACTTCCCAGACTATTCCACTTCCTGACAACCCTGTGACTGAAGAAATACTTCCTAACATCCCTGTGATTCATCTGAGTCTTCAACTTTTAACTGTGACCCCTTGTTTCTGTGTCCCATCTCTGGAACATCCTGTCTCTGTCCACCTTGTCGATTCTTCTCAGTATTTTATATGTTATCATATCTTCCCTATCTCTCCTGCCCTCCAGTGTCGTCAGGTTGATTTCCCTTATCCTCTCCTCGTAGGACATTCCTCTTAGCTCCGGGACCAGTCATGTCGTAAACCTTTACACTTTCTCTAATTTCCTTACGTGATTGACTAGGTGTGGGTTCCAAACTGGTGCTGCATACTCCAATATAGGCCTAACGTACACGGTGTACAGGGTCCTGAACGATTCCTTACTTAGCTATCGGAACGCTTTTCTCATGATTCCCAGGCGCCCATATGCTGCAGCAGTTACCTGGTTGATGTGCGCCTCAGGAGATGTGCTCGGTATTATACTTACTCCAAGACCCTTTTCCTTGAGTGAAGTTTGCAGTCTCTGGACCTCTAGACTGTACTCTGCGGTTTTCTCTGCCCTTCCCCAATCTTCACAACTTTGCACTTGGTGGGGTTGAACTCCAGGAGCCAGTTTCTGGACCAGGCCTGCAGCCTGTCCAGATCCCTTTGTAATTCTTCCTGGTCCTCGTCCAATTGAATTCTCATCAACTTCACATCATCTGCAAACAGGGACACTTCTGAGTTTGTTCCTTCTGTCATGTTCGCATATATCAGAAACAGCACCGGTCCTAGGACTGACCCCTGTGGAACCCTGCTCTTCACAGGCGCCCACTCTAACATCTCGTCACGTACCATAACTCGCTGTTGTCTTCCCGACAGGTATTCCCTGTTCCATTGCAGTGCCTTCCCTGTTATCCCTGCCTTCACTTCCAGCTTTTGCACTAATGTGTTGTGTGGAACTATGTCAAACACCTTACAGACCAAGAAAACGCAATCTACCCACCTCTCTCTCTTATCTTACTGCTGTCACCTTGTCATAGAACTCCAGTAGGTTTGTAACACAGGATTTCCCGACCTTGAAACCGTGCTGGGTGTCGCTGATAAGCTCATTCGTTTCTATGTGTTCCACCACTCTTCTCCTGATTATCTTCTTCATGTGTGTGTGTGTGTGTGTGTGTGTGTGTGTGTGTGTGTGTGTGTGTGTGTGTGTGTGTGTGTGTGTGTGTGTGTGTGTGTGTGTGTGTGTGGTTTTTGCCATCTGATGTGTGTTGATACTGTGAGTCACCTCTCTCTCTCTCTTAACAACAGCAATAACAAACAACAACAACAATAACTGCAGCAACAATAACAGTAGCAACAGTAACATCAGTAACACAAACAGCAACAAGAGCAACAACATTAACACCAGTAACAACAGCAGCAGCAACAATATTAACACCAGTAACAACAATATTAACACCAGTAACAACAACAATATTAACACCAGTAACAACAACAACAATATTAACACCAGTAACAACAACAACATATTAACACCAGTAACAACAGCATCAAACAATATTAACACTAGTAACAACAACAACAATTAACCCAGTAACAACAACAACAATATTAACACCAGTAACAACAACAACAATATTAACACCAGTAAAAAACAGCATCAACAATATTAACAACTAGTAACAACAACAACAATATTAACACCAGTAACAACAACAACAATATTAACACCAGTAACAACAACAACAATATTAACACCAGTAACAACAACAACAATATTAACACCAGTAACAACAGCATCAACAATATTAACACTAGTAACAACAACAACAATATTAAAAACCAGTAACAACAGCATCAACAATATTAACACTAGTAACAACAACAACAATATTAACACCAGTAACAACAACAACAATATTAACACCAGTAACAAAAACAACAATATTAACACCAGTAACAACAACAACAATAATATTAACACCAGTAACAATAACAATATTAACACCAGTAACAATAACAACAATATTAACACCAGTAACAATAACAACAATATTAACACCAGTAACAACAACAATAGTATTAACACCAGTAACAACAACAACAATATTAACACCAGTAACAATAACAACAATATTAACACCAGTAACAACAACAACAATATTAACACCAGTAACAATAACAACAACATTAAACACCAGTAACAACAACAACAATATTAACACCAGTAAAAAAATAACAACAATATTAACACCAGTAACAACAACAACAATATTAACACCAGTAACAACAACAACAATATTAACACCAGTAACAACAACAACAATATTAACACCAGTAACAACAACAACAATATTAACACCAGTAACAACAACAATATTAACACCAGTAACAATAACAACAATATTAACACCAGTAAAAACAACAATATTAACACCAGTAACAATAACAACAATGTTAACACCAGTAACAACAACAACAATATTAACACCAGTAACAACAACAATATTAACACCAGTAACAATAACAACAATATTAACACCAGTAACAACAACAATATTAACACCAGTAACAATAAAAAATACTAACACCAGTAACAACAACAACAATGTTAACACCCGTAACAACAAAAAATATTAACACCAGTAACAACAACAACAATATTAATACAGTAACAACAAACAACAATATTAACACCAGTAACAATAACAATACTAACACAGTAACAACAACAACAATGTTAACACCAGTAACAACAACAATATTAACACCAGTAACAACAACAACAATATTAATACCAGTAACAACAACAACAATATTAACACCAGTAACAATAACAATACTAACACCAGTAACAACAACAACAATGTTAACACCAGTAACAACAACAATATTAACACCAGTAACAACAACAACAATATTAACACCAGTAACAACAACAACAATATTAACACCAGTAACAACAACAATATTAACACCAGTAACAACAACAACAATATTAATACCAGTAACAACAACAACATATTAACACCAGTAACAATAACAATACTAACACCAGTAACAACAACAACAATGTTAACACCAGTAAACAACACAACAATATTAACACCAGTAACAACAACAACAATATTAATACCAGTAACAACAACAACAATATTAACACCAGTAACAATAACAATACTAACACCAGTAACAACAACAACAATGTTAACACCAGTAACAACAGCATCAACAATATTAACACCAGTAACAACAACAACAATATTAACACCAGTAACAACAACAATATTAACACCAGTAACAACAACAACAATATTAACACCAGTAACAACAATATTAACACCAGTAACAACAACAACAATATTAACACCAGTAACAACAACAACAATATTAACACCAGTAACAACAACAATATTAACACCAGTAACAACAACAACAATATTAACACCAGTAACAACAACAATATTAACACCAGTAACAATAACAATATTAACACCAGTAACAACAACAACAATATTAACACCAGTAACAATAACAACAATATTAACACCAGTAACAACAACAACAATATTAACACCAGTAACAATAACAACAATACTAACACCAGTAACAACAACAACAATGTTAACACCAGTAACAACAGCAGCAGCAACAATATTAACACCAGTAACAATATTAACACCAGTAACAACAATATTAACACCCGTAACAACAAAAAACAATATTAACACCGTACAACAACAACAATATTAACACCAGTAACAACAACAAATATTAACACCAGTAACAACAACAACAATATTAACACCAGTAACAACAACAACAATATTAACACCAGTAACAACAACAACAATATTAACACCAGTAACAACAACAACAATATTAACACCAGTAACAACAACAACAATATTAACACCAGTAACAAACAAAACAATATTACACCAGTAACAACAAAACAATATTAACACCAGTAACAACAACAACAATATTAACACCAGTAACAACAACAACAATATTAACACCAGTAACAACAACAATATTAACACCAGTAACAACAACAACAACAATATTAACACCAGTAACAACAACAATATTAACACCAGTAACAACAACAACAACAATATTAACACCAGTAACAATAACAACAATATTAACACCAGTAAACAATAACAAAATTAACACCAGTAACAACAACAACAACAATATTAACACCAGTAACAATAACAACAATATTAACACCAGTAACAATAACAATATTAACACCAGTAACAACAACAACAATATTAACACCAGTAACAATAACAACAATATTAACACCAGTAACAACAACAACAGTATTAACACCAGTAACAACAACAATATTAACACCAGTAACAACAATATTAACACCAGTAACAACAATATTAACACCAGTAACAACACCACCAACAACAATGTCATTAGCCGTCTCCCCTCCACCTGTGCATTAGGACCAGCTTATAGGGTCATTAGGAAGGTGATTACAGCACAAGAGTGACCCGGTTTACTGTAAAGGGTGACACTGCCAGTACCATCCAACACTCCCACTCACCTACTTATCTGCTACTACACACATTAATTATGGAAGGACGCGCAAGGAATGAGGAAGGATGTCTGTGATAGACCAGGAAGCCAGGAATGAGAGCAGGATGTCAGGTAGGAAACCAGGTATGAGACCAGGAAGTCAGGTATGAAACCAGGAAGCCAAGTATGAAACCAGGAAGCCAGGTATGAGACCAGGAAGCCAGGTATGAAATCAGGAAGCCAGGTGTGAGACCAGGAAGCCAGGTATGAAACTAGAAAGCCAGGTATGAAACTAGAAAACCAGGTATGAACCCAGGAAGCCATGTATGAGACCAGGAAGCCAGGTGTGAGACCAGGAAGCCAGGTATGAAACCAGGAAGCCATGTATGAAATCAGGAAGCCAGGTGTGAGACCAGGAAGAGGGAGACGAAAAATTAATTAAAGGGGAAAGAGAAGAAGCAAAAGAGGAGGAACTGAAAGGATGGATGGGGAACTGGAGGGATTGGAAGGGGAACTGGAGGGATGGAAGGGGAGCTAGAGGGATGGAAGGGGAACTGGAGGGATGGAAGGGGAACTGGAGGGATGGAAGTGGAACTGGAGGGATTGGAAGGGGAACTGGAGGGATGGAAGGGGAGCTAGAGGGATGGAAGGGGAACTGGAGGGATGGAAGGGGAACTGGAGGGATGGAAGTGGAACTGGAGGGATTGGAAGGGGAACTGGAGGGATGGAAGGGGAGCTAGAGGGATGGAAGGGGAACTGGAGGGATGGAAGGGGAGCTGGAGGGATGGAAGGGGAACTGGAGGGATGGAAGGGGAGCTGGAGGGATGGAAGTGGAACTGGAGGAAGAGAAGGGGAACTGGAGGGATGGAAGGGGAGCTGGAGAGATGGAAGGGGAACTGGAGGGATTGAAGGGGAACTGGAGGGATGGAAGGGGAACTGGAGGGATGGAAGGGGAACTGGAGGGATGGAAGTGGAACTGGAGGGATGGAAGGGGAACTGGAGGGATAGAAGGGGAACTGGAGAGATTGAAGGGGAACTGGAGGGATGGAAGGGGAACTGAAGGGATGGAAGGGTAACTGGAGGGATTGGAAGGGGAACTGGAGGGATGGAAGGGGAGCTAGAGGGATGGAAGGGGAGCTAGAGGGATGGAAGGGGAACTGGAGGGATGGAAGGGGAACTGGAGGGATGGAAGTGGAACTGGAGGAAGAGAAGGGGAACTGGAGGGATGGAAGGGGAGCTGGAGAGATGGAAGGGGAACTGGAGGGATTGAAGGGGAACTGGAGGGATGGAAGGGGAACTGGAGGGATGGAAGGGGAACTGGAGGGATGGAAGTGGGAACTGGAGGGATGGAAGGGGAACTGGAGGGATAGAAGGGGAACTGGAGAGATTGAAGGGGAACTGGAGGGATGGAAGGGGAACTGGAGGGATGGAAGGGGAACTGGAGGGATGGAAGGGGAACTGGAGAGATTGAAGGGGAACTGGAGGGATGGAAGGGGAACTGAAGGGATGGAAGGGGAACTGGAGGGATGGAACTGGAACTGGAGGGATGGAAGGGGAACTGGAGGGATGGAAGGGGAACTGGAGGGATGGAAGGGGAACTGAAAGCATTGAAGGGGAACTGGAAGGATGGAAGGGGAACTGGAGGGATGGAAGTGGAGCTGCAAGGATGGAAGGGGAACTGAAGGGATGGAAGGGGAACTGAAGGGATGGAAGGGGAACTGGAAGGATGGAAGGGGAACTGAAAGGATGGAAAGGGAATTGGAAGGATGGAAGGGGAACCGGAGGGTTGGAAGGGGAACTGGAAGGAAGAGGAACTGGAAGGATGGAAGAGGAACTGGAAGGATGGAAGGGAAACTGGAAGGAGGAAGGGGAACTGGAGGGATGGAAGGGGAACTGGAAGGATGGAAGGGGAATTGGAGGGATGGAAGGGGAGCTGCAAGGATGGAAGGGGAACTGGAGGGGTGGAAGGGGAGCTGGAAGGATTGAAGGGGAACTGGAGGGATGGAAGGGGAGCTGCAAGGATGGAAGGGGAACTGAAGGGATGGAAGGGGAACTGGAGGGATGGAAGGGGAACTGAAAGGATGGAAGGGGAACTGAAAGGATGGAAGGGGAACTGGAAGGATGGAAGGGGAACTGGAGGGAAGGAAGGGGAACTGAAAGGAGTGATAGCGCACAAAATGAAGGCCATGGGCATTACGGGGAAGATAGGCAGATGGATTTTCGGTTTCCTAACACACTGAACACAAAAAGTAGTAGTGAACAGGGCAAGATCCAGCATCAGCGAGGTCAAAAGCTCAGTTCCCCAAGGCACTGTCCTGGCACCTCTGCTGTTCCTCATCCTCATAGCATAGACAAAAAACACCCGGCACACTTTTATATCATCATTTGCAGATGACACTAAAATAAGCATGAAAGTCAGTACGGTAGAGGACACTGAAAAAGTACAGGAAGACATAAACAGGGTTTTCCAGTGGGCAGTGGAGAACAACATGACGTTCAATGGTGATAAGTTCCAGCTGCTTAGGTATGGAAAGAATGAAGAACTCAAAAGGAGCACTATATACAAAACTCAAGAGGGTCACTAAATAGAACGTAAGGAACACGTAAAAGACCTAGGAATAATTATGTCAGCGGACCTTTCTTTTAAAGACCATAACAAGACAAAGATCACGACAGCCAGGAAGATGACTGGGTGGGTAGTGAGAACTTTCAAAACAAGGGAAACAGTGCCGATGGTGACACTCTTCAAATCGCTAATGCTCCCTCACTTAGAATATTGCTCAGTGCTGACAGCCCCGTTCAGGGCAGGAGAAATATCGGAGCTGGAACAAATACAGAGATCGTTTACGGCTCACATTGAGCCAGTAAAACACTTAAACTACTGGGAACGCCTGCAAGTCTTGAACATGTACTCATTGGAGCGGAGGAGGGAGAGGTACATGATAATATATACCTGGAGGGTACTCGAGGGCTTGGTCCCAAATCTGCACACTGCCATAACAACATACTGGAGTGAGAGATATGGGAGAAAGTGTAAAATAAACCCAGTGAGGAGCAGGGGTGCGGTGGGGACAATAAGGGAACTCTGTATCAACATCCGGGGTCCCAGACTTTTCAACATCTTACCAGAAGATATCAGAAACACTGCTGGAACAAGTGTTGAAGCCTTCAAGACGAAACTAGACAAGTATCTTCACCAGGTGCCAGATCAACCAGGCTGTGATGGATATGTGGGGCAGCGGGCCTCCAGCAGTAACAGCCTGGTTGACCAGGCGAGCACCAGACGAGCCTGGCCCATGGCCGGGCTCAGAGAGTAGATATACTCTCGAAATTCTTCAAATGTATATAAAAGGTATGGAAGGGGAACTGGAAGGAAGGAATTTTAACTGGAAGGAAGGGGAACTGGAAGGATGGAAGGGGAACTGGAAGGATGGAAGGGGAACTGGAAGGATGGAAGGGGAACTGAAAGGATGGAAGGGGAGCTGGAAGGATGGAAGGGGAACTGGAAGGATGGAAGGGGAACTGGAAGGATGGAAGGGGAACTGGAAGCAAGGAATTGGAAGGAGAACTGGAAAAATGGAAGAGAACTGGAGGGATGGAAGGTCAACTGGAAGGATGGAAGGGCAACTGAAAGGATGGAAGGGGAACTGGAAAGATGGAAGGGAACTGGAAGGATGGATGAGGAACTGAAGGGATGGAAGGGGAACTGGAGGGATGGAAGGGGAACTGGAAGGATGGAAGAGAACTGAAAGGATGGAAGGAGAACTGGAATGATAGAAGGGGAACTGAAGGGATGGAAAGGGAACTGGAAAGAGTGGAGGGGAACCGGAAAGATGGGAGGGGAACTGAAAAGAGGGGAGGGGAACTGGAAAGAGGGGAGGGAAACTGGAAAGAGGGGAGGGAAACTGGAAAGAGGGGAGGGAAGTAGGTCAGAGTAATGGAGGCAAGATGGGACACAGATAAGACGGTCAGGTGTTTAATTACTAGACGTGTGCTTGTGTGCGTGCGCGCGCTCAGTAATAACCCACATAGATACAAAAGTCAGATGATGAATTTGTCTATATATTTCGACCCTCTTGTGGGGTCGTCTTCAGCTTTGAGGGTCGTGTGAGATGTGCCCTGACAGTGTCTGATGCTGTGTGAGATGTGTCCTGACAGTGTCTGATGCTGTGTGAGATGTGTCCTGACAGTGTCTGATGCTGTGTGAGATGTGCCCTGACAGTGTCTGATGCTGTGTGAGATGTGCCCTGACAGTGTCTGATGCTGTGTGAGATGTGCCCTGACAGTGTCTGATGCTGTGTGAGATGTGCCCTGACAGTGTCTGATGCTGTGTGAGATGTGCCCTGACAGTGTCTGATGCTGTGTGAGATGTGTCCTGACAGTGTCTGATGCTGTGTGAGATGTGTCCTGACAGTGTCTGATGCTGTGTGAGATGTGTCCTGACAGTGTCTGATGCTGTGTGAGATGTGCCCTGACAGTGTCTGATGCTGTGTGAGATGTGCCCTGACAGTGTCTGATGCTGTGTGAGATGTGCCCTGACAGTGTCTGATGCTGTGTGAGATGTGCCCTGACAGTGTCTGATGCTGTGTGAGATGTGCCCTGACAGTGTCTGATGCTGTGTGAGATGTGCCCTGACAGTGTCTGATGCTGTGTGAGATGTGCCCTGACAGTGTCTGATGCTGTGTGAGATGTGCCCTGACAGTGTCTGATGCTGTGTGAGATGTGCCCTGACAGTGTCTGATGCTGTGTGAGATGTGTCCTGACAGTGTCTGATGCTGTGTGAGATGTGCCCTGACAGTGTCTGATGCTGTGTGAGATGTGCCCTGACAGTGTCTGATGCTGTGTGAGATGTGTCCTGACAGTGTCTGATGCTGTGTGAGATGTGTCCTGACAGTGTCTGATGCTGTGTGAGATGTGCCCTGACAGTGTCTGATGCTGTGTGAGATGTGCCCTGACAGTGTCTGATGCTGTGTGAGATGTGTCCTGACAGTGTCTGATGCTGTGTGAGATGTGCCCTGACAGTGTCTGATGCTGTGTGAGATGTGCCCTGACAGTGTCTGATGCTGTGTGAGATGTGCCCTGACAGTGTCTGATGCTGTGTGAGATGTGTCCTGACAGTGTCTGATGCTGTGTGAGATGTGCCCTGACAGTGTCTGATGCTGTGTGAGATGTGCCCTGACAGTGTCTGATGCTGTGTGAGATGTGTCCTGACAGTGTCTGATGCTGTGTGAGATGTGTCCTGACAGTGTCTGATGCTGTGTGAGATGTGTCCTGACAGTGTCTGATGCTGTGTGAGATGTGCCCTGACAGTGTCTGAGCTGTGTGAGATGTGCCCTGACAGTGTCTGATGCTGTGTGAGATGTGTCCTGACACTGTCTGAAGCTGTGTGAGATGTGCCCTGACAGTGTCTGAGGCTGTGTGAGATGTGCCCTGACACTGTCTGAGGCTGTGTGAGATGTGCCCTGACACTGTCTGAGGCTGTGTGAGATGTGCCCTGACACTGTCTGAAGCTGTGTGAGATGTGCCCTGACACTGTCTGAAGCTGTGTGAGATGTGCCTGACACTGTCTGAGGCTGTGTGAGTTTGTGCCCTGACACTGTCTGAGGCTGTGTGAGATGTGCCCTGACACTGTCTGAAGCTGTGTGAGATGTGCCCTGACAGTGTCTGAGGCTGTGTGAGATGTGCCCTGACACTGTCTGAGGCTGTGTGAGATGTGCCCTGACAGTGTCTGAGGCTGTGTGAGATGTGCCCTGACAGTGTCTGAGGCTGTGTGAGATGTGCCCTGACACTGTCTGAGGCTGTGTGAGATGTGCCCTGACAGTGTCTGAGGCTGTGTGAGAGGGTGCCCTGACACTGTCTGAGGCTGTGTGAGATGTGCCCTGACACTGTCTGAGGCTGTGTGAGATGTGCCCTGACACTGTCTGAAGCTGTGTGAGATGTGCCCTGACAGTGTCTGAGGCTGTGTGAGATGTGCCCTGACACTGTCTGAGGCTGTGTGAGATGTGTCCTGACAGTGTCTGAGGCTGTGTGAGATGTGCCCTGACAGTGTCTGAGGCTGTGTGAGATGTGCCCTGACAGTGTCTGAGGCTGTGTGAAATGTGCCCTGACAGTGAGGTTGTGGGATGGGACAGAAGGGTCACAGTTGGTGCCCCTAAAACAAACGTGTCACAGAAGTGCTGTGTAAGCTTCGTAGGTCAGTGATACAGCGTTGAACCTGCCACGTTCAGGACCACTGTCAGAGAGAGAGGGACAGAGAGCAAGTAATAAAGTAAGGTAGGAAGAAAGGGGGTTAAGGAAGAGAGGGAGGGAGGAAGGGGAGAAAGGAAGGGATGGTGAATCGAGAGGGCATCATGCTTGAGTAACACTGGCTACGTCAACCTGGGGGGCATCACCCCCCTCACCCCTCTATTCCACCTTCCAGGATTCCCCTACACCCAGTCTAACACACACACACACACACACACACCACACCACACACACACACACCCACACACACACACGCACACGCACCCCACACACACACAACTCCCCCAACACACACACACACACACAAACACACACACACACACACACACCCCACACACACACACACACGCACACGCACACAACTAACACACACACACACACACACACAACTAAACACCACACACACACACACACAACTAACACACACACACACACACACACACAACACACACACACACACACACACACAACAACCTCACTCAAGGGAGAAAGATCTTGGGGTGAGTATAACACCGAGCATGTCTCCGGAAGCACACATCAATCAGATAACTGCTGCAGCATATGGGCGCCTGGCAAACCTGAGAACAGCATTCCGACACCTTAGTAAGGAATCATTCAAGACACTGTACACCGTGTATGTCAGGCCCATTTCTGGAGTATGCAGCACCTGTTTGGAACCCGCACTTGATAAAGCACGTCAAGAAAACTAGAGAAAGTACAAAGGTTTGCAACAAGGTTAGTTCCAGAGCTAAGGGGAATGTCTATGAAAGATTAAGGAAATCGGCCTGACGACACTGGAGGACGGGAGGGTCAGGGGAGACATGATAACGACATATAAAATACTGCGTGGAATAGACAAGGTGGACAAGGACAGGATGTTCCAGGAGGGGACACAGAAACAAGAGGCCACAATTGGAAGTTGAAGACACAAATGAGTCAGAGGGATAGTAGGAAGTATTTCTTCAGTCATAGAGTTGTAAGGCAGTGGAATAGCCTAAAAAATGACGTAGTGGAGGCAGGAACCATACACATTTTTAAAGGGGACGAGGTTTCATAAAGCTCATGGAGCGGGGGAGAGAGAGGGTCTAGTAGAAACCCGGTGAAGAGGCGGGGCCAGGAGCTAGGATCGACCCCTGCAACCACAAATAGGTGAGTACAAATAGGTGAGTACAACTAAAAACCACACACACACCCCACACACACACAACACCCCACACCACACCCCACACACACAAAACAACTAACACACACACACACACACACACAACACACACAAAACCCAACACAACTAAAACAAAACACACACACACACACACACACACACACACACACCACACAAAACCACAAAACAACTAACACACACACACAACTAACACACACACACACACACACACACACACACACACACACACACACACACACACACACACACAGAACAGTGTATTTCTCCATTACAATGGTACTGGAATGATCTTGAAGACTGAAACTGGAAAGCACCACCTGAAACCAAGGAAGACGGGAGGAAGGGGAAGAGGAGGCAGGGGAAGGGGAGGCAGGGAAGAAAGGGAAGCAATCGTTGAACTAATGTTCCGTAAGGTTGAAAGTCCCACACCTTGCAAGAGGCAGAGTGACCCTTGTCACTCCTCCTCCAAGGTCAAGGTCACTTCCCCACCTCGCTCTTGCCGGATCAATGAGTATTTGTTTTGTCTTTGTTTAATGTCATCTTTGCCCCTTATTTCTTTTTTCTTGTTTGAATTTTTTTTTCAGTTGTAGTTTTCATATTACGTGTTAGTATTTTATGTATATCTTTGATATACCTTTGATGGGTTTCGAGAGTATTCATACTCTGGTAGCCCGGCCTTGGGCCAGGCTTGTATGGTGCTTGCCTGGTCAGTCAGGTTGTTGCTGTCATTTTCCTAACGTCCGTGATGTTTGCCTTATTATGTTCTTCGATAAAAAAAAGTCACGTTGACAGTATTGCTCCCAAATCTCTCATTTGTTCCCTTCTTTCTATTTGGTGATCTTATGTTGTGTATAGTGTCTCTCTTCGAGTTCCTCATTCTATCCATATCTAAGTAGTTAGAACGTGTCACTGTTGAACGTCATGTTTTTGTTGTAGTTGTCATTTGGTGTTACTTTTGGTTTTGAATATTGAGACACTTATGCAGCATATCGGAATCTTTATTCAGGAAACGTTTCGCCACACAGTGGCTTCATCAGTCCAATGCAAAGAGGAAGGCGTAAGGAGAGGAGGAGTATGAGGTAATCAGTCCCTCAGCCTGGAGTCGATGTGTTCAGTCCATCAATCTTGTAGAATGTACAGCATATGGCCGTAGACGTGGCTTATATACTGTAGTGAGGTGATGTGAAGCAGGCGGAGGCGGGGTCATAGTGGTACCATCCACTAGTCGAAGTAGGTCTTCGTCCAAAGGTTGAACAAGTGTTGAAGAATTCTTTGTAACAAGATCCCATGATGCTGCAGTGTCTGACAGTTGTGATGAATGGTTTGAAAAACCGACAAGTTGAAGATTGAGACACAACTGTCAGACACTGTAGCATCATGGGATCTTGTTACAAAGAATTCTTCAACACTTGTTCAACCTTTGGACGAAGACCTACTTCGACTAGTGGATGGTACCACTATGACCCCGCCTCCGCCTGCTTCACATCACCTCACTACAGTATATAAGCCACGTCTACGGCCATATGCTGTACATTCTACAAGATTGATGGACTGAACACATCGACTCCAGGCTGAGGGACTGATTACCTCATACTCCTCCTCTCCTTACGCCTTCCTCTTTGCATTGGACTGATGAAGCCACTGTGTGGCGAAACGTTTCCTGAATAAAGATTCCGATATGCTGCATAAGTGTCTCAATCTTCAACTTGTCGGTTTTTCAAACCATTCATCACAACTTTTGGTTTTGTATAAATAACGAGAACTTTCAAAACAAGTGAAACAGTGCCTATAGATATTATTCAAATCACTTGTGCGCTCTTGGTTATTGTTCAGTGTTGTTCAGGGCAGGAGAGATATCACAGCTGGAACAGATACAGAGATCATTTACGGCCCAAGTAGAGCCAATAAAGCATTTAATTTACTGGGAACGTCTCATTGTTCTAAATATGTACTCATTGAAACAGAGGAGAGAGAGATACGTGATAATATATAACTGGAAGGTTGACCAGATAAGTACCAGCCTTGTCTGGTACTTATCTGGTCAACCTGGCTGTTGCTGTTGGCGGCTCGCTGCCCCACATATTCCTCACAGCCTGGGTGATCCGTTATTTGTCCCAGCAGTGTTTCTGATATCTTCTGGTAAGATGGTGAATAGTCGGGGGCCACGGATATTGATACAAAGTTTTCCTGTTGTGTCCTTGGCGCCCCTGCTTTTCACCGAGTTTATTTTACATTTCCTCCCATATCTCTCAGTCGAGTTTTGTCGCAAATCTGCATACTGCCATAACAACATACTGGACTGAGAGATATGGGAGGAAATGTAAAATAAACTCGGTGAAAAGCAGGGGCGCCAAGGACACAACAGGAAAACTTTGTATCAATATCCGTGGCCCCCGACTATTCACCATCTTACCAGAAGATATCAGAAACACTGCTGGGACAAATAACGGATCACCCAGGCTGTGAGGAATATGTGGGGCAGCGAGCCGCCAACAGCAACAGCCAGGTTGACCAGATAAGTACCAGACAAGGCTGGTCCTGGACATGGCTGCGGGAGTAGGAAAACTCTTGAGACTCATCACAGGTTAATGTTTTGGTGTAGTTTTGTTGTTTAAATTTATGTTGTTGTGGCGGCAGGTGTGATCGGAGGTGTGATTGTTAATGAAGTTAATGTGCAGACATCTATGTTCCTGTGACAGGTGTGAGGGACGGGTGCAGCCTGTCACATACACAGACACATGTACACACAGACACAGGTGTACACACACACACGGATGTAGACACACTGTTGAAAAGCCTAGTTGTTCATCAATCTAGTTAAATTGTTCTTCAGTCTAAATTGTTCTTCAGTCTAGTTAAATTGTTTTTAAATCTAGTTAAATTGTTCTTCAGTCCAGTTAAATTGTTCTTCTATCTAGTTAAATTGTTCTTCAGTCACTATAAATTGTTCTTCAGTCCAGTTAAATTGTTCTTCTATCTAGTTAAATTGTTCTTCAGTCACTATAAATTGTTCTTCAGTCCAGTTAAATTGTTCTTCAGTCACTATAAATTGTTCTTCAGTCACTGTAAATTGTTCTTCAGTCACTATAAATTGTTCTTCAGTCACTATAAATTGTTCTTCAGTCACTATAAATTGTTCTTCAGTCACTTTAAATTGTTCTTCAGTCACTATAAATTGTTCTTCAGCCACTATAAATTGTTCTTCAGCCACTATAAATTGTTCTTCAGTCACTATCTAGTGTTTGCCAAGTACCTTCCAAAATCCACTGGAACACTTGTGTCTGTCAGGTACTGCCTAATCCACTGGAGCACTTCACTGTCTGCCAAGTACTGCCTGGGAGTATCAGGTGAGTGAAACGTAGTGTAAATAAATATCCACACGTTGGAAACGTGTCCATTTATTTATTTTCTCAATGGCTTTACATGTGTATAAACAGATATGCATTATAATCTATTTTAGGGTGTCATTCACCTACACCAGAAATTGTAGCAGGCCTCAGGAACGATCCTTGTGGAAACCCGCGTGTCGTATTTTCCCATTCCAGTATTTCTTCTCGGACCATCATCAGTCTTAGTATTCTTCCTGTTGGGTATTCTTTGATTCACTGTAGAAGTTTCTTTGTTATTCGTGCCTGCTCCTCCAGTTGTTGATCCAGTTTCTTGTGTGGTACTACCTCAGATGTCTTTTAACACTCAAAGAATACACATATACAGTCCACCCATTCTCTCTCTCTCTCTCTCTCTCTCTCTCTCTCTCTCTCTCTCTCTCCCTCTCCCTCTCCTCTCTCTCTCTCTCTCTCTCTCTCTCTCTCTCTCTCTCTCTCTCTCTCTCTCTCTCTCTCTCTCTCTCTCTCTCTCTCTCTCTCTCTCGTCAGCCTCATTTCCATTACCTTGTCATAGAACTCAAGTAGGTTGTCAACCAGGATTTACTGTCTCTAAAACCGTGCTGGCTGTTGTTTTTAAACTCGCACTTTTCATGGTGTTCCACTACTCATCTTTTTATGATCTCCCACACCTTACATACTGTGCATGTCAGTGGCATTACCCTGTAGTTTAATGCTACCTGTCTGTCCCCTTTCATAAATATTGCTAGTATGTTTGTTGTCTTCTACCTGTCAGACAGTTGCCCTGTATCAAGTGACATGTAGAATTTAGCTAGCAGCTCACTACAGTGCTTCTGCTTCCTCTTTCAGAACCTACAGAAATATATTGTCTAGTCCTATTGCCTGTACAATATCTTAATCAATAGTGTCTTCTCTTGTGTGCATTGTGTTCAGTACTCACTGGTATACTCTTCCTCTTTCACTTCACTTAGTTTCTCTGAAACTACCTTAAATCTTTTGTTCAGCATTTCGCAGACAGTCTGGTCACTTCTAGTAACTCTCCTCTCTTCTTCAGTTGTATTACCTGCTCCTTTACTGACTTTTTCCTTCTGATGTGACTGTATAGCAGCTTCGAGTCACATCTGGCTTTCGAGTGTGTGTGTGTGTGTGTGTTAGTTAGTTACCATTTTGTCCTAGGCACATGTCGATTAGACACTAGGCCTGTTGTAGGTGTGTAGGTGTGTGTGTGTGTGTGTGTGTGTGTGTGTGTGTGTGTGTGTGTGTGTGTGTGTGTGTGCGCGGACGTGAACCTCAAGAGACCTCAGACCAAAGCACTGTTCATCCTTGTGTTGATGCTGCTGCTACCCCTCATCCCCTAAACTACGTCCCCACCTCCCATCCCCAACATCCACGCCACCCCTACACCTCCCAGGATCCATTCCCCTCCAGACACCCATGCCTCCCCCTAACCTATTCCCCCTCATCTCTCTTGACATATCCTCTTCCCCCCCACCCCACTCATCTCCGACAAGGTATCATCCAACTCCTTTCTCTCTTCAACCCACGTCGCTTTGTAAATATGTTCTTCCCCACCTCTCTCTCTCTCATTTGTATGACCCTAGTGGGTTTACCGCTTTGCTTTGATTATAATAATTCTCTCTCCTCTCTCTCTCTCTCTCTCTCTCTCTCTCTCTCTCTCTCTCTCTCTCCACTCTCTCTCTCTCTCTCCTCTCTCTCTCTCTCCTCTCTCTCTCTTTTTACACAGGGTTTGACAAGGTTAAGGATCCCTAGCTTTATTGACAAGCTATTTACAGGTTAAGGATTCCTAACTTTATTGGCAAGCTAAGAGCTGTTACCTACATCAGCTAATTTCAAAGCATTTTTATTGTTATGAGACATACAAGTAGGGAACAGGATGAAGTTGGAGCCATCTGTGGGCCAGCATTTTCATTTGATCAACTGACTTTATCTCGTTGACATCATTATGCTGTACGAATGTGTTCCATACTCGAGTCATCCTGGGTATGTATGATCTCAGATGGAGTGATGTTCTGGAGAAGGGTACAGCCAGAGTGAAGTTGCTGCTTTCTGCCCGTCTTGTGGCATAAAAGCTTGTTTCATGCTGTCCTCGAAGTGGGTCCAAGTGTGGTATTTTGACAATATTGGCCTTGTACATAACAGTAAGGCCACCCACATCCCTCCTATGTTGAAGGCTCTGCTGAAATGACAGATCTATCCAAGATGGGTCCAGGCGAGAGATGAGACGTCTTGCTCTGTTCTCTACTCTGTCAAGCAGTCGCAGATGAGAGGGGGGGGGGCAGGCAAACCAAGAAAGTGGAGCATACTCAAGGTGTGAGCGTACTTGTGCCTCGTACAGGATCTTGCAACCCCTACTGTCAAGCAGATGCGAGATACGGCGAAGTGCTGTAAGCTTCCTGGCTGCCTTGTTTGCAAGATTTACAACATGGTTCTTCATGGTTAGTTTGGAGTCAAATTTTTAACCCCAAGGATATCAACTTCTTCTCCAGGTGCCAACACCCTCCCATTCATCCTTACTACTGCACCAGCATTACCATCATGTAGCTTAGAGCAGCTGGCATTTCTTCTCTTGGATAAGTGAATGTCAGTGTACAGTCGTCTGCATATGCATGTGATTCTGGGATGAGATGAAGAAGGTCGTTGAAGTAGACATTCCATAACAATGGACCCAGCACGCTTCCTTGTGGAACACTGCCCCAATAGGATGTCTTGCTGATTCCGTTCCATTGAGAACTACACTTAGAGATCTACCATGAAGGTAATCACTGAGGAGACATAGCGTAGAGCCTGCAATTCCCAGAGCTTGAAGTTTTGCTAAGAGGCCCTGGTGCCACACCCGGTCGAATGCGCCAGCAATGTCCAGTGCTACCACACAGCTGACTTTGGATTCATCCAGTGACTGGTGCCACTTAGTGGAGAGGTTTAACAACAGAAGCCATATTGACGATCACAAAGTAGTGAGTGGTACTCAAAAAACTCTGTCATTTGTCTTGAGATTATTGTCTCAAGGATCTTACCAGTGAACATCAAAATGGTATACAATACCGACAGGTTGGTAGGTAAGACACATAGGCAACAGTTAGGCAACTTTATTCCGAAACGTTTCGCCTACACAGATAGTTCCTGACTATGGAACTGAACTTCTCCAGGCCGAGGGACGGACAACCTCAAATTCTACGACTTTAAGGGTGATGGACTGATTACATCGTCTTCTCTACTGTTCCTGCCTACTTTCTGTATTCGACTGAAGAAGCCTACTGTGTAGGCGAAACGTTTCGGAATAAAGTTGCCTAACTGTTGCCTATGTGTCTTACCTACCATCTTACCAGTGATTGACAGGAGTGACACTGGTCTGTAGTTGCTGATTTCTGCTCTGCTCTTCTTTTTGTGAACAGGGACTACATTTGCCTCTTTCCATAGAGAGGGCCATTTACACTGTACTAGGCAGTGCTGAAAGATGCGAGTTAGAGGTACTGCTAGCTGGTCTGCACATCTTCTCAACAATCTTGGGCTCAACTTGTCTGGGCCCACAGCCTTTTCTTGGTCAAGCGATTTAAGAAGGAAATGCACCTCCTGCCTTATTGTCACCACTGACAGTTTTGACACAGTTCTTGCAGCTAGCCAAGGAGGGTTCCTTGGTGGATCAGGAACTTGCATTTTGGTAGCAAAGTGTTCAGCAAAGAGGTCCGCCTTCTCTTGACTACTAGTAGAGGTGGTCCCATCCTGTCGATTTAGAGGTGGAATAAGTTCATCAGGCAGATAACCTTGTCTGTCCTTGACCAGGGACCACCAGGTTTTGGAGCCTACCCTACCTGATGCTAGCTTTCTTTTAGTGTCCACCTCCCATTTAGCAATGGCCCACTTTTGAACATCACCCATATGCCTACAGGCTTGCGTGTGCAAGTTCCTGTTATAGGTGGTAGGATGTCTCTTATACCTTCGCCATGCTTTGTACTTAGCAGTAGCAGCCTCTCTACAACGAAAGCCAAACCAAGGCTGATCTGTAGGCTTTGTCACATATTGCCGGTGAAGAATGTGTTCTTGTTGTAGATTAAGGATGTGTCCAGTGAAGGCTTTCACTTAGTTGTCAGCATCCCCTTGGAGAAGAGCATTCCAATCGGTGGTGGCGAGCTCAGAGCAAAGGGCTCTGGCTCTCTCTCTCTCTCTCTCTCTCTCTCTCTCTCTCTCTCTCTCTCTCTCTCTATCTATCTATCTATCTATCTATCTATCTATCTATCTATCTATCTATCTATCTCTCATTACAGTAAGGGATGAAGCTGCCGTAGATGACGAATCCTAGCTGAAATACTTGATAATATCGTCTTTGCCTTAGTGGTCTCCCAGCACAGGCTGACACCTTGTACGAGCACCATCCAGCATGATGGCATATGACAGGCAACTACAGCTAGCCGTCGTTCCCACTATGTAATTATCATATAGAATAAGGTAGCCGCACACTGCTGATGTATCCAAATTTTTTTAATAAAAAAAAATATCTTACACGCATGCTCATACACACGCGCACACACGAACGCCTGACTTTCACAGGTATCTGTAGAGAGAGAGACGGAGAGAGAGAGCACCCTTGCAATGCTTGTACTTAGTGTTTAATCTGGAAGAAGTGAAACAGTGTTGGAGGCTTCAAATAGAAAGGTGATGCTGGGGCACCTCTGTTGTTATTGTTGGAGGAGGAGGAGGAGGAGGAGGAAGAGGAGGAGGAAGAGGAGGAGGAGGTGATGGTGGAGTGATGGTAGTGCTGTGACTTGAGGCATGACCACCGTAGCCTTGAATCTTCCAGAGAAAAGTGAGGGAGGTATAGTGGTGCTCCACACCACCACATACTCCACACCACCACATACTCCACACCACCTCATACTCCACACCACATACTCCACGCCACCACATACTCCACACCACGTACTCCACACCACCTCGTACTCCACACCACATACTCCACACCACCTCATACTCCACACCACATACTCCACGCCACCACATACTCCACACCACAACACACT
>NC_069406.1:70206350-70213386 GCF_026875155.1 Cherax quadricarinatus
TGGGAAAACGGGAAAAACCCTTTCCCTGGGTACCCTTTTCCCGAAATATTAAAATCCTTAGAAAATACGAACCCTAAGGGAACCCCCGGGGGTTTGGGTTCACGGAAAAATTGTTATCAAAATAAAAATCCCCAAGGTTTTCTCCGCCCAAAAAAAGCTAAAACAAAGCTTTAAATGGGGGTTTTGGGGGTTAGTAAAAAAAAGGCCTATTGAAAAATAAATTGGATTCCCCTTTCGGGGAACCCGGGTTTTATAAAGCGGGACAACTAAAACCCCCTGGGAAAAGAAAAAAAAAAAAAAAAAAAAAAAAAAAAAAGGGGAAAAAATTGGGGGGAAAGAAAAAGTGGAAAGAGTAAAAAGGGAGATGAAAAAAAAAAAAAGTTTAAAAAAATGAGGAGGAAAGGGGGAAAAGAAAAAAAAAAATAAAAGGGGTTTAAAATGAAAAAGGAAAAAAAAAAAAAAAAAAAAAAAAAAAAAAAAAAGAGAGTGAAGAGAGGAGAGGAGAGAGGGAGGAGAGAGATGAGAGAGAGAGAGAGTGTGTCTACTACTTGGGGGTGTTGGGGAGATCAACGCCCCGGGGGGCCCGGGTCCTCGCCAGGTACACAGTGGATTATGCATGATCAACAGGTGTTACTGCGGGCCCGCCGAATCCAAACGTACTGAAATTTGGGACCAGTTCTCTAGGTTTTTTCCCAAGTTTTTTAGTTATAAGTTCTTTCTCCCCTGGTTTGGGGGATTAGAGGACAAGGGTTAAACGTTTTCAGAAATTAAAGGTTTTTTTACTGAATAATCAGTAAAGGGGTTCTCTGTCTTTCTCTGCATCTAAAATTTCACCCCCCTTGAATGGACTGTTTGGTAGAGCAGAAGTCCAGCCTGGGGAAAAAAAATTAAAAGGGATCATCATTGCTTTGACATCCCTTGTCTTGAAGTTCTATTATCCATCCTATCATTTCCTTCTCCGCGGATTGGTGACACTTTTGGGATACTTGAAGGGGGCATCCTCGGGGCATTAACACCCCTACGCTCTGTAGTTTTTGCTATATTGTTGGGTTAAAATTTGCTTGTGCTCCTTCTGGCATTATGTTTCAAGTTTTCCAAAAGGGGAGAAAACAAAAATTTGTCCTCTAGAACTCGAAATGAAGTTCGCGTCTAGGCTAGTAAACCTTTATCCGGGGTGGAAAATGGAAATTTACTAGCCTGGGTATTGCTGTGTTGACGGCTCATTTAAGGGCCCAGGAGATCCAGAGCTGGAACAGAGACATGATCGTTTATTTCCCCCTATAGAACACAAAATCATTTAAACTTAAAGCCTAAAAGTATTGATGTGTTTTTGGAGCACAGAAAAGTGATGAGGAATATATCCGGAAAGATAATGGAAAGCCCCCAAGGTATAAATCCCGAATAAACTACTGGACTGAGAGATATGTGAAGAAATGTAAATGAACTAGTAAAAAGTAGGGACCCTGGGTTGAGTACGAAAACAGTGTTCATCAGCTAGGGGGCCTGGGCTTCACAACCTTTCCCACTAGCACTTGTCAAAATTTCCTAACAAGAGGGAATTTTCCCAAAAAATGAGGGTTTAGAAAACAGTGATTTGATTATCATGGTGGGCCCGGTTATCAAGAGTGAAGTATTACCCAGTTAATGTTGCAATTTAAATGCCCGGGGACGATTCTGTACTGAAATTAAAATTGACGCCACTTTGAAATTTGTATGATGCAATAAAAATTATAACAAAGTTACTGCAACAAAGTACACACAACCAAAAACATACTACAATATATAATATATTATATATATATAATTTTATTTATATAATTTAATATAATATATAAATTTTTTTAACCTAGTTGGGTTGCGGGGTCATCCAAGCCCCCCCCCGCTTTCTATCGCTACAGGGCACTCTCCCCGTACCGTGAGCTTTTCATACCTCTGCTTAAAAACTATGTAGGGGCCCTGCCTCCAACCCCTCTTCCCCAAAATATTCCATTATGACTACTCTGTGACGAAGAAATGCTTCCTAAAATCCCCGTGATTCATCGTGTCTTCAATTCCAACTGTGTCCCCTTTTGCGTGTCCCATCTCTTTGGGAAAATCCTGTCTTTGTCCACCTTGTGTGTGTGTGTTGTGCGTTTTGTGTGTGTGTAAACCCTGTTGACTCACCTAGTTGAGGTTCAGGGGGCGAGTCCGAGCTCCTGGCCCCCCCTCTTCACTGATCGCTACAGGTACTTCCCCCCAGCGTAGCTTTTTCATACCCCTGCTTAAAACTTTGTATGGACCCGCCTCCCCTACATCACTTCCCAAACTATTCCACTTAAGTACCCCTGTGACTGAAGAAATCTTTCCTTAAAATCCCCGTGATTTTCCCGTTCTTCAGGGGGGTTCCAACTGTGTCCCCTTTTACTGTGTCCCCTCTCTGGGAAATCCTGTCTTTGTCCACCTTGTGTTGGTGTTGTGTGTGTGTGGGGGTGTTGTTGGTGGTGTGTGTGTGGGTGTGTGTGTGTGCTATTTTGGCTTAAATACAGCACTTCTTTTCGGGAAAAAGCAAACAAAATTTTTATATGCAATAATTTCGCAAAAATATTTGGTCTAATAAAAAAAATGTTTATTGTGTTTTTTTTATTATTAAATTTTTGTAAACTTTTATAGAATAAATTAGTTAGATTAGGCTAAATTTAATTGAGTTTTATAATAAGGTTGGGAAGTTTCTTAGGTTTTTTGGGGAAAAAAAAACATAATTTTTATGCTAGCATAAATTTAAAAAATATATTTTAAAAGTTAGGAGAAAAAATTTTAGAGGGACTTTAAATTTTTAAATGAGTTCTTGCTAATTGGGCCCAATTTTTTCCCATTCGGCACGATATTATATATTAAATTTATATATTAATAATATATATAATTTAAAAATTTTTAAATATTTTAATTTTAAAAATTTTTCGTGCCGAATAGGCAGAACTTGCGATCTTGGCTTAAATACAACGCTCATTTGCCAAAAGGACAAGTGAAAAATTTTTGTTGCAATAATTTTTGCCAAAATCATTTGAACCTAACGAAAAAAAAATTTTCCTGTGTTTGTTTTGATTAAATTTTTTGAAACAAAACTAAAATTAAAATTTTTTGGGGTTTGACTAAAATAAATTGCGCTTGTTAAATAAAGGTAGGTAAGTTTTTAAGTTTCCTTTTTGGGGCAAAATTATAAAATTTTTCATCAACATTAATGAAAAAAATATATCTTTAAACGTTTTAAGAGAAAATTTTTTTAAATGACTTAAATTTTTAAAAGATTCCGCTAATTGACCAGTTTTTTTACATATTCGGCACGAAAATATATATATATATATATATATTATATTTATATATATATATAAATAAAAATATATAATATAAAATATATTGAAATCGCAAAAAACCCAAACGACACACAATTCAAAAAAAAAAAAAAACGGGGGGAGAAAAAAGTAGCTCAGGCCTTTTTGTTCAATCGGAAAATCATAGGAGCTTGCAAAGTTGAGAAAAGAGGAGAATGCCCCAAACAAATCAATCCCAAAACCCGATTCAACTTTTTGGTATGGGCACTGATATGCCCGGGGGCATTCGTTCCCTTCTCTCTCGAGGTATAACCCCTTATACCTCAGAACTCTAAAAGGGAGGTCCTGATAACCCTTTGTTACACTTATAATTCAGTTACTTGAAATTGTTCTCCTACTTCCCGGACCAAAAAGTCTATTACGTATCCCTAAAACCCCCAAAAGCCGATACATTTGACCCATCTCCTGAATATTTGTCTTTTTTAAACTTTTTTAAACAGTGATACTTAACAGACTGTATATACAGAAACAAACACTAAATTTCCCCCCCCCTAGGGTTTTGAAAGTAAAAGTGTACAGAATTGCATTTCCCCCTTTTTTCACTGCACAACCTCTATAGTTTTACCCCATTTCTTGAAAAATCGCATTTGATACCGAAAAGAACCGTTACGTAATGAATAGCCAAAAAGAAAATTGGTGGAGCCTACTCTGCGGATAATGGGGGTACCTGTCAAAAGATACCCCTTCCTTACCAAGGGTTTTGAAGCGAGTTAAAGAAAGTCCCCTTTGGGATAAAATGCGGGAGGGTTCTCAGTCCCCGCTATTTAAATTTTTGATTAAAAGCTCACCCGCCCCACCTAAAATATAGTTACCAGCTAGCGATGACATCTGATCCATACAACAGGGGATAAGAAAATGAAGTCATTCTTTTTGAAGTTCACAATTTGTAAACGATTAAGGCCCTAAAACAGAGATATTAACTTCAAAGGGTCGTCCCCAAACCTTTTTTTTTGCAGGGGGGAAAACATTAGTTTACGTTAAAACTTAAGTATTTTGGGGGGAGATAAAACCCCTTTTAACCCAAATTCCACTATGCCAAAACTAAATAAAAAATGAAAAAGTGGGCCCTTAAATTTGGCTCCCCAAAGCTGTTGTGGCTAAAACCCCCAAATTTATGGTGTTAATGGGGAGAATCGTAAAAGGAAAATAAATTGTCTTTACCCTATGTTAGGCCCTTTAAATTTGATTATGCTGCCCCCAAATGTTAAAATTTTAAAGCTAGAGAATGTTCTTTCCGCCCCTTGGTTTTAAGAAAAATGAAGCTCTCAGAATTATTTTTGGCTTTTCCCAAATCTGAAAAGATTCTTAATATGGGGAAAGGGGAGCTTGGTTTTTAAAGGGGTATCAGTGATAGGATTGTTGAGGGTTAAAACACTGTACTCGGTATTAGAATGTTAAAAAATTGCCCCAGCCGGGCACAGTGGACCCTACTAAATGCCCTAAAAGGGTGAATACCCCACAGTCCAAATGGATTTTGAAAAAAATGCAGTTTATAAATTTAGTTTTTTAACCTGCATGGAAAATGTTCATTGTAGAAAAACAAGGCATTTCACTCCCCCATGGAAAATGTGTTCATTTTAAAATTTTACCCTACCCGCCCCCTCCCCCCCAAGAAAACAAAATGCTCAAAAAAGAAATTTCTCGCCTAGCTGGCCGTAAAAAGTTTTCACAAGTTATTTTAAATGTTTGGGTCTTTAAAAGGAGTCTTCTGGCCCCGGGGGGGCATCTGCCCCTTTTTGCCACCTCCCTAGTTTAAAAAACCAAATTTTTAAAATTTTTTGAGTTAAACCCCTAAAATTAAAAAACTGGGCGTCTACACTGCAAAAATGAATTGTTTGCAAACCCAATGGCGCTGAAACTAAATTTTGACACTGAGCTTGACTTATTTCCTTAATGATTCTAAAGTCTCATGAATGTTCTTGACTCTATAATGGGCTCCAAAACTTTTCTTTATTTTAGAAGCCCGGTATATACTCAAAAAAACCGGGGGCAAAGGAATTAATGTAAAAATTGCTGTGGTTTTCCCTCACCTTTTGGGTTACTCCCTTTTGGGTAAAATTGATATGTTAAACCAAGAAGAGTATCCCGAGGAGAATGTAGAAATTAAATTTGGGAAAAATTGTTAGCATTAGGAATAATATTAGGAGAGAAGCAAATAATGAAAATGATTGTTATAGGAATGCAGTTAGAAGCCTGAGTAGATCTATAACCCACTATGATAACATGAACGTAGATAAGTATGTTTATGGAGCAACTTGCAATGTGAACAAACTGACTGATGTTGTAATGGCCAGACTTAGGCTTGGTTACAAGTACTTCTGGCAGTTTGAGAGACACATAGATGATGATCAAACTAAATGTAAATTATGTGATCAGGCATATGGTCACTGTCTTGAACACTATGTGCTTAATTGTCCACTTATTGAGGAATACAGAGACAGACAGTATAATAACCTATGTGACTTGTCAAGATATCTTATTAATGAAAATAAGATACCAGATATACTAAGCAAATTTTCTAAATTTTCTTTTAACAGATAAAGTGAATTGTAGATATAAATCAAAATGTACACCTGTAACCCTTTTGGGACCTAGTTCGTAGGCCTATTGTGTATCCATATGTCCTTGCGCTACCGTCCATGTGATGGATATGGGTGCACAGTAAATTAGTTACTTCGACGGCAAAATCTAAAATCTAATCTCTTCCTCACTCCAGTGAAGACGTTCCCTAGGAATTGCATTTGCTTGGACATTCTTCTCTTTTTTTGAAACTTTGAAAGCTCCTGATGATGTGTTGATTGCAACACGAAAGGCCTAGAGCTGCCATTCTACTCCCCCCGTGGTTGTTTGCATATATATATAAATATATATATATAATATATATATATATATATATATATATATATATATATATAATATTATATATATATATATATATATAATATATATATATAATATATTATATATATAATATATATATATATTATATATATATTTATATATATATATATTTATTATATATATATATACACTGAAATTATGCAGAATAATGTAATTTTGATCTTTTCTTTCCAGGTATAGTGTGTTGCAGACATTGCTTAGTGGCTGTTTCAGGTACAGTAAGACATTATGTATTTGTGTGTGTGTGTGTGTGTGTCTGTGCTCTGTCTCAAGGGATCTGTCTTCTTTAACTCCTGGATGAACTCCTTTATTTATATATCAGATTTCTGTTGAGGGGCTGCCATGGGGTCAAAGACCATTATGTGGTCAAAGACCATCATGGGATCAAAGACAATCATGGAGTCAAAGACCATCATGGATCAAAGACCATCATGGGGTCAAAGACCATCATGGGATCAAAGACCATCATGGATCAAAGACCATCATGGATCAAAGACCACCATGGGGTCAAAGACCATCATGGATCAAAGACCATGGATCAAATACCATCATGGGATCAAAGACCATCATGGATCAAAGACCACCATGGGGTCAAAGACCATCATGGATCAAAGACCATGGATCAAATACCATCATGGGATCAAAGACCATCATGGATCAAAGACCACCATGGGGTCAAAGACCATCATGGGATCAAAGACCATCATGGATCAAAGACCACATGGATCGAAGCACCCCCTGGGGGGCAAAGCCCCCCGGAGTCAAAA